>JAOANR010000003.1:40953626-41389299 GCA_030278955.1 Hygrophila difformis | reverse complement strand
TATAATCAAAAGAAAGGGAAGAAAAAAACAAACAACTAACTTGTATTCAAAGACAATCAAGACCAACTAATTGTAAAACTAAACCTCATAACTCATAGCCCTACACATGAATAGACAAAGTATACAATAAAATATGAAGAAAAATATTATTATGTTATTAAAGGAAAATTTCTTGGGCATCATAAGAAAATAACAATCACCTGAAATTGGTACAATCACACTGAATGGGGTATGAGCAATCAAATTCAAATAGGAACAGAAATGATAGGAGAGAATTAATTCCATACTATCACTATATAAATATAAATATTGTAGTATAAAAACTATTTATGTGGAGGTGATTATGTATGAAATTAGTATATAGTCATATTGACATTCAATAAGAATATGTATGACATTTGATTTATTTATTTACTTATATATTGTAACTGTCCCGTATATGAATCACTTTCACAATGATTCTCCAATCATATTTGTTGTTATTGAATGAATTCAAACTATAATACTTCATTATATTCATCATTTATCTTAATATGAAGATGATTTAACTGTGGAGAATGAATCTAAAAATGCGTGATTGATAATTGAATATAAAATTAGTGGAGAACAATAAGTTACTACAATTAAGAAAAAATAGTATCCACTTTTTATACTTACAATTTCAACAAAATTAGCAATTTTTCAACTATCATATAATGATTGTCTTCATATTTTCCTTAGTAATAATGTATAAGCGAATACATTTTTGGCACATCATTAAAAGTATTATGCATGTTTTTAATGTTATGCACGCTTCGATACACAGAAAGGCTCTGTTATGTAGTTATATAATTAACACTTCAGTTTTCATCTTTTTCTTTGCAATATATCAGCAAATGACATTGCAAAATCGACTAATAAAATTTTTGACCTTTTTGAGAAACAAAAAAAAATGCAAAATTCAAGAAAAAATATTTTTTCAATAATTTTTTTTCTTTATATTATTTTCTTTTATTAAAACTATTTTTATGTAAAAAATATATTTAAAAATTAAACCTTATAGAAAAAATAAGGATTGAATTTTGATTAAATTTTTATAACGGATTATAATTTCTTATTAACTATATATATTTGGATAAATTACCTAAAAGATTATTATTATTAATTTTTTTATTTTTTTTATTTTTTTGGTAAATATTTACACCTATATGTGTGTCGTCAAAGGTGTGTTCAAACCCAAACAACATATCTTTTATTTTATTATATTGATTAGGTTAATATTTTAGACTTGAATTCTAATAATATAAATAATATAATATATATTTAAAAAAATTACTTATACAATTAAAGAATTTATAATATATTGGTTTAACTAAATTTGTCATAAATATCAAATATATTATAGTTTATTTTTAATTTAATTATATTTTTAAAATATATGGAAAGATTTTCTCAAGATTATCTTATCCTAACAAATAGATTTATTATCTAAATATAGAATATTTAAAAGATTGATCACGTGGCATGTAGGATGATTCAGCGCTGACGTGTAATTATTTTGGATGACTGTGCGTTTCTTGATGATTAATCAGCATTTATGTGGAAACTTAAGGCATAATTACTGTATAACCCTTAAAATTAAAAAGAATCAAGTATATTTAATAAGGACAATACAGTCTGCACATGCCAAAAAGTATTCAGGATTTATTATATAGATTATATATAGATTAAATAATTAAAAAAATTAAAATACTAATATTAATAATTCAACCGAAAAATAGTTTCCGAAAATATGTTAATTAATAATATCATAATTATAATTATAATCATATCTATATCTATAATTAAAAAATATTTTTTTTATCAATTTTTGTCTATCTATTATACAGCTAATTAATTTTTTTTAATGATATTAAATTTTATAGTTAAACCTACTTAAAAATTAGGTTTAAAATTTGATTAATCTTACTATAGGGGATTATATATTTTTAATTAAATATAAATTTTGATAGACTAACTAAAGTATATTAATTTATTATATTTTTTAGGTAAATATAAATTTTATTAAATATAAATCTTACTAATTCTTTTTTTTAATTTATTATATTTTTTTAGTTAAATATTTGGATTCAAACTTTAATATATGGCTAACAAATATATATTGGACATAATATATTAAATAAAAGAATTTATAACATATACATTTAACATAATATTTACTAATGTTCCGCTAAAAAACTAAATATTTACTAAACATTAAATATATTACAATTTGTTGAGCATTTATATCTTTTAAAATATATAGAAAGATTTTTTTTAAGATTTATTTATAATATAAAGATTTATGGTCTAAATATAGTATTAAAAGTTGATGACATGGCACAAATAGAATTAATCAGCGCTGAGGTGTATCTTCATGATTAATCAGCGCTGACGTGGATTAATTAGGTCCGTTGATCTAAAAATAAGCCTATAATGACTGATTAACCCCTTAAAATTAAGAAGGATAAATTAAAATTAATAAGGGCAATTGAGTCTGCACAGGCAAAAAAATATTCAAGATTTATTATATAGATGTTGCTTAACACATTTACCAATATTAGATCCAAATTAAAAAATATATTATATAAATAAATTATATATATTATTTTATTAAATATTTAATCGAATCGAATATTGAGATATTCTTATTTGTATTTGTTACTTATCGAATCGAATCGAATATGTTCTATACGAATTCGAATCATAAAATTCCGAATACAAATAGCAAAATTTCGAATCGGATCACGAATCGAATCACGAATAGGTCAATTTTGTTGCAACCCTAGTCACCGCCACACCTCCCAAACAAAACACGACTTATTCGAGCTCGCTTGAGTGATGCAAGGCTAAGATATTTCAGAAAAATAATTTAAAACAAGCCCATCATATCATAATAAAGCAATATAGTATATCTCATGCGATAAGTAAAGTAAATTGCAGAGGAAAGTAAAGTTGGGCCAACTTGGCCAAAACGCAGTGTTTAATAAAGTTCGAATGGAAAGCGACATCATGATAACATTTTATTTATCCCAAGCCCGATTAATGCACATGGTCATGCATACGCGCCATACTCTGAAAAGAGAAATACAACGGTTTATTAGTATATAAAATACCGAGTAAGCTAACCCCTAACATAACAATAATGGGTTTTAAAGTTTAATTAAACAAAACATACTTTTACTCATGCACATCTACACAATGTAACTTGACCAACTAATTAATAAAATTTCATTGCATATTTAAGAAGGCATGGATTTCAAAAACATAAAATATAACTTAGAAAATTAAATAAAGAACAGACATGAATTTAAAAGCATAATTTAATTTAATAAATAACTCAATTTAAATCTTTTAATTCCCGCTACTCCACAATCGAGTGTCTCAAGTGTTTCTCACGATTGCAAGGCAATCTCAATAATATTTCGTATAACTGTTGGCCGCAGCCATATACGCCATACCCAGAACCACTCAGGAGCCTCGGAAAACCCATACGGATACTCCCGAGAGTGTAGGCCCTATCTCTTGCCGTTTTGGCATAATTTTCATAAAAGGGGTCACCATCATCCTTATAGGCACAAAACGAATAGTTAGAGGGGCACTCTGCAGAGCACCCATCCCCTAATTAGTGTTCAATCTAGCCGTAACGGGATTTTTTGAAAATTCGTTTTTATCTTTCAAAGGGAATTTTGACTGTTTGTTTAGAAAACCTCAATTTCACAAAACATAGTATGTATTTCGTCACAGTTCGCGCCTTTTGAGTTAAAAAATTCGTTTCAAGGGCGAATGACTTGAAATTTTTACAGTAGCTCAAAAACATCTAATGAACTACTTTCATGTTTTAAGTTAATCGAAATAAAGTGAGGAAACAAGTCAAAAATCACATTTTACACAGAAAAGCCATGCTGTCAGGTTTCAGATTCGACCTACTGTTAATAATTCAATTTTTGGACTCATCAAATGGACTCCAAAAATTCTGAAATTTTACGGAAACATTCTAGACTCAATTATCTAAAAATTTTATTTTTACTGAAAGAGCTAGTTTGGTTTAGATCTAATAGAAAAATAAGGATCAAGTTTGAAATCCTATGCTGTCAGATTTTTGGAAATTCAAAATTTACGAGAGAAACCAAATCAGATTTGAGGCATCAAATGTTGATGAAAAATTCTGAAATTTTTACACAACGTAGACTAAAGTCTTAGAAACAGATCTTAGTTTTGAGTTTTTCGTTTTAAGCATTCGAAATAGTCCGAAAAATTTGGTCTTTAAAACTGCGCACTCATGGATTCTCTTTTGACAGATTTTACGTTTATTGCTTAGGTTTATGTTTCGTTCGATTTTAAGCCACCAAAATTATTATGCGAAGAGTCAACTTACTGTAGATTGGTCCTAGGCTCTTGATTTTGCCGGGTTGGCCTCCGGGATCAACGGGCAAGTCCGATTTGCTACTCCTTCTCTTCTTCGGGTCCGATTTGTGGTCACAAGGTAAGAAACTACATGTTAAATTCAAATCTCGACCAAAAGTCATGAAAGAATGTTCAAAACTTATCCCTTACCAACATCCTATGATTGTGGTGTGTCAAAATCCAGCCAAGATGCCTTCTTCTCCATCGGGAACGTGCTGAAAGCTTACGATATAGGGTTTCTATGAATTTCGGAGGTGGAAGAAGATGTGGGGTGCTCAAAGGATATTTGGGAGCTAGATACGGGGTATTTATGGCCCCAACAACCCTCCACACGTCCAGGGTCAGTTAGGCACATCTTGGGGCGCAAGAAGTGGAGCCGACGTTGCAAAATCCGGAGTAAGGTAGTTGAATCGCGACTTTGGTGCAACAGCCTTCAACGGCGCGCTCTTGGCGCGGTATCCTCCCAGACCACACCACCACTGTGCGGCTCTAGCTTGGGCCGCATGCCCGGGCTGGGTCGTGCGATCCTGTCGGGCCTTTTCTCCTCTCTTTTGGGCCTTTCTCCTTCTATTTTCTTGGGCTTATTCATTGGGATATTTCTTGGACTTAAAATTCCTATTTTTAAATTCATTTTGAACTTGAATTAATTTTGTATTCGAAATCTTGAATTTATCGACTTTTGACTCCCGTGCAATAATTTATTTAATTAAATTATTTTGACTTCACGGGACTTATGGAATTTAAATTCTTTTTTATCTTTGAATTAAATTCCACTTCTTTTTATTTCTATTTATTTTATTTATTTATTTATATACTTACTTATTTATTTATTTATATATTTATTTTTTTCCGTGACTAAGCCGTGACTAATTTCGTGGGTATTACAGTCTACCCTCCTTAGAAATCAACTTCGTCCTCGAAGTTGCGTCATACTCGAAATGGTAATGCCAAGAATAAAATTATTCTCAGTGCGCTAATCCAACGTGGACAAGTAATTGCACGCATAAAAATATTGTGGTTCTAAAAATTAAGTTTTGCACCTCGATGCGTGACGAATTCTTACGGGGTATTACATCCTCTCCCCCTTAGGGCTTTAGTTATGCCCCCATAACTGCCGATGAATTAATCTTAAAAAGGTTCAGGTATCGCCGCCTAATATCGGTTTCCCAATCAAAGCTTCTATGGTCAGGATTCACAAGATTCGCAAAGAATTCTAATTTCGGTGGTACAAGTTTTAGGCTAGTCATACCGCACTTAGGTAGATCTAGTTCAGGCAAGATTCTTGGTGACATAATTGAATAGCTTGCTCTAAAATCAAACAGAATTTTAAGTAGTATACCCGAAACAAGAAATGTACCTGCCATCATTTCGCCTTGCGCAGGTACATCGGCTTGGTTAATCACATTCAATCGTCCCATGGGTCATCCCTGATTACTCTGTTGATTTTGATTTGGGTTTTGGTTTCGTTGAGGTCGTTGATTTTGATTCTGAGGGGGTTGATGTCGTTGGTTGTCGCCATTTCAACTGTCTGGGTTAGGTGGCTGGTCAGGTCCGGCGACAGGTCCTCTCTTTCAGTAATATTCTTAATCCGAGTCCGACACTCGTTCATCCGATGGCCACGTCGACCACACCAGAAGCATGCGTGTAATACCCGGGGTTTTTACAACGCCCAAAGAAACGAAATAAAATTTATTTCCGAGAAGAAAATAATTTATTACAATAAATTATTGCTCGGAAATGGCGTGACCGATAAATTCAAAGAATTCGAACCCAAATTTTGGTCAAGTCGAAATGGAATGAAAGAGGGAAAGGAAGCCCGAAGATATTCCATAGATTAATCCCAAAAGAATTGGAATTAAATTCAAGAAGGAAAAGAATTTTAATTCCAAGAACCCGTGAAGTCGGAAATAATTTAATTAGATAAATTATTGCACGGGAGCCACAGGACGACGAATTCAAGCCGACGGATTCGAACTCGACGAATTCTTGATTTCAAATATGAAATTCATTGGAGTCAAAATAAAATTCAGAAAGGAATTGTAACCCCAGAAATGACCCGAAAAGTCGAACCGAAAACGTAGGGGATAGAAACCCGATCGAGAAAAGAAGGAAGACCCGACGGAACGCGCGGAGCCGAACCGGCCGGTCCGGCCGGCCCGCGCTGTCCGCGCGCCGCCGCGCGGCCACCGCGCGGCCAAGGGCGTCGCGACGCCAGGCCTGGCACGCGTGCTCCGCGCGGCCATAGGGGTGGGTGCGCGCCACCTCCGCGCCAGAGGGGCTGAAGGTGTAATCTTTCCATTCGGGGGTGATTTTCTTGCCGAAATTACAACTCCCTTCGAGGGAAACCAAATCCCAGACGTGAGGGAGACTTAAGGGCGGCTGGGGGTGCCTCCAAACCCTAGACTTACAGAAACTACTCCCACATTACTCCCAAACTTCCTCCCCAAGCTGAAACTCTTCCGGCGACACTTTCCGGCAAGCATTCCGGCGACGACGAGGTGAGAGGAACCAAGCCCTGCCCTCTAGACTCTTGGTAAGCCATGGTTAAACATTTTAATTCGTCCATAACACCTAGAAACTCGAAATCTAACCCGTTTCCTTTACTACGATTTCACGCCGGAAAACGAACGAAAAGCGATCGGAAGGATTGGCCGTTCGTCGCGACGCTAGAGCATCCGGATACCCATCCCAGTAATCCTAATCTTCAAATCAGTAAGTTAAAACCTTACTCACAAATTTTCGTGGTTGTTTGTTGTTTAAATCTCGAGATATAGGCTTGTAACAAAAATCGGTTTTCAAAAACCCTATTTTCGTCCAATTTTAAAGACTCGCCAAAAACTCGACCTTCGGGAATTCAAACCGAAAACTTTTCAACATAAAAGTTGTTCCTAACACCTTTATCTATCTTGTGTCCAAATTTCAGCCATTGACATTAAGTTTTGCTATCCCAA
Source organism: Hygrophila difformis (assembly GCA_030278955.1). Lineage (NCBI taxonomy): Eukaryota > Viridiplantae > Streptophyta > Magnoliopsida > Lamiales > Acanthaceae > Hygrophila > Hygrophila difformis. The sequence continues at coordinate 41,381,923 of JAOANR010000003.1, read as the reverse complement.
TTTTCGCCATGAACTTTCTGTATCGAACCGAACCATTTAAAACTGTGACAGATTTCTTCATTCAACTTGATGCATGTTTTTCACCCATTTTTCGAATGATTTAACCTTGCATTTCTAAACAAAAGTTGTAGATAATTGTGTCTAGATTATGCCTACAAAATTTCACGAATTTTGGTGTTCATTTGATATGTCAAACGGCCAAGTTTTTAGAACTGTTTTGAATTCGTTTTAAGGGCCATGAGTATGCAGTGAGTTGCACTCGATTTTTGAGTACCAAGAATTCATTATTTCCAAAAACTTAAAACATGAAAGTTGTTCCTTAATGTGTCGTGTAGTTACTGTAAAAATTTCACATCGATTGGTTTTGAAATGAATTTTTAATCGGCGTTACACGAACCTGTGACGAAAACAGTTTTTAAGACGTAAATTATTCTTTGCAATAAACTCAAATTTCAGCTCACTTCGGAACCTTATTTCCAAAAACTTAAAACATGAAAGTTGTTCGTGTGTGTGTTTTTGAATTACTGGCCAAGTTTCAGAATTTTTGGAGGAAAAACGAATTTTAAATTAAGAAAGGCGTGAATTGCCTCGAATAGGATTTTTCGAACTTGAGAAAACTCGAACTATGAAAACGCAATATCACTCCTTTGATAACTTTGAAATACGAACTTTCGAAAAATCCCGTTCACTAGGCTGAGCCGATCTTCATACTATCATTATCTTTGAGACTGCCTCGTTAGCGGTCTCCCTTTATTTGGACTGCCTCGTTAGTGGTCCTACGATTATTGAGACTGCCTCGTTAGTGGTCTCCTTACTATGCCAAAACGGCAGTTGTGCACATGGCCTGCCAAATCGGCAGTGGGAAATACACGGCCTGCCCGAGTGGTAGTGAAACCGTTTGAAAGGCCTGTCAAATGACAGTTGATATACATGCCTGTCAAATTGACAGTAGATACACACGGCTTGCCGAAATGGCAATCGAGATACATGGCTAGCCAAAACGGCAGTCAATACTGATATGGCTGCGGCCGCCGGTTCACCGGCTAACTGATTATGATTTTTGAGATTGCCTCGTTAGTGATCTCTCTGGTGTGGTGTCCTCTTCTTAGTTGCGGGATATAATATAAAAGACTTGTGTGAGTGTTGATTACGCTTAAATCTTTTGTGTCATGTTTTTAAATTACGCATTTAAATTACGTCATTAAATTATGCCTTTAAATTCCACCTTTAAAATTTAGTCTTTTAAATTATGCATTGTCGTCTTGAATAAATTAAACATATTTTCCACTGCGAATAAAATATGGATTTTTAAAGTAATGCATGACAAGTGAATCTTTGGATTTAAACACATGTAACCCCTTAAATTGCTTTGTAAGGGCTTAACTTACTCAGTATTTTATATACTGATAAACCCCGTTGTTCATTTTCCCATTACAGAGTACGGAGCATGATCATGCATCGGGGATCACTTTGGGTATTTAATTATTTGTTCTACATGACTTGCATACGGGCTTGTTAACCCGAGTTTTGGCCATGTCGGCCCTGTATTTAATTTCCGCTGCAACCTATTATTTTTATTATAATGTATGGATGATATTACATTATCATTTTTAAGTAATTCCGGACTTGCTTTTAAAACTTTTTCCAACACCTATAGCCTTGCATCTCTTTAGCAAGCTCGGAGGAACCGTGTCTTGCTAGAGAGGTGTGGCGGTGGCACCCCGGCCTGGGTTATCAAATCCGGGGTGTTACAGAGTGGTATCAGAGCCCGGAAATATTTTTAAATTATTATTATTTCTGGCCAATATAGAGGCCCAAGGATTTTTAAACAAATATTAATATTATTTTTAAGTCTTTAAGTACCATTATTATTATTTGAATTTTAAGTTTCATTTCCATGGAACAAAATTTATTTGAAACCCATGGAAAATATTTACATATGCATAGAAATTTTTCCAACAAGTTTTTAAAGTCACGAAAATATTTTTCGGGGTTGGGGTAGCATTGTATAAAGCATACATGCATTCGCATACATACATACATGAATATCGCGCTAATTTTTTTTATGTGAATTAACAGTGTCAAAACTCTTACCTTCAAATTGGTCATGACATTGACTTAGAAGCAATTGCTTTAAACTAATTCTGCCTCAGTCTTATAATTTGATCACCTAAGTTTAGCATTCTCCTATCTATTACCTCTTTCCAATCCTACCTTATAGATTTTCTTGAACGCTAACTTGCCTTAGATTAGAAACTCATCTTCACGTGTGTTGATAACAGAGAATGGCACCTAAGGGAAAATCGAGAAAGGAAATCCCAAATAACACTAACACTGACCTCCCCAACACACCGAACAATAATGAGATCCCTCAGAACATAGAAGGGCGAGTGCCTCATGTTCCCAACAATATGGATGGGTGTCTAAGGACTGTCGAGGAAGTTCTCGTAGTATTAGGAAATGCTGAAGTGCAACGTGCACAAGCGGGTGTACCACCACCGGTAACCCGGGTCAACTACTTAGCCTTGGTAAACCCTTACCAACCACCCCACTACGCCGGCGAAGAGGACCCGGCTCAGCTAGAGGAATGGATACGGACGTTCGACAAGCTGTTGAACGCCGTAAAGTGTCCCGACGGGGAAAAGGTTCACGTAGCTTCATACTACCTAGGAGGCGAGGCGGATGATTGGTGGCAAGTCACCCAAGGGAAACGTGCAGAGTGCGACGAGCCCTACACATGGTCAGAATTCACGGATCTGCTTAGGGATCATTTTTATCCCATGAGCATGAAGGCTGCTATGTATGAGGAATTTCTGACACTGAGGCAAGGAGGAAAGACGGTCCAAGAATACTATAACCGTTTCAAGGAGTTGGTGCGGTTCGCGCCGAGACTGGTGCCAACTGATGTAGAGAAGGCACAGAAGTTCGAGACGGGACTGAACTTATCTATTAGAGAGGTGATCACGGGCGAGCACTATCTTGACCTACAAGCTGTGTATGATCGTGCAGTAGCGGTTGCACGAGTTCAAGGACTGAAACAGAAACCGGTAGGTGGGACTAAGCAAGGACCACAAGGACGATACAGGAGGAATAAGGACCATTCCCGTAGAAACTTGGACCGACCACATCAAAACGACAATGGACGAAACAAGGGGATAGTCTTCAACCATGGCGACTATGCGCCACCATGTCCAAAGTGTGGTAAACCACACTATGCGAGAGGATGCACTCAGTCTGGAGCATGCCTTCGGTGCGGTCGACATGGTCATCGGCTGCGTGACTGCCGGACGCGAATAGAAAATATAAACAAGAGGGAGGACGTGACCACTCGGCCCAAGTAACCGTAAGAAGTTTTCAAGCATCGACAAACTGCATTTATTTTTGAGTACGACTCTAAGAATTGTATCCAATCAAAAATAAACGAATTCAAATTGTTTTGAACTACGTAATGACTTGATCCCTTCACAGGGTACGTAGGCAACTTGGAAATTTCAATTCTGGGTTCAGTCAAATAATAACAGACAACAACACACACTAATACAATCACGCAACCAAACAATGTCCGAGCTCGTGAGGAGCTAACGCCCAACTTCGAGGACGAAGTTGATTCCTAAGGGGGAGAGGATGTAACACCCGAGAAATTTAATTCACGTTCAAAGGAATGGAATAAATTTCTTGTGGAAGACGTTTATCCTTAAGGAAAGTAGATGGAAATACCCCAACATTAAATTGAGCCCAAAAGAAAGCGAGGGCGCAACTTCGGGGACGAAGTTGATTCTTAAGGGGGGTAGACTGTAATACCCAGGGTTTTTACAACGCCCAAAGAAACGAAATAAAATTTATTTCCGAGAAGAAAATAATTTATTACAATAAATTATTGCTCGGAAATGGCGTGACCGATAAATTCAAAGAATTCGAACCCAAATTTTGGTCAAGTCGAAATGGAATGAAAGAGGGAAAGGAAGCCCGAAGATATTCCATAGATTAATCCCAAAAGAATTGGAATTAAATTCAAGAAGGAAAAGAATTTTAATTCCAAGAACCCGTGAAGTCGGAAATAATTTAATTAGATAAATTATTGCACGGGAGCCACAGGACGACGAATTCAAGCCGACGGATTCGAACTCGACGAATTCTTGATTTCAAATATGAAATTCATTGGAGTCAAAATAAAATTCAGAAAGGAATTGTAACCCCAGAAATGACCCGAAAAGTCGAACCGAAAACGTAGGGGATAGAAACCCGATCGAGAAAAGAAGGAAGACCCGACGGAACGCGCGGAGCCGAACCGGCCGGTCCAGCCGGCCCGCGCTGTCCGCGCGCCGCCGCGCGGCCACCGCGCGGCCAAGGGCGTCGCGACGCCAGGCCTGGCACGCGTGCTCCGCGCGGCCATAGGGGTGGGTGCGCGCCACCTCCGCGCCAGAGGGGCTGAAGGTGTAATCTTTCCATTCGGGGGTGATTTTCTTGCCGAAATTACAACTCCCTTCGAGGGAAACCAAATCCCAGACGTGAGGGAGACTTAAGGGCGGCTGGGGGTGCCTCCAAACCCTAGACTTACAGAAACTACTCCCACATTACTCCCAAACTTCCTCCCCAAGCCGAAACTCTTCCGGCGACACTTTCCGGCAAGCATTCCGGCGACGACGAGGTGAGAGGAACCAAGCCCTGCCCTCTAGACTCTTGGTAAGCCATGGTTAAACATTTTAATTCATCCATAACACCTAGAAACTCGAAATCTAACCCGTTTCCTTTACTACGATTTCACGCCGGAAAACGAACGAAAAGCGATCGGAAGGATTGGCCGTTCGTCGCGACGCTAGAGCATCCGGATACCCATCCCAGTAATCCTAATCTTCAAATCAGTAAGTTAAAACCTTACTCACAAATTTTCGTGGTTGTTTGTTGTTTAAATCTCGAGATATAGGCTTGTAACAAAAATCGGTTTTCAAAAACCCTATTTTCGTCCAATTTTAAAGACTCGCCAAAAACTCGACCTTCGGGAATTCAAACCGAAAACTTTTCAACATAAAAGTTGTTCCTAACACCTTTATCTATCTTGTGTCCAAATTTCAGCCATTGACATTAAGTTTTGCTATCCCAATTTTCGCCATGAACTTTCTGTATCGAACCGAACCATTTAAAACTGTGACAGATTTCTTCATTCAACTTGATGCATGTTTTTCACCCATTTTTCGAATGATTTAACCTTGCATTTCTAAACAAAAGTTGTAGATAATTGTGTCTAGATTATGCCTACAAAATTTCACGAATTTTGGTGTTCATTTGATATGTCAAACGGCCAAGTTTTTAGAACTGTTTTGAATTCGTTTTAAGGGCCATGAGTATGCAGTGAGTTGCACTCGATTTTTGAGTACCAAGAATTCATTATTTCCAAAAACTTAAAACATGAAAGTTGTTCCTTAATGTGTCGTGTAGTTACTGTAAAAATTTCACATCGATTGGTTTTGAAATGAATTTTTAATCGGCGTTACACGAACCTGTGACGAAAACAGTTTTTAAGACGTAAATTATTCTTTGCAATAAACTCAAATTTCAGCTCACTTCGGAACCTTATTTCCAAAAACTTAAAACATGAAAGTTGTTCGTGTGTGTGTTTTTGAATTACTGGCCAAGTTTCAGAATTTTTGGAGGAAAAACGAATTTTAAATTAAGAAAGGCGTGAACTGCCTCGAATAGGATTTTTCGAACTTGAGAAAACTCGAACTATGAAAACGCAATATCACTCCTTTGATAACTTTGAAATACGAACTTTCGAAAAATCCCGTTCACTAGGCTGAGCCGATCTTCATACTATCATTATCTTTGAGACTGCCTCGTTAGCGGTCTCCCTTTATTTGGACTGCCTCGTTAGTGGTCCTACGATTATTGAGACTGCCTCGTTAGTGGTCTCCTTACTATGCCAAAACGGCAGTTGTGCACATGGCCTGCCAAATCGGCAGTGGGAAATACACGGCCTGCCCGAGTGGTAGTGAAACCGTTTGAAAGGCCTGTCAAATGACAGTTGATATACATGCCTGTCAAATTGACAGTAGATACACACGGCTTGCCGAAATGGCAATCGAGATACATGGCTAGCCAAAACGGCAGTCAATACTGATATGGCTGCGGCCGCCGGTTCACCGGCTAACTGATTATGATTTTTGAGATTGCCTCGTTAGTGATCTCTCTGGTGTGGTGTCCTCTTCTTAGTTGCGGGATATAATATAAAAGACTTGTGTGAGTGTTGATTACGCTTAAATCTTTTGTGTCATGTTTTTAAATTACGCATTTAAATTACGTCATTAAATTATGCCTTTAAATTCCGCCTTTAAAATTTAGTCTTTTAAATTATGCATTGTCGTCTTGAATAAATTAAACATATTTTCCACTGCGAATAAAATATGGATTTTTAAAGTAATGCATGACAAGTGAATCTTTGGATTTAAACACATGTAACCCCTTAAATTGCTTTGTAAGGGCTTAACTTACTCAGTATTTTATATACTGATAAACCCCGTTGTTCATTTTCCCATTACAGAGTACGGAGCATGATCATGCATCGGGGATCACTTTGGGTATTTAATTATTTGTTCTACATGACTTGCATACGGGCTTGTTAACCCGAGTTTTGGCCATGTCGGCCCTGTATTTAATTTCCGCTGCAACCTATTATTTTTATTATAATGTATGGATGATATTACATTATCATTTTTAAGTAATTCCGGACTTGCTTTTAAAACTTTTTCCAACACCTATAGCCTTGCATCTCTTTAGCAAGCTCGGAGGAACCGTGTCTTGCTAGAGAGGTGTGGCGGTGGCACCCCGGCCTGGGTTATCAAATCCGGGGTGTTACAATGTGTCCGGTTGAGGGCATCCCCTCACCAGATGAGGTTGGTTACACATTGGGCATCGGGGTACATAGCTATCACGGTTGAAGTCTCTTCTGTTGTTTCTCCCATTGCTGCCATGAGGCGGTCTATCGGGCCTCCACGAAGATGGTTTCTACCCGAGTTATTATCAATTCTATGGTTGTATTACTCTTATCTTGCCCCTGGTTGACTAGCGCGTTCCCCAAGGCAACCAGAGCTTCCCCTATAGCTCTTAGGCAGCCGTCTTAAGTTTTTAGGTGTGGGGGCTGCTTGTTCACCTTGATTTTGTTCGCCCACATTTTGAACTGGCTCAGTGGGATGTTGTGGCACTTCATTTGTGTTTGGTGGAATGGGTTGATTTCGTGGTCGTCCTCTTGGTGCCATTCTGTTACAACACTCAAGGATTAGATTCCTAAGAATTTGATAGGGCGTTTAGGTAGTGAGTTGTTAAATAAAAAGTAGTAATAGGAGTTGTTCAATGTATGGCGTTTTAGTTGTTTAATATATATTCTGATGTGGCGTTTAGGGTTAAGGTTTTAGATGTGGCGTTTTTTTTTTTTTTTTAGCTTGGGCGCTGTTCTGTCTAGATTTTTTTTCTCGTTTATTTTAGTATTATTATATATATATATATATATTTCTTTTTCTTCCTTCTAATTAGATTGTTGCTTGGGAAGCCCAACAAGATATTTGGAATGTACACCGAATTTTTTTTATAAATAATAGCTCGTATTTTATTACTCAACACAAGAACTTTTAGTACAAGCGATGGGAAGGGAAAGAACGATAAGGAAAATAATTTGGCTAGCAAATTAGAAGTACTATAAATAGCGCATCAAAGAGATCAAAGATCCTAAGCTTCTCTAGAATACGTAGCAGGGTCCTCGTCAACTGGGCTTGGCTCCGCCAAACGATTCTCTACGGGACTGAGCGGTAGTAGGTAGTCAGTGAGGTGGATCAAGTCCATCCCTGTGCCTCAATCTTTTCCATCAAGTCATAGTTTTGTTCAGTAAGATTGTGGACTTTGTGTTCCAGTTGATTTATACGGTGGTGATCCGCTTCCCTAAGGTTTCCCAAGTGATGGAAGTTAGCTTCTAGCTGAGCTATGCGGTGTTTGAGATGTTGTATATTTTGTTGTGAGTCGATATATGCGTTCATCATTTTCATCATTAAATTGATCATGTTGTTCTGGTCAGTCATCTAGCGCAGAAGAGGAAAGTTAGGTTAGATCATACTAGATATGGGGTCAACAAAGCACAAGAAGGTAGTGAATGCATGTATGCAAATGATAATTCCCTCCCCCACCCCCCACAAAAAATAATAATAATAATAATAATAATAATTTATGCACTATATTTATTTATTTTTCCATAGGCTTTTAAAATAAAATTTACTCCATAGAAATAATATTTTAAAAACTTAAAAATAATAGTTAGAATCCTTGGGCCTCTATATTGGGCCAAAAATAATAAATTTTTGGGCTCTAATTAAAGTATAAGTATTGGGATAAAAATAATTAGGCTACAAATAAGTAAATAAAATGTTGGGCTTTTAATTTAAAAAATATTTGGCTCTTAAAATATATTCATAGTTTAAAAATAATAGCTTTAAAAATAATAGTTTAGAAATAATAGTTTGAAAATATTCCGGGCTCTGATACCAACTTGTAACACCCCGATTTTGGTAACCCAGGCCGGAATACCACCGCCACACCTCCCAAGCAAAGACACGTCTTATTCGAGCTCGCTTGAGAGATGCAAGGCTAAGGTATTTCAGAAAAATAATTTAAAACAAGCCCATCATATCATAAAAAAGCAATATTGTAACACCCCGGTTTTTGGTCACCCAGGTCGGGATGTCACCGCCACACCTCCCTAGCAAGACACGGTTTCTTCGAGCTTACTAAAGAGATGCAAGGCTATGGTTTTTCAGAATTTAAAATATTCAAACAGCCCATTCACATATAATTTAAAAATAATACATCAAAGTTGCAGCGGAAAAATAATATTTACATATATGTATCGCAGCGGAATTTAAATATAGGGCCAACATGGCCTAATCACGGGTTAGACAGGCCCGTTCATGCAAGATCTAGTCTAATACAAAAATTCAAACTAATATATCATCCCAAGCTTCCCGTGTATGCATATGACGATGCATAATTCTCAACTCTGGAAGAAAAAGAAAAAGAAAATATGGTTTTAGTCAGCACTACGTGCTGAGTAAGTTAACACATACATAACTATGGGGTTTCAAAGCCATTATTTAATATTCAAAGAAAACATGTGCACAACACCACATAATTTAATTTATTTCGCTAACAATAATTCAATGGCATAATTTAAAAGACAGAGACTTCATGAGATCATAAATACAATTTGCAAAGCAATATAATTATAGGCCATAATCTAAAAGCATAATCCAAAAGGAACAATTTTCGAGTCTCCTAGTTTCATATCTCATGTCTCATGTTTCAAGTTTATATTTCAATCGCCATTCGGCAAGTTTTATTTATCAATTGCCTTCCGGCAAGCGTTATATCTCAATTGCCTTTCGACAAGCATTATATTTCAATTGCCTTTCGGCAAGCACAATATTTCAATTGCCTTTCGGCAAGCAGGATATTTCAATTGCCTTTCGGCAAGCAGGATATTTCAATTGCCTTTCGGCAAGCAAGATATTTCAATTGCCTTTCGGCAAGCAAGATATTTCAATTGCCTTTCGGCAAGCAGGATATTTCATGTGTATTTTATTTCAAAGGAATTCCCAATCATTTAAACCTTAAAGGCTAATTTCATGTTTCAACAAGATTTCAAGATTTCGTTTCGGTAAATCACAGTTTGCTCCAAAATTCGTCTAAAATCAGATTTAATTCCAAAAATTCCAAAATTTCATATCTGACTCGGAAACATCAAGATCTACAACTTTCGTGTTTTAACTTTTTCAATCCGAGATACCTAAGTAGGTCAAAATCGCCAATTTTCGCATAAGAAGAAATCTGTCCGAGTTTAATGCACCACAGTTTAAATATTTCAAATTCTACCATATCACTTCAACTCCAAATTTAATGAAATTTGACAGGGATCATCTTAAGACGTTTATCTACAACTTTCATGTTCGGCCAAAGATCTAAAACAACCTAGATCCTATGTCAAAAACGTGATCAAGATCATTCCTAAGTTCTGTCCAAGATTTCAAGATCTAGAATCAAACAGTTCGGTTTCAACGGGTTTTCACATATCAAATCAACTCCAAAAATTCTCAAATTTTTACAGTAGCTAGGTCTAAGTCTTAGGAACGTTTTTTGTGTTTTAAGTTTTTCCGTTTGAGTTCGTTTTAAGGGTCGGAAAAATTCACCAAATCTATTGCGTTGGTAGAAAAACAAAAGTGGACAGATTTATGGTTCTTGTTGACTCTTTTAGGTTTCGAATGTTTTAAAATCTCCCAAAACCATGTAAGGTTAACTTACAGTGTCTATGAACGTCGGGGATGTCTAGTTCGGAGGCGTGGCTTCCAGATCACCGTTCCTCCTCTCCGTTCGTCGGGTTCTACGATCTAGATTCGAAACGGGGTGTAGAAAGAAAAGAACCGAAGTTAGAATCCGTTTTCGGATTGAAACGTGAAAAGATTTATTGGACTAGAGCTTACCACAACGTTTGGAGACCTTGGATTTTCGTCCAAGCTGCTGCCTCCGTTTGGTGCTTTCCGTCGACTCCGAATTTAGGGTTTCGAACGTATAGAAGATTGAAGGGTTTTGTAAACTTGTTTGGGGCTCCCAAGGGGCTTATTTATAGAATTCTCAATCCCTAGGGCGTCCACAACCGACCTAAAGGTCTGGAGTCGAGAGATGTTCAACCGAAAGTCGAAAAATCCGCGTTCGGGCGAGAGATTCACGCAACAAACGAATATGTGAAGTGGCGCGGTCGTAGTGCGCTAAAGCCACTTCACCGCGCGGCCACCGCGCCGACTTCGCCTGGACTTCGGTCCGGGCGGGTCGTGCGATCCGTCGTGCTTTTCCGCCTTTCTTTCGGGTTTCTATCCCTCTATGCTCCCGAATTCCGATTTCCGGGGTATCTTCGGGTTCATACTTTCTCTCTAATTTTATTCTCAGTCTAATTGGATGTTTTGGACTCGAATACTCGAGTTCATTAGTGTCGGGTTTTGGTGTACCATTTATCCATCCTTTTATTTACTTAAATTCCTTTAATTCCTTTTTAAGTAAAAATCTCATTTCTCATTTCCTTATCTTTATTTATTTCTTTTATTTGCTGGATTTGTTTATTTATTTATAGTATTTATTTTATTTATTATTTATTCATTTAATTATTGTTTTATTTTATGTTGGAAAATTCTCGGGTATTACAGTCTACCCTCCTTAAGAATCAACTTCGTCCTCGAAGTTGTGTTTCGGCTTTTCTCGTCTCGTGCTAAGGTCTTGTGTTTGTTTTATTATGTTGTGACTGAACTTAGAATTAAAACTTCTAAGCTGCCTACGTACCCGGTAAAGGGATCAAGCCATAACGTAGTTCAAAATTTTATTTGGGATACATATTGTTGAGCCAACTAACAAAATAATGCAACTACTTTATTACGGGGTATCACATCCTCTCCCCCTTAGGACTCCAGTTATGTCCCCATAACTGCCTATTCAGTACTCTCGAGAGGTTTCGGGTTTTGGTCTTTATTCGGATGGTACTGGTGCCGTTGGTTGTTGCCACCTTGACCGTCTGGGTTTCGTGGTTGCTTAGGTCGAGTAGTCACATCCTCTCTCTTGTCGATGTTCTCTTTCCGTGTCCGGCAATCACGCAGCTGATGACCATGTCGACCACATCGAAGGCATGCTCCAGGCTGAGGGCATCCTCGTGCATAATGCGGTTTACCACACTTTTGACATGGTGACGCATAGTCACAATGGTTGAAGACTATCCCCTTTTTCTCCCCATTGTCATTTTGATGTTGTCCTTTCGAGTTTCCATCGAAATGGTCCTTATCCACCTTGTATTCTCCTTGTGGTCCTTGGTTAGCCTCATCTACTGGTTTCCGTTTCAGTCCTTGGACTCGCGCAACCGCCACCGCACGATCATAAACCGTCTGCAGGTTCGTGAATTGTCCTACTGCAAGTATCTCCCGGATACTAAGGTTCAGACCCATCTCAAATTTCTGAGCCTTGTCAGAGTCGGTTGGTACTATCCTCGTAGCAAATCGTACCAATTCCTTAAACCGGGTGTAATACTCCTGCACCGTCCGTCCCTCTTGCTTCAGTGATAAAAACTCTTCGTACATTGCCGCCTTGGTGCTCATGGGGTAGAATCGGTCCCTTAGATCCTCCTTAAGTTTAGTCCACGAATAAGCTTCTTCAGCTTCCTCTAAATTCCTCTGGAGGTCTTGCCACCACTCATCGGCTTCGCCTCCTAAGTAGTAGGTTGCTACTCGTGTCTTTGCCTCATCAGGACATTTGATAGCATCCAAGAGCTTATCAAATGTACGGATCCACCCCTCTAGTTTGGCGGGATCCTCCTGCCCATCATAATGTGGTGGTTGATAGGGATTCACCAACGCTAGATAATTGGTTTGAGCTACGGGCGGAGGTACTGCTACAGGTGTCCTATGCACCTCCGCATTTCCTAATGCGACTAGGAATCCCTCTATCGTTTTTAAACGTGCTTCCATATTGTTGGGCGCTTGAGGCACTTGCTCTCCTAGGTTCTGAGGACTTTCACTGTTGTTGGGCGTGTTGGAAAGGTTAGCGTCAGCGCCGTTTGGACTCACCTTCTTTGGTTTCCTCCTAGGCGCCATTTTCTGTTATAACGTGTAGAGTTTAGATAGATCGCTCGAACAAGACGTTTCGTAAATTTCAAATTTCAAATTTTCGGATTTGTTGTTTGGAAATCCAAACAAGATTTTTTTTTGGAATAGAGAGTGTTTTAATAAAACTTGATTTTCTTATTGTTCCACATGAGGAAGTTTTCTAGTTCGTACCATGATAGGAATGGCTAGAGCCGAGATTTGTTATGCTTAGGCGTGCGCTTAGATGAACGTGATGTAGAACTAAGGCAACCTCAGTCTCTAGTGAGCGTTTCTAATTTGATGCCAAGCGTCTAAGTCATCTAGTGCAAGCAAAAGATCTAAGTTAATATTTGCCCAGATTCTAAGTTCAATTCGCCAAGATTCTCGGTTCAATTTGCCAAGATTCTAAGTTCAAGTTTCGCCAAGATTCTAAGTTCATAGAAGAGATGCAATATGCAAATGCAAATGATGTTTCCCCCCCCAATAATAATTTAATGCACCACATATATATATATTTTTCCATGGGTTTTAAAATAAAAGTTTCTCCATGGAAATAATACTTTAAAATTTGAAATGATAGTCAAAATATTAATAGTAGTTTAATAATAATAATGGTTTAAAAATAATTGTTTAAAAAAATAGCCGGGCTCTGATACCACTTTGTAACACCCCGGTTTTTGGTCACCCAGGTCGGGATGTCACCGCCACACCTCCCTAGCAAGACACGGTTTCTCCGAGCTTACTAAAGAGATGCAAGGCTATGGTTTTTCAGAATTTAAAATATTCAAACAGTCCATTCACATATAATTTAAAAATAATACATCAAAGTTGCAGCGGAAAAATAATATTTACATATATGTATCGCAGCGGAATTTAAATATAGGGCCAACATGGCCTAATCACGGGTTAAACAGGCCCGTTCATGCAAGATCTAGTCTAATACAAAAATTCAAACTAATATATCATCCCAAGCTTCCCGTGTATGCATATGACGATGCATAATTCTCAACTCTGGAAGAAAAAGAAAAAGAAAATATGGTTTTGGTCAGCACTACGTGCTGAGTAAGTTAACACATGCATAACTATGGGGTTTCAAAGCCATTATTTAATATTCAAAGAAAACATGTGCACAACACCACATAATTTAATTTATTTCGCTAACAATAATTCAATGGCATAATTTAAAAGACAGAGACTTCATGAGATCATAAATACAATTTGCAAAGCAATATAATTATAGGCCATAATCTAAAAGCATAATCCAAAAGGAACAATTTTCGAGTCTCCTAGTTTCATATCTCATGTCTCATGTTTCAAGTTTATATTTCAATCGCCATTCGGCAAGTTTTATTTATCAATTGCCTTCCGGCAAGCGTTATATCTCAATTGCCTTTCGGCAAGCATTATATTTCAATTGTCTTTCGGCAAGCACAATATTTCAATTGCCTTTCGGCAAGCAGGATATTTCAATTGCCTTTCGGCAAGCAGGATATTTCAATTGCCTTTCGGCAAGCAAGATATTTCAATTGCCTTTCGGCAAGCAAGATATTTCAATTGCCTTTCGGCAAGCAGGATATTTCATGTGTATTTTATTTCAAAGGAATTCCCAATCATTTAAACCTTAAAGGCTAATTTCATGTTTCAACAAGATTTCAAGATTTCGTTTCGGTAAATCACAGTTTGCTCCAAAATTCGTCTAAAATCAGATTTAATTCCAAAAATTCCAAAATTTCATATCTGACTCGGAAACATCAAGATCTACAACTTTCGTGTTTTAACTTTTTCAATCCGAGATACCTAAGTAGGTCAAAATCGCCAATTTTCGCATAAGAAGAAATCTGTCCGAGTTTAATGCACCACAGTTTAAATATTTCAAATTCTACCATATCACTTCAACTCCAAATTTAATGAAATTTGACAGGGATCATCTTAAGACATTTATCTATAACTTTCATGTTCGGCCAAAGATCTAAAACAGCCTAGATCCTATGTCAAAAACGTGATCAAGATCATTCCTAAGTTCTGTCCAAGATTTCAAGATCTAGAATCAAACAGTTCGGTTTCAACGGGTTTTCACATATCAAATCAACTCCAAAAATTCTCAAATTTTTACAGTAGCTAGGTCTAAGTCTTAGGAACGTTTTTTGTGTTTAAGTTTTTCCGTTTGAGTTCTTTTTAAGGGTCGGAAAAATTCACCAAATCTGTTGCGTCGGTAGAAAAACAAAAGTGGACAGATTTATGGTTCTTGTTGACTCTTTTAGGTTTTGAATGTTTTAAAATCTCCCAAAACCATGTAAGGTTAACTTACAGTGTCTATGAACGTCGGGGATGTCTAGTTCGGAGGCGTGGCTTCCAGATCACCATTCCTCCTCTCCGTTCGTCGGGTTCTACGATCTAGATTCGAAACGGGGTGTAGAAAGAAAAGAACCGAAGTTAGAATCCGTTTTCGGATTGAAACGTGAAAAGATTTATTGGACTAGAGCTTACCACAACGTTTGGAGACCTTGGATTTTCGTCCAAGCTTCTGCCTCCGTTTGGTGCTTTCCGTCGACTCCGAATTTAGGGTTTCGAACGTATAGAAGATTGAAGGGTTTTGTAAACTTGTTTGGGGCTCCCAAGGGGCTTATTTATAGAATTCTCAATCCCTAGGGCGTCCACAACCGACCTAAAGGTCTGGAGTCGAGAGATGTTCAACCGAAAGTCGAAAAATCCGCGTTCGGGCGAGAGATTCACGCAACAAACGAATCTGTGAAGTGGCGCGGTCGTGGCGCGCTAAAGCCACTTCACCGCGCGACCACCGCGCCGACTTCGCCTGGACTTCGGTCCGGGCGGGTCGTGCGATCCGTCGTGCTTTTCCGCCTCTCTTTCGGGTTTCTATCCCTCTATGCTCCCGAATTCCGATTTCCGGGGTATCTTCGGGTTCATACTTTCTCTCTAATTTTATTCTCAGTCTAATTGGATGTTTTGGACTCGAATACTCGAGTTCATTAGTGTCGGGTTTTGGTGTACCATTTATCCATCCTTTTATTTACTTAAATTCCTTTAATTCCTTTTTAAGTAAAAATCTCATTTCTCATTTCCTTATCTTTATTTATTTCTTTTATTTGCTGGATTTGTTTATTTATTTATAGTATTTATTTTATTTATTATTTATTCATTTAATTATTGTTTTATTTTATGTTGGAAAATTCTCGGGTATTACAAATATAGTATATCTCATGCGATAAATAAAGTAAATTATAGCGGAAAGTAAAGTTGGGCCGACAAGGCCAAAATGCAGTGTTTAATAAAGTTCAAATGGAAAGCGACATCATGATAACATTTTATTTATCCCAAGCCCGATTTATGCACATGGTCATGCATACTCGCCATACTCTGAAAAAAAAAAATACAACGGTTTATCAGTATATTATATACTGAGTAAGCTAACTCTTAACATAACAATAATGGATTTTAAAGTTTAATTAAATAAAACATACCTTTACTCATGCACACACAATGTAACTTGACCAACTAATTAATAAAATTTAATTGCATATTTAAGAAGGCATGGATTTCATAAACATAAAATATAACTTAGCAAATTAAATAAAGAACGGACATGAATTTAAAAGCATAATTTAATTTAATAAATAAATCTATTTAAATCTTTTAATTCCCGCTACTTCACAATCGAGTGTCTCAAGTGTTTCTCACGATTGCAAGGCAATCTCAATAACATTTCGTGTAACTGTTGGCCGCAGCCATATACGCCATACTCAATACCACTCCGGAGCCTCGGAAAATCCATACGGATACTCCCGAGAGTGTAGGCCCTATCTCTTGCCGTTTTGGAATAATTTTCGTAAAATGGGTCACCATCGTCCTTATAGGCACGAAGTGAATGGTTAGAGGGGCACCCTGCAGAGCACTCACCCCCTAATTAGTGCTCAATCTAGTCGTAACGGGATTTTTTTGAAAATTCATTTTTATCTTTCAAAGGGAAATTTGACCGTTTGTTTAGAAAACCTCAATTTCACAAAATATAGTATGTATTTCGTCACAGTTCGCGCCTTTTGAGTTTAAAAATTCGTTTCAAGGGATAACGACTTGAAATTCTCACAGTAGCTCAAAAATATTCTAATGAAAAACTTTTCATGTTTTAAGTTTATCGAAATAAAGTGAGGAAACAAGTCAAAAATCACGTTTTACACAGAAAAGCCATGTTGTCAGGTTTCAGATTCGACCTACTGTTAATAATTCAATTTTTCGACTCATCAAATGGACTCCAAAAATTCTGAAATTTTACGGACATATTCTAGACTCGATTATCTACAACTTTTATTTTTACTAAAAGAGCTAGTTCGGTCTAGATCTAATAGAAAAATAAGGATCAAGTTCGAAATGCTATGCTGTCAGATTTTTGAAAATTCTGAATTTACGCGGAGAAACCAGATCAGATTTGAGGCAACAAATATTGGTGAAAAATTATGAAATGTTTACACAATGTGGATTAAAGTCTTAGGACCAGAATCTTAGTTTTGAATTTTTTGCTTTAAGTACTCGAAATAGTCCGTAAAATTAGATCTTTAAATCTGCGCACTCATGGATTCTCTTTTGACAGATTTTATGTTTATTGCTTAGGTTTATGTTTCGTTCGATTTTAAGCCACCAAAATTATTATGTGAAGAGTCAAATTACTGTAGATTGGTCCTAGGCTCTTGATTTCGCCGGGTTGGCCTCCGGGATCAACGAGCAAGTCCGATTTGCTACTCCTTCTCTTCTTCGGGTCCGATTTGTGGTCACAAGGTAAGAAACTACATGCTAAATTCAAATCTCGACCAAACGTCATGCAAGAATGTTCGAAACTTATCCCTTACCAACGTCCTATGATTGTGGTGTATCAAAATCCGCCCAAGATGCCTTCTTCTCAGTCGGGAACGTGCTCAAAGCTTACGAACTAGGGTTTTCTATGAATTTCGGAGGTGAAAGAAGATGTGGGGTGCTCAAAGGATATTTGGGAGATAGATACGGGGTATTTATAGCCCCAAACAATCCCCCACACGTCCAGGGTCAGTTAGGCATATCTTGGGGCTCAAGAAGTGAAGTCGACGTCGCAAAATCCGAAGTCGGGTAGCTGAATCGCCACTTTGGCGCAACAGACTTCAACGGCGCGCTCTTGGCGCGGTATCCTCCCAGACTGCGCCACCACTGTGCAGCTCCAGCTTGGGGCGCGTGCCCGGGCTGGGTCGTGCAATCCTACCGGGTCTTTTCTCCTCTCTTTTGGGTCTTTCTCCTTCTATTTTCTTGGGCTATTTCTTGGACTTAAAATTCCTATTTTTAAATTCATTTCAAACTCGAATTAATTCGTATTCGAAATATTAAATTTGTCGACTTTTGGCTCCCGTGCAATAGTTTATTTAATTAAATTATGTTGACTTCACGGGACTTATGGAATTTAAATTCTTTTTTATCTTTGAATTAAATTCCACTTCTTTTTATTTCTATTTATTTTATTTATTTATTTATATACTTATTTATTTATTTATTTATTTATTTTTTCCGTGACTAAGCCATGACTAATTTCGTGGGTATTACAGTGTACCCTCCTTAGAAATCAACTTCGTCCTCGAAGTTGCGTCATAATCGAAATGGTAATGCTAAGAATAAAATTATTCTCAGTGCGCTAATCCAACATGGACAAGTAATCGCACGCATAAAAATATTGAGGTTCTAAAAATTAAGTTTTTCACCTCGATGCGTGACGAATTCTTACGGGGTTACATGCGCTCCCACCACTAGCCTGTATAGGTTGTTTAGCAAAAAAAAAAATTTACTAAAAATGATATAAATTTTGTAAGAGTATTTATATTTTATTTTATTTCCTTATTAGATAGAAATATTTTTTGTATTTTTATGTGTAAAATGACTTATCGTTTTTCTAGAAGTAACCCCTGCCTACTTTGAAAAAAGAAGAATTTCAAATTTTCCTTCTCCTTTTACTTTTTAAATAAGGTCAAAACAAACGGCTAAAAACAATTCGAAAGGACTTTTGAGTAAGTTAAAAGTCATAAGGAAAAAAAAAAAAAAAAAAAAAAGACAGGCTCGGCATTCATTATTGCTAAAAAATATTACCATAATTTAGCCCTTGAAATGAATATATACATTAGTCAATTATAGGTATAAGGAAATCTAATTATTTCCTACCAAATTGTTTTATTTAAAATATATAGTACTAGTATTTTTTAAGGATAAAAGTTATATTAATGTACCGTTGTAAATTTAAAATAATTGTTTTAATCGAATTAATATCTCATTCATCAGTTAAGATACGGTACAGACCCCTGTATGTGCAGGTATGATGTCAAATATTATTTATGTGATGAAACAAGATAGTGTAAAAATTCATGGCGGTTGACAGTAGTTTATGTGATGCCTAGTCTATTTAATGTGATGACAACATATTATTAATGTGATGAATACGTATGATTATGTGATGAATAAATTTGGACAACTGTTGTTACCGATAATATTAGAAAATACGCTTTTGAATTTAATGACCATTGTTATCACCTTTAAAAACTACCCAAAACCGTTATCTTCCCTAAGAAAATTTTCGAAACCCATCCGGTTGTCATCCGAGAACTATTTGATGGCCGAAATTATAAATTTAAACATCAAACCGCCAGATGAAAAACTTATGGAAGAAGCCACACCGTAAACTTGCAAGGAAATCAAGTACATGGAGTCCGTCAATAATCCCGACAGAGAAACCTGTAAGGAAATCACATCCATAGAGTTCAATAAAGGTGGTTGGTTACATAGTACGTTGTGTACTTATATTTTGTGATGCTTGCAAGTATTGCATGTGATGTATACGCCATTTCATGTGATGTGAAACTAAAAGTGTTGTGTATATCCAAACAATATATGTATTATCTCTATGTCCAAACATCACCATTTTAAGCGCACACATCACATGAAAAAGTCTGTACCTAAAGGTGTATGCACCCTAACCGCTTCCCTCATTCATATACAACTTGAAAAAAAGAGCCTACGGATGATTTCATTTATGTATTGAGATAAGAAACATGATAAACGTATACAAAACCAGGAGATTTGGTAACAGAGTTATACTGGAGCATATTTTAATTATTTTTTCATTGTAGTTCTTCGATCAGTTAAAATGGCATCCTCATTACGTATTCAAAATAATAAATTCTAGTATGTATTTGTCATTAATAGATTACTTTAAAATTACAACAATATGGTCCAAATTTCACCATTTACATCACCCAAAAAAAAAACCCACTTACAAATTAAATTATATTTTCTAAAAAAAAAATTATGATTTTACCCGACTTGAACATTGCCTACGTTCCTTAATATTTGTAACGGAATACATTTCACGTAATCAAATACACATTTTTAATTCTTAATAACTCAAACTACGTAAAAGCAAAAATTATAAAAATCTGATATCTAAATCTATGCGATTAGACGAATACAACAAGATCTTACTTGACTGTGTTTTATCTTATATAATTGTATTAAAAAGTTAAATCAAAATTTACAAGATCCCATCTGTGTCAATTAAAAAAGAACGGAGGAAATATTTTGTATCATGAATCAATTTTTATTTAATATATTAATAAACTAAATACTCATCCCATGGACCCATTATTTATTTCGTAGTATGTCAGCAAATAAAGAAGACCTTTCAAGTTTTAACATAGAACAATATATATTTTTTTTTTTCGGATGAGCCGAAGCCAAAGAAAAGGTGGTGGGAGCTCGTACCACACAAATTATAAATGGACATATGGGAGGGATAAGGAGCGGGTGTAAAATCGAACTTCAAACCCTAGAGTTGGAAGGGTACGGGGGAACTGTAGGGTTGTAAATTAATCAAATAATTTTGGTTCGATTCGTGATTCGATTCGAAATTATTCAAAATTTTGATATTCGATTAATATTTGATTTGATTTGGTATTCGATTTTATATAAAATTATACTCCCTCCGTCCCATTAAAAGTGGCTACTATTCCTTTTTGGGGTGTCCCAATAAGGTTGGCCACTTTCCTTTTTAAGCAAATTATATTAACATAAACATGATTAAAAACTCCACAATAATGACAATTGTACTTTCTGCACAGATTCCCTATATATATTTAACCATTAATATCTCAAAATGGGTATAAATAAAAATTATATAAAATATATATTCTAAAACTATACGATTAGACGATTCCAATAAGACCACACTTGACTATTTTTTTCTTTCTACATCATTACGATAACATGAAGTCAAAGTCAAATAATAAATATGGTTAAAAGTCAAATGTAACCATTATAAATTAGATTGATGGATTAGTCAAATTTATTCACACTTCTTTAACTACTAAACAACACAACCTAAATTCTTGTGCCCAAAAGAAAGTTGCCACTTTTAATGGGACGGAGGGAGTATATAAATAGATAAATTAATGTTGCTAAATAATTTAAAATTTTAATTTTAATGACTATATTTTCTAATTGATATAAATATATTTATATATGATATCAAAAATATTAATTTTGATTTATAAATCGAATTAAATATTTAATTTTAATAATTAAAATTAATTTTATTAAGAATTAAATTAACTTATAGAATAATTCGATTCGATTCGATAATATTCGAAAAGCTTATCAAATCAAAGCGAAATTGTAGTATTCGATTCGGTTCAATTACAATCCTACGGGAAGTCCCCATCCCAATATAGAACAATTTTAAAACTGTGGAACAAACCCAAGTTATTTATGGAGTGGTAGTAATTGATTGAAATTTAAATAAAATAATTTAAGACATTTGCAAATTGCAATTAATGGTTATAGACGTTTTGTTAATTGTTGAAGTAAGCCGTGGAGCAGACCTACTTTCTCATTCTGGCATTTTGGGTGGCTTTTGGTTGAACCATTTCGCCTTTCATAATCATTTCTGCAATTTTCCTGCAACCTATAAATATTGCAAATGCTTGTTCTTCCTGGAGTTTAGGGTCTGTGCAGAGTGCAGTGCATCCAGGCTCCAATGGCTTCTTTCTCGCTCTCCTCCTCGTCTACTCCTTCCCCTCGCGCTCAAAACTGGAATGGAGATTGGTACTTACTTGTATTTCCCCTCTTTAATCATCTGTTTCCAATTTCCCTAACTCTATACATGCATATTTCTCAATTTCACACTACATGATGATGCAGGTCCCCATCTCTGAGCAACGATGTGCTCAATGCGTCGCCACGGCCTCTTGAGCTTCTAAAACCTGTGAGCACCCTTGCATTCCTAGTTTACTAGTATTAATTTGTACTAATAATTCGTAATGGGCTGGAAGGACTAACTGGAACGGAGGAGGAATAAGCTGAATTTTTATGTGTAAACTTAAAGGAGCGTTTTGATTAGAGAATAGAGATGGTTTGATTTCTTCAAGTAGTTTTGTATTTTGTGATTTTACCCCATGATAATTTTCTGTTTGGAATTACATCGTCTAAAAAATTGTGTGTTCACAATCTATTGAAAGAGATCTAATGGCTGGAAATCGAGCAAGGAACGAGCCTCTGCAACGAATGCTGAAGACCAGGCAACACCTGAGGTGTGCACCTCACCTATTTTGTTGCTTTGTATTTATGTTGATGTTGTACAATCAATTAATGCATAAGTGCATAAGTTATGGTTTGGTGAATGGCAATTATGTTTGTACATGATCACATTATTTTGCAAACTATAATAGTAGCATTGCATCATATAGTACAACTTCTCTTGTAGTAATTACTTGCTTCTATTCATCATCCAATATATTAGATTCGTCGTTTAGACATTTGGGACCTCTGAGTGAATATTTGATTGTAAAGGCCTGTTCACAGCAGTCTGCGGCCAAATTGATTGAAGAAATCACTGGACTTGAGGCTGAAATCATGCATTTGGAACGGTATCTTCTTTCTCTATACAGGACTGCTTTTAAGAGGCATCTGCCAATTATAGGCGGAAAGAATGCAGAAGAATTGGATGCGATGGCTCATCTGGCTTCATCTGGCCACTCTTATCCAAAATCAAATGCGAAACTGCCCAGAGACGTTAACAGTACTCATGGTCAGAGTTCTCCATTGAATTGTTCTAGTCCAAAAACTCCTGTTCGAGCTTCTCTTTCAATGTTATCACTGAGAAAGGTTAATAAGCTCACTCTTCCTAGGTCCTACAGTTACTAAAGCATTTATTCTCGAAGATGTGCTTGCTTGTGTTCTTTGAATAACTAGATATGTTTAAATTGAATAATTGCAGGAGAAACAGAATGCTATCCATCAGAACCATGCCCTTGCTGAGCATCTTGGAAATGCTCAAATGAATAATGCTCTTTCCTGTCCAGATAAATTATCTGAAGATATTATAAAATGCATATGTTCATTTTATTGTAAAATGGCCGACCCCTTGCTTTCTAAGAAAGGATATTCAGCTTCATCAACTTCATCATTGCGCTCTTCAAGCACATTTTCTCCGAGAAATTTATCTTGTCACCGGAGTCCTCAATATAGTGAAGATATCACAGAAAATTGTGAGCTAGACAATGGACAAAGTGCTGAAGCTGTGGCAGTACTGAAAATAAGCCTAGATGATGAAAATTGTAGTTATGCTGCTACAATGCTTAAGACTTTCAGGTGCCCTATTTGTGTCATCATATTTTTTCCTGTTTCATTATAGTTTAGCTCTATATTTCAACAGAGAACAGATAGAAGCTGGTAGTTGGGATTTTTTAATTCCTATTAATTTAATTTCTCAAACTCTATCTAATTCCTTGGTTATACATTGGTTGTGCTTTTTCTAACAATTTGTTTTGCTAAGGTTTTCTTTTACTTTCTCTTGCCTCTTACTGGTCATTGCCTTTGTTCTATAAATATCACTCGAATCCTCTTCCGATATCCTCATGTGCTTATGCTCATGAATCATGTTGAATGCTAAAATTCCAACACATCCAATGTCTGATTCTTGAATTAATTGTTCCTATGCAGGTCACTTGTTAAGAGTCTTGAAATTGTTGACCCAATGAAGATGAAGCGTGAACAGAAGCTTGCTTTTTGGATCAATATTCATAATGCATTGTTGATGCATGTATATCTCGGATGCTTTCTTTTCTGTGTTACTAACCCTCGACCTGTTATAGAAGTCAAGCAGCATATGAAAAAGAGAGTGAATTTTTTTATAAGGCTAAGAGAACTCACTTTTCATTTTCGTCTACATTCGATAAACTAGGCATCCACTCTTCATTTTCGCCTCGCTCGCTATGTATAAGGCTTAGAGACCTCACTGCTTAATTGTGTTTCAGAATAACATAGTCCTCTGCAGTTCTTAATCAGAAGAAATTTTATGAATTCCAACATTAGACAGACATGTGTTGAATTCACCAGTCTCATTTTCTGCAGTGAAGTCTTCGTTGGTGCCCCTGATCATAGATTGCAAAAGATTTCCCCTTGCACTGAAAATATAGCTGAAAATTATCCGATGTGTATGATGTTTGGTTTGCAGGCTTATTTAGTTTATGGAACTCAGAACTACATAAAAGACAATTGCATTCTAAAGGTAATTTGCCGAATCTAATTTTTTTATCCTCCCCACTGTGTTGTCCATACTCCATATATGACTGTTAATGCTCAATTTTTATTTACAGGCTGCTTACAATGTTGGTGGGCATTACATAAATGCATGTGACATTCAAAGCTCCATTCTGGGAATCAGATCGCACTACTCTGCTACGGTACATTAATATTGAATTTCTATTTCGTACTATATATTGTACGGACTATTACTAATGATATGAATGTATCAAATACAGTGGCTGCAAACAATTGTGTCTTCTGGAAGAAAGTTCAAGGCTGGGAATACTAAAAATCCTTATGCTATGGAATACCCTGAACCACTTGTTCATTTTGCACTCTGCTCCGGCTCATTCTGGGATCCTCTGGTAATTCACTTGTTCTACATGCATCCTGTTTCTTGTATACTTTTCACCCGTTGGTAAAAGTTTTTGCATGAAACCTGGGATTTCTAGGTTCGAAGTTACTCAGCAACGACTGTGTTTGAGGATTTGGAAGCTGCTAAAGCTGATTTTATACAGTCAACAACATTTGTTCACAAAGAAACAAAGATCTACACGCCTAAAATCTTGTACTACTACGCCAAGGATATGTCGCTTGGCGTGCCTGCACTGTTGGAAGCTGTTAGTGAGTATGTACCTATCACTCACCGGGAAGCAATAAGGGCATGGGTGAAGGATGGTAGACTATCCAAGCATGTCAGTTGGTTAGAGCAGGCTTCATCCTTTCGATATTTGATCCACAAGAAACTAGCTCAACCGCTATGACCGTGGTTGGTGTTAACTTTTTCTTTTCTTTGATTCTTTTTGCCGATATTACAACATTTCTTTTCTGTAATTATCTGGCTAATGTATACCCCCTCCGAAGCAATAATTCAGGGGTTCAAAGTTGTTTTTGTCATACAGTAAATTGTAGTATTAACTACATAACAAGAAATAGAAATGAAGAGATTTTTTCTCATCCATTGAGATTTCTTTTATTCAGTAGTGTGTTAACTGCCTCTGTGACAAACATACAGCAAATTTTAGAGACTTCCGTGGATAACACAAGTTCTCAGCTGCCGCGAGCCAGCAAGAATGCCATTCCTAATTGCTGAAGGAGCCGGATGTATCATGGGAAGGATCCCACTCCAATGACAACGAAAGAAGCTTCGACAGAGCCACAAACACATCAGACACGGTGGGGCGATCATCAAGACCATGAGCCACACAGCTCCGTGCAAGCTGCGCTGCAGAGTAGGCGAGCTCCAGCGGATAATCATCCCCAAGCCATGGATCAATGAACTTGCGCAGCTTCTCTCTCACATTGTCTTCTCCCAACACTTGGTGTACTATATGAGACAGCGCCACTTGCTCCCCTTCTCCATCGCCAGCATCATTGGCAACCATGGCTTCTTTACCCGATAAAAGCTCCAAGATAACGACACCCAATGCGTACACATCGAGCTTTGAAGTGATGAGTCCACTCTCAATGTATTCAGGCGCCATGTATCCATAGGTGCCCACTACATGCCGGGTAATCGCAGCTTGATCCTCGTGGTCGAACGTCCTGGCCAGGCCGAAATTGGTGATCTTGGCTCTCATGGCGGCGTCCAGAAGGATGTTTCCACTGGTGAGGTTCTTGTGGATGTAGGGAGGATTGGTGAAATTGTGGAGGTAGTTCAAGGCATCCGATACGTCGTAAGCCACCTGAAGCCTCTGTTTCCAATCGAGCCGAAGCTGCCGAGGCGAAGGGTCTTTGCTATTTGGGTGTAGCCAATGGGTAAGAGGACCATTCTCGGTGTACTCGTACACGAGGTATGTGATGCCCTGGTGGACACAGAAGCCAGATAGCCTCACAATGCGGGAATGGATGATCTGCCGCAGCGCATCGATCTCACGCGAGACATCGGCTTTCATGATCTTCACAACGGCAGCGTCGCCCTTGAATGTTGCGCGGTACACTGATGATCCGTCCAATTGATTCGAGATTGAGAAGGAATCTGTGGCCTTTTCCACCTCCTCGAATTTGTACACCGTTAGGGTTTCGATGGTGCTGCGGATGCCTAAAGGTGAGATTGACCAGCTGGAGAAGGTTTTCGCAGCCTCGGTAGATCCGTCGGCGACGGCGAGTTTGGGAGGCGGAGTAGGGGGCTTGCGCCGGCGGAAGTAGATGAACCAAACTGCGAAAATCGAAGCGAAGAGAATTAAGAAAGCGGCTCCTACTCCCACGCCGATGAAGACCGCCTTGTGAGAACCAGAACTCCCCGCGGGAGGGGGGAGAGGCGGCGGCGGCGGCTGAGTTGGAGGCGGCGAAGGCGCGGGCTTCATGTTTTCCTTGGTAGGTTCAATTTTGAGCGGCACCAGAATTGGCGTGAAGTAAAAGATAGTGTCTTTGGTGGTGAGCTCGTTGGCTGTGAGGATGCTATCGACATCCGCCCCAGCGGCGGCGAACAGATTAGCAATATAACCGGCGGACTCGCCCTGACGGACGAGATAGGTAAGGAGGTATTTGAAGCCAACAGCGGTCTGATTGCGCGTGGGGCAAGCGCAGCGGAGGGGAACTCGGAATCGGTCGGAGAGGTTCAAATGCCGGAAATTGTACGGATTCTGTTCTTCGAGAGCTTGGCAGGTGGTGAGGGCTTGGTAGGTGTTGTTGGCGATGGAAAAGTAGCTCTCTCCTTGCACTTTGATGGTGTAGGAAGCGTCGTGCTGATAATACCTGTGGTTTTGGGCGATGCGTGCACAGGAGCAGTTGACGGGGACGACGACGAGGGTGTCGATCGGAAGGGTTTGGACGTCAGAGATGTTGTTGGCGGCGGCGATTTGGGAAGCTTCCGCGGAGAGGAGGTAGGCGATCTCGACGGGGGAGCTGTAGGTGCTAGTGGAGCGGAAAGTGAGGAAAGAGGGGCAGGAGGTGGCGTCGCCGTTGCAGAGGAAGCCGAGGGTCATGGTGTGGTTAGGGTTGCAGTCGAGCTGCTTGTTGTTGACGTAGCTCTGCTGGGCGGTACACAAGTGATTTTTGTTTTCCTGCAAGGAAATTAGGAGGATCATGCAGAGGCCGATCAACAGCGCCAGCGCCGGCGCCGGCTGTGAAGCCATTGGCGGAAGTGAATTGATTTGGATGGAAGTGGGCGGTTAGGAATTTCATTTCATTATTATAAGAAATTTAGGAAGCGCGTTTAGTGTTGACTACTTTCACAACAAGTGTTGACAGACAGCACCGCACCCGCACCGTGCCCAATTGGTTTTTTCTTTCTAGTTGCTTAAATGAAGTAGGTCAAGCACTCGAGTCAACATGCCCCTTTCTTCACTCCACACTAATAAGTAACCCGTCGAAATCCGTCTCGACGGATATAATTATATATTTTATATAATATATATACTTATATTATATAAAATAATAATAAATTATATTTTAGTAATGAAAAATGTGTAATGATTTTATATATATTCGAAAGAGAATGTATATATAATATAATTTAATCTATCTATATATATATTAAAGCATTAGTGAACAACCAATCCTATATTTAATGTGGTGTCTCCATTTCAAATTTCTAATTTTATAGATTTTTGCATTTTAAAATGTTTTAATTTTAGATTATCGTATTTATTTATTTATTCAATATATAATTTTAGTTTTTGAAATATATGGAATTTCCAATTTATATGGAATTCCCACAATATTCACATCTAAGAAGATTTAAAAGATTTGAAATTTAAAATTTTGCATATTTTATTTTATCTATATTATTTTGCATTTTTTATTTACTAATTTTAGACTTGACATTTATTTATTTATTTTTTGCTGAACAACGTATATACAGCTAGGAAATGGGTGGTGGGAGCCCATGTCACACAAATTACCATTTATTTATTTATTCATTATAGATTTTAGCATATCGTGTATAAAATCTATCATTTACTTATAATTTCTCACTCTATCATCATATCGTGTCATATATATTCACTTTAAAAAGATTTGAAAGATAAAATTTAAAATTTTACGTATTTTATTTTATCTATTTTGGATTTTATTATTTTGATTTTTTTTATGTATTTTAGATTTTATTATTTTGTATTTTTTTATTTTAGATTTTATTAGTGCATTTATTATTTATTTATAGATTTTCAGGTTTTACACAATAGGATTATTATGATATGAATATACATTTTCAGTTTTTGCACCATATGATTATTATGACAAGGTTCCGCACTAGCAACTAATAATTGTGTTGCGTTTATGTTTCAATATGGTGATCATATTGTAATGCCGTTAATTTTGTGTAGGTTTGGTCTCACTTTTGGTTATATTTTTTGGTGTCGTAAATGATGTACTCAAAACATACACTGCACATCATATTTATTTATTTATGTTAAGAATATATTAATGTGTATATGACAATCCAAATTTTTAGTTTTTAAAAGATATTTAATTTCCAATTTATATGGAGTTTTTCAAATTTATATAGAATTCACGGTGTATATATGAAATTTATATTAAAAGATTCATTAATGAATATATGGAAAATATTTGTATATATTAATTAAAGTATATATAGGCCATGTTTTCATAAAAAAATGTCACTTCTCCTAAAAGCAATATACAATTATATAGTTGTTAATCGTTAAAAAATACTATGTTTTATAATTATATCACTTATATATAAATATATATTAAATAATATAAATCTTATATATGTTTTATTATAAAAAAAAGATAATACAAAAAAATTATAATAATTTAGGAAATTGTAAAATTTCATATTCTATGGATAATTGGTTTAGAGTAAATTAATTATTTTCGTAAAATATATAATAAATAAAAAAAAATCGGGTATATAAAGAGTTATTGGGGGTGCGAATAGATCCATCAATTAATAAAGAATGAAAATTTAACTTTTTTAATCTATTTTTTAAGAAATACTCCTTATGTTTTATAATAAGTGTAAAACTAAAAAATGATACGGAAATTAAGGTAAGTTAATAAATTGATTTAGTTGAAAAAATTACAATAATTAAATAAATAAAATAAGATGAGTCACATTTGACTTTATTCATTTTGAGTTTTATTTTAATGAATATCATAAAATTATAATTTAAGTATAATTAGTATAAATTATTAACCTTCAAAACATTCCAAATATAGTAACGTAACACTTATTTATAAACACCCGAAAAGGAAAGTGTAACACTTAAAAAGGTAAAGAATGGAGGAAGCAATTCATTAATATATATTCTAACAGATTTACAATTTACGAGAAAAAAAATATAAATTTAGCTTTGTTAAAAATTGAAAGGCTAATTGTTGCAAATTTAATAAGTTTGAAAATTTTATCTAGAATGTCAATACTGAATGAAGTTTTAACGTCTGAAACAGATAATTTGTTGATACTAGAAGAGATATATTATAATAAGGAAGAAATTAAGGCGGATCATGCTAAGCTTTTACCTTTGTTGATTGATGAGCAGAAGAATGCTTATAATAAATTAATGTCTGTAGTTGATAGTGATGAGGGTTGATTCTTTTTTCTTTATGTGGTGGAACTGACAAGACATTTATTCTATCTAGAAAATATTATGTTTAGCTATTAATGGGAGATGTGATATTATGCTGCCTGTAGCATCCAGTGGAATAACACCCCTATTCCTTCCAAGAGGTAGGACTGCACATTCTAGATTTGGTATTCCACTAGATTGTGACGATAATTCTACCTGCAAAAAACTTACCCCATAAAATTATTTAACATTTCTTCTCATTAAAACAAAGCTCAATATTTGGGATGAAATTCTTGATTGGTAGAATCATTATAAGCCCGTCTGAATTAGTCAAATTTCCCATTCGTTTTCTGAGGAAAAAACCCTACTCGCAATTTGTTTTACTATGACTATAGAAAAAGAAAAAAAAATCAATGTCAAGTTGTTGGACTCTATCTTGAAAACCCAGTTTTTACCCATATAAGATATGCTGCAATATCTCGTGTCACTGGAAAGAGAGGACTCGGAGTATTAATATATAAGTAAGATGGAATAACTCAAGATATAAAAAGAAATGTTGTTGACAAATTATATATGACAGAACTTTGCACAATGAATACTTCATGTAGATAAATGGTAATTGGTAAAATTGATATTAATATTGGAGATGTACAATTAGATGCGATATTTTTAGATGATAATTTTATAAACTCTACGGGAGATCCTATAAACTGCACTACTTCAAATTCAGACATTGTTATTATATATTAACCCCTACCAATGAGATCGTTGATACGATCAATGATTACATCATGGAACGTATGTCTGCAAATGAATATATATATATATATATATATCAGTTCTAATAATATTTGTCAAGACGATGAAAGCATAAATATTGGCAGTGAATTATTTTCACTGGAATATCTAAACATGATCAATTTTTTGGATTACCGAATCATGAAATATAGTTGAATGAGTGTTGCATAGTCATACTTCTTAGGAATATAGATTCATCAAATAAATTATGTAATGGAAGTAGGTTGATAGTAACCAAGATGCGGAACCATATAATTGAGGTTAAACTAATTTTCGGGAAACCATGAAATTAGAAATTTCTTGATTGGTAGAAGAAAAAAAAACCTATTTAGTCCCATAATTTTTTTTTTAATTTCCAAAACAATCCCACAAATATCGAATTAGACGAATCCGTCTCATAACTACCCTAATCAAAGCCGAACCCGTCCATAGTTCGGTTTTTTTGTTAATCATTGCCGAATCCGTCCCATAATTTCCCTAACGGAGGGATGAGTTCGGCGACGATTATGGTAGTTATGGGACGGGTTCAACGATGATTAGCGAAAAACCGGATTCATGGACGGGTTCGACGATAATTAGGGTAGTTATGGGACGGATTCGTCTAATTCAATATATGTGGTTCTGTTTTAGAAATTTTTTAAAATTATGGGACGATATGAGTTTTTTTTTCCCATTTGTAGAATGATTATGAACCTATTTGATTTAACCAAATTTTTCATTTGATTTCAGATAAAAAAATTATCACTCGCAGTTTATTTTGCTATGATAATAAACAAAAGTCAATGTCAACATTTAAAGAATGTTGGATTTTATCTTCCAAAATTAGTTTTTAGCAGTTATGTTGTAATATTTCGTGTCACAAGCCAGATGTGAATCAAAGTATTAATATGCAATTAAGAATGATTAACTCAAGATATCACAAGAGATGTTGTTTACAATGAAATTTATATATGACGAAAAATTTGCAAAATGGATATTTGATGTAGGTGACAGTAAAGCTGGTATTGATTTTGGAGATGTATAATCAGATGTGACATTTTCGGACTATATTCTTATAAATTCTACGGGTGATCCTATAGCGGCTATTTTTTAGAGTACATGTACAAATATAAACTGCACCACTTCAAATTCATACATTTTAAAGATATTGCTATTTTAGCACCTACCAATGAGATTTTCAGCAATAAAATTTTTAGCAAATTGTGAGGAAATTTTTCATATTATGCTTAATACTATATTTAAATTTTGTTTTATCTTAATTTAAATTTCAAATTAAATAAAAATATTATTTTAATAATTATTTTTATTGATCTGTTAGATTTGGATCGTACAAGCCACAGAAACTAAAGAATACGGTATAAGATAATTTCTTTGTTAGTTTTAAACTAATTAAATTATATTATCATATACACCATCTTTTGAATATATATATATATATATAAAATAATTACACATTTTTTATTACTCAAAAATATAATTTATTATTACTTTATATTATATAAAATATATAGTTATGCCCGTCGAGTCTCGACGGGTTAATTGCTAGTTATTATTAAAATTAACAAAGAAATCATATTATACCGTCTTCTTTAGCTTCTTTGGCTTATCCGATACAGACCTAACATATTAATAAAATAATTATTCAAAAAATATTTTTATTTAATTTGAAATCAAATTAAAATAAAACAAAATGTAAATATAAGTATTAAGCATAATATGAAAAATTCCCTCACGATTTGCTGAAAATCTCATTGGTAGGGGGCTAGTATAACACTATCTTAAAAAATGTCTGAATTTGAAGTGGCGCAGTTTATATTTGTATATGTACTCTAAAAAAAATTGTCGCTATAGAATTACCCGTAGAGTTTATAAGAATATCATGCGGAAATATCACATCTGATTGTACAACTTCAAAATCAATATCAGCTTTACCATCACCTACATCAAGTATCCATTTTACAAATTTTCTGTCATATAAAAATTTCATTGTTAATAACATTTCTTGTGGTATCTTGAGTTAATAATTGTTAATTGCATATTAATAATTTGAGCCACATCTTGTTAGTGACATGAAATATTACAACATAACTGTTTATGGCTAAAAACTGGTTTTAGAAGATAAAGTACAACATTCTTTAATGATTGACATTGACCTTTATTTATTTTTTTTTTTTTTTGAGGAAAAGGTAGTACATTCCACTCAATAACCATTAAGTGATTTACAACAAAATTCCAAAAACAGCAGCGAAACTACATCAGCAATGAAAACACAAAGCACTACTCTGTCAGCAAACCCTACAAAAGTGAAAAAATGGAAATATAGCCAGATTCCATACTTGAGTGAGTCGAACCATATTAACCCCACTACCCTGTTGTGTCGGCATCTGTCTTCATCAAACGCCAAACTCGGGACTGCATCCATTTCTTGAATCAAAAGACATCAGTAACAGAACCGCAGCATCGTCCACAGCAAACATCCCTTGGCAATTCATCTTCACGCTTCAGAGGTCTTAAATATCCCTAAACCTCTTAATACATCAACCAAAAACGCCCCTGTTGCTTCTTGCACTACATCGCCCCAAAAATCAGCAAACAACCTCAATTAATACCATTCCTCTATCTGGCCTCAGCATTATGATACTTCATCTTTCAATGACATTGACCTTTATTTATAATCATAGCAAAATAAATTGCAAGTTAAAATTTTCTCATCTGAAATCGAATGGGGAATTTGTTTAAATCATATAGGCTCATAATCATTCTGCCAATCAATAATTTTTTACTTTCATGGTTTCTCGAAAATTAGTTTAACCTCAATATATGGTTCTGCATATTGGTATCTATCAACCTACTTCCATTGCATAATTTATTTGATGGATCTATATTCATAAGAAGCATGACTATGCAACCCTCATTCAACTATATTTCATGATTCGGTAATACAAAAAATTGTTCGTGTTTAGAAATTCTAGTGAAAATAATTCATTAGAATTATTTATGCTTTTATCTTCTTGACAAATATTGTTAGAACTGATATATATACATTTTCATTCGCAGACATACGTTCCATGATATAATCATTGATTATATCAACAATTTCATTGGTAATGATTAGTATAGCTCTATCTTTAAAAATATTTGGATTCGAAGTAGTGCAGTTTATATTTGTATAAGTACTCAACAATAGCCGCTATAGGATCTCCCGTAGAGTTTATAAAATTATCATCTGTAAATGTTACATCTAATTGTACATCTCCGAGATCAATACCAGCTTTACCAATTATCATCACCTATATAAAGTATTCATTGTGCAAATTTCTGTCATATATAATTTTTATTGTAAATAACATTTCTTGTAGTATCTTGAGTTAATTAATCTTAATTACATATTACTACTTCGAGTTCCCTCTTTCCAATGACACGAGATGTCGTAGATCGAAACTTGTTTAGTGACAATATCTGGATTAGTGTTGACTGAATTTTAGGGTTAGGTAAAATGATGATTAGAGGGATACAGATATGATGAAGAACAAGAACACACACACTAAGGTGGATATAGTATAAGATGATGGACTAACTTGTAATATAAAAGATAAGGGAAACTTATGAATGAAGGTGACCCGAACTTGCCAAGGGAAATGAGTCGAAATCAAGACAAATGGCTTCCTTCAAGTGCATCATTCATTGACAATCCATCGAGCAAGTTTCCAACTTGATGGCGTGAGGGAAATGAACATAAGTTCAAGACAAACACGGAAGGGGGAGAACACCTTTGAAAGAGTGCTCTCGGTTGTGAACTTTGAAATTATGAGAATGGATTTCAATAATAAGCAAAGTTGTTTACAAATGAAGGGGAAGGTCATATATATAGGCCAAACCCCTTAGAAAGCAAAAGAAATGAAAATTACATCAAAAATGGTCCAAATGCGATTTAGGAGTAGTCAATTCGGTCTATACCGAATCAATTCGGTTTAAACCGAATTGGTTAGTAGGTCGCATTGGACTCACAGCCTATCTATTACAAAAGGAGAAATTAAGTCAATTGGGTCTATGGGGAAATTCGGTTTAGATCGAATTGGACACCAGATTCCGAATTGAACACTTACACAATAATAGATCATACCTGAAGGCAATTCAGTTTAGGAGGTAATTCGGTCTAGACCGAATTGGCTAATCATACCGAATTGAGGGCTTTTAGGAAAATAATACTGAGGAGATTTAATCAATTCGGTCAA
The DNA here is from genome assembly GCA_030278955.1 of Hygrophila difformis. NCBI lineage: Eukaryota > Viridiplantae > Streptophyta > Magnoliopsida > Lamiales > Acanthaceae > Hygrophila > Hygrophila difformis. The sequence goes on along the minus strand of JAOANR010000003.1, from coordinate 41,347,162 downwards.
TTCAATTCGGTTTATGGTAGACCGAATTGGGGGAGACCGAATTTGAAGAGACTATGGAAAATTTCTAGGGCATGGAGGCGATGAGGCTTTAGCCCGAATTGGCTTCAACCCTTATACCGAATTGGCTTCAATGCCTTAGCCAAAATTCGCATGCCTTTTATTTTCTACACTATTACAATATTTATTGTCCGACGTCCGGTGGTGGTTCCGGCTGTTCTCTGGCCACTTTTCTGACGAGCTCCTTTTGGGCCTCTTCATGCTTGTTGGGCTTTCCTTGTGCATCCTAAGGCCATCTTTATTTAATTCCGATGTGGGGAATCCATGTTATTGGATTCCGAGCTGGTCCAGTCTTGATTTATCCGGATCATTATTTGCAGTCTTTGGGATTTCTGGGGTTCCAGATTATCTGTTTCCTGCAAGAAAAATTTATACAATGCATCAGAAAATTTCTTGGCCTTTTGTTTGGAAACTGGTCCTTCGGGGATTATTGGGATAATCAATCCATTGGTTCTGGCGGCTATGCCATCCCCACCCCCTTGGGAAGGTTGAGACATTAACCGATCAGAATCCAACTCATCATCTCTTTCGAACAGAGATAAATCAGCAACATTGAAAGTCGGATTAATATTAAAATCATCAGGAAGCTCATTCCGATAGGCATTGTCGTTGATTTTCTCAAGGACTTTGTAAGGTCCTATTCCGCGCGATGCAAGTTTGCCATGCGTCTGTGCAGGAAAACGTTCTTTTCTCATGTGCACCCAGACCCAATCTCCTGGTTTCAGCAACAGCCTTTTTCTGCCCCTGTTGGCAAATTTGGCATATGTCTCCGATGCCTTCAACAAGCTGTTCCGAACCTTCTCGTGCAGATCCTTGATTGCTTTAGCCCTGTCCCTGCCATTGAAGTTAAGATGCTCACTACTAGGTAGTGGCAGAAAATCGAGAGGGGTCATCGGGTTAAATCCATAAACAACCTCGAAGGGTGACATGTGTGTGGCACGATGAATGTGGCGGTTATAAGCAAATTCAATGTAAGACAAACATTCATCCCAACTTTTAGAGCTCGAAGAAGTAATTATGCGTAGAAGGTTACCCAATACGCGATTTACCGTTTCTGTCTGCCCGTCCGTCTGAGGATGGTAAGACGTTGAGAATAAAAGTTGTGTACCCATTTCACGCTAAAATCCCTTCCAGAAATAGCTTACGAGCTTGGCATCTCGGTCTGACAGAATTGACTTTGGTACTCCATGAAGACGTACCACTTCCCTGAAGAATAAAGTCGAGATATGCCTGGCATCATTGGTTTTCGCACATGGTATGAAATGTGTCATCTTGGAGAATCGATCAACTACCACAAAGATTGAATCTTTGCCTCTTGCAGTCCGTGGTAGTCCAAGCACGAAGTCCATTGATATGTCCAGCCAGGGTCCTTCTGGCACAGGTAATGCTTGATATAAGCCGTGGGGTTTGACAGTTGACTTGGCCTTCAGACAGACCAAGCACTTAGCAATGAAGCGAACAACCTGGGCCTGCATCTTTGGCCAGTTGAACTTTTCAATGAGAATTCCCAGAGTTGCATCTTTCCCAAAGTGTCCCATGAGACCACCTCCGTGAGCCTCTTGAATTAGTAACTCCCTGACAGATCCCTTTGGGATGCATAATCTGTTTCCATAGTACAGAAACCCGTTTAGTTGGGAAAACTCTTTGAATCCATTCTGCTTCGTCCTCTCGTACAATACTTTGAAGTCTTCGTCAGTGGAGTACTGACTCTTGATATGCTCAAATCCGAAGAGGTGAGTAGTTGCAAATGTAGCCAATGCTATTCTTCTGGAGAGTGCATCTGCAACCACATTGTCTTTCCCCTTTTTATACTTAATCACGTAAGGGAATGATTCAATAAATGTGCTCCACCGAGCATGTCTTTTGCTCAATTGTCCCTGAACCCTTATGTGTTTAAGTGTCTCATGATCAGTGTTGATCACGAATTCTCTTCCTCTCAGATAGTGTTGCCATGTCCTCAATGATTGAACAACAGCATACAATTCCTTGTCGTATGTGGAATAGTTCAGTTGTGCTCCACTGAACTTCTCACTGTAATATGCTATCGGTCTTCCTTCTTGAAGCAACACTGCTCCCATGCCCGTTCCTGACGCATCACTTTCAATTTCAAATGGCAAATCAAAGTTTGGTAATGCTAGGACAGGGGCATGAGTGAGCCTATCCTTGAGGTCATCGAATGCCTTTTGTTGTGCGGGCCCCCACTTAAATGGAATGTCCTTCCTAAGCAGTGCAGTAATCGGGGCCGCAAGGACGCTAAACTGTGGGACGAATCTTCTGAAGAAACCACTCAAACCCAGAAAACTGCTTACTTCATGCACAGTGGTTGGCGGCTTCCAGTCAGTTATAGCCTTGATCTTTGATTCGTCCACTTTCAGTCCATCTTTTCTTACGACAAACCCAAGAAATGTCACCTCCGGCACACAGAAGCTACACTTCTCGAAGTTGGCGTACAGGCGAACTTCTCTCAATCGATCCAGTACATGTTGCACATGATTTACATGATCGATTAGAGTACATCTGTAAATAAGAATGTCATCAAAATAAACTACTACAAATTTTCCTATGAATTGTCGAAGAGTCTCATTCATCAAACGCATAAATGTAGAGGGGGCATTTGTAAGACCGAATGGCATAACGAGCCATTCATATAGACCAAACTTCGTCTTGAAGGCGGCCTTCCATTCATCCCCTGGTTGCATCCTGATTTGATGATATCCGCTCTTTAAATCAATTTTGGTGAAGAGGCTAGCACCACCAAGTTCGTCCAACATGTCGTCCAGTCGCGGAATTGGATGACGATATTTGACAGTAATAGCATTGACTGCCCGACAGTCAACACACATACGCCATTCGCCGTTCTTCTTCGGGACAAGTAAGACTGGGACGGCACACGGAGATAAACTTTCTCGAACCCAACCTTTTTCGAGCAATGCTTGTACTTGCCGCTGAATTTCCTTTGTTTCTTCGGGATTCATGCGGTACGCAGGCCTGTTGGGAATCGAAGCTCCGGGCACAAAGTCAATACGATGTTCCACGCCTCGGAGTGGTGGTAAACCAGCTGGCACTTCTTCCGGGAAAATATCTTGATTCTTGTCAAGCATCCTGGAAAATTCCAAAGGCAAATCAAGTGCAGCAGGAACAGTTCTGTTGACAGATTCATCAGGTTTAATCAATGCAAGAAAACAGTGACTTGAGAAGTCAGGTTCTTGCGCGGCTTGCTGAAATGTTGTTTTGGTCAATATCAGACATTGGTCCACGCTTGATGAACCTTCACCTATTTTGGCTTTTCCTCTTTCCTTTGCCTTGTGGTCAGCTTCTGCTTGAGCTACTTTATTTTTCAACTTTTCCTGGTCTAACCTGACAGCTTTTACCGATAAAGGCTTAAACAGATATTCTTTTTGTCCATGTTTAAAATATAAAACATTAGATCTTCATCGGTAAGTGGCATCCTTATCATAAAGCCATGGTCTTCCGAGCAAAACGTGACAAGCGTTCATGGGAACGACATCACATAATACTCTTTCCGAGTAGGTACCCTTCGTGATAGGGACCCATGCCTGTTGGGAGACCTTGGTCTTGCCACTGTTGTTCATCCAGTGTAGTAAGTAGGGACTGGAATGCTCCTCTGTTGGTAGCTGCAATCTGCGCACAGTATACAAACTAACAATATTAGTGCAGCTTCCGTTATCAACAATGACAGTGGCATTATTGCCCTGAATGGTGCAATGACAATGGAAGAGATTTTCCCTTTGTTCGTTGGGTGAGATTTCTGGCTCTCTGTCAGCGTTTAGCACCCTCATGGCTACCAGCAGATTCACGTCTTCCTCATTGTCCTCATTGATTTCTGGATTGACTGGTTCATCAATTTGATAGCGTCTTGGATCTTCGTCACAGTCATCCTCATCCTCAGAATCAACAACTTTGAACACTCCGGGCTCAACCTCGATCACTGGTCTCTCTTCTTCCCAGTATTGAGTATTGCCACTCGCCTCTGATTATTGCATTCATTGGCATAATGGCCTTTCTTGCCGCATTTCCAACAAGTGATTTCTCTCTTGTCTTTGGCTGGTGGGTGTTGTTCTCGGCCCTGGTTTCTGTTTCTGTCTTCCCGGTTGTATTCCCTGAAATTCTTGCCCAATTCAAACCTCTTAAGCTTGTAACCTCCCTCATCACGAACCGGCGACGGTGTCGGCTGGGGGTTTTTGGGCCTCTATGTCCGTTCTGGTGGTCTGATCAACCAAGATTTATTTGGGTTGTAACCGGTGGAAGCCCTATGGGTCCTTCTCTTGAGTTGGGCCTCGAACTTTGCAGCTTTTCTTACCAGATCCGTGATATTCACATATCCTCTCATGTCCATCTCTTCGAAGATTTCGGGCCTCAATCCTTTGGCAAATCTGGTCAGGGTGATCAAAGGGTCTTCATTGAACTGTGCTCGCATCATGAGCATTTCCATTTCACGGTAGTATTCCTCAACAGTTCTGGACTCCTGCTTCAGACTTATCACCTTCATGTACATGTCCGGCTTGTAGGTAGGAGGCACGAATCTTCTTTTCATGAGCTGTAGAAAATAGTCCCAGTCGGTGACTTGGGGCTGTCCAGCATTGTGATGATCAATCGTGAACTTTTGCCACCAGAGTTGGGCATAGTCCTTAAATTCCTGAACTGCCAATTGGATCTTTTTGAAGTCGGAGTAACTGTGGCAGTTGTAGATCATCTCCATGGTGTTCCTCCAATCATGAAATTCATTAGGATCAGCGGTTCCTCTGAAGGTAGGAATGGTGAACTTAATGCATTACAGATTGTCGTCCACGTCATCTGGATCATCCCTGTTTATGGCGGGTGCATTTCGAGGTCTGTTTGGCATAGGTGGTGGAGGCATGGTCAAAGGGTCATTGATGCGCAGTCCTTCGTCGGCTGGAGGCGGGTGCATTGGTGCCATCGGAGGTGGCCTCGGAGCACGAGGTCCTTGTCGTCGGTCAAATGTCCCGATGGCGACCTGTTCGTCTTCCCTTTCAGCTAGGGCCTCCTCTGCATCAGCCATGTCATTTCCTTGAATATGACTATTGCTTCCAGATGCTCCATTTTGTCCTGAGGTGGAAGGATTATAGAATGCATCTTCCAACCTTCGTTCAACCCGTTGCATCAATCTTTGTGCCAAAGCCTCATCTTGCTGCTTCATGCGCCCTGCAAATTCATTGCTCAGATTATCAATGCGCTCATTTATAGCATAAATATTAGAAACATTAGCATCAAGAGTTTGCTTAAGGGTTTCGAAGTCCGCCCTTTTAACAGTACTCTCGCTCATTGCTCGAAGCATCTCCATGATGTCAGTCAAATTTGGTTCTATGTTTCCTGCCATGATACTCAGAAAAATAATATAGATATACATAGGTCAGAAAAATAAGTGCTGAAATATATAGAATGAACTCTCCAAATTGCACTCAGTCTTTGGTTCTCAACACCACTTCAGTTCGTCACCTGCTCAAATAGTGCAATCAGATGCAAGAGAAGTACACACAGATATTTGTATGCACAGTTCAAGAGTCAAATTGAACTGTTCGACTTAATCAAAGAGCGCACAGATATGCATGCATGCACTGCAATCCGATCAAGTTCACAGTTTTAAACAGATATCGCGAGCAACGAACAGTGATATTTGTCCCAATTTAGAAGTGAAAAACAAAAGCTCACAAGAAAATGCACTCGAGAAAATAAAACCCAATTTACTCAAATGACTTCTCGGGCTAGGTTTCACAAAATGCCAGTCACGATATCCACTTTATTGTACAAGTACTCAAGTGGCTTCTCGGGCTAGGTGTCAAATTGTGCCAGTCCGATATTCACTTTATTGTAAATTCACTCAAAACACTCAAATAAAAGAAAAATAATATTGATGGAATTGCACCATAACACTTGAAAATTCTGAGGCAACAGGTGCGATTTAGAGGGTTCAATTCGGTATAGAGAGTTCAATTCGGTATATATGTTGCACCAGTAGACCGAATTGATGGAGACCGAACTGACCACAACACTTGTAAATTCTTGGTGCTTGATGAGCAATTCCTCCAAGCAATTCGGTTTAAGGGCAATTTGGTTTAGATGGAATACCGAATTGAGGCTTAGACCGAATTGGGGTGTTGAACTTTGTCAATTTCCTTCAGTAGGAGAGTCAATGCGGTTTGTGTTAGCCAATTCGGTTTATACCGAATTGAGGTATACCGAACTGCTTTCGAATTGTTTGGTCCGCAAATTTTGACTTTTCTTCCTCCTTTTTTGGCTGGATGTCTCGTACCTCCTTGGAGAATTAAATGTTGCAGATTTCTTTACAATATCCTCACACTAAACAAGGGGCCGAATTTGCATATGATTGGACTTTTAATGATCACGGCTACATGCACTAGCCTTTCTCATGCAAGATCAAATATACTATTACATCAATCCTTGCCAAGAAGAATATGAAGCTTGTCAAGAACAATATGAGTACCAAGAACACAAACCTCACTCCCCAAACCCGAAAACCTTTCACTGTTTGCTAACAATAATCTCGTTTAATCTAATAAACTCAAATAATCATGCAAGAACATTCATACATGAGATTAGGATAACAAGACTAACATCGACAACAAACAAGGTATGGAGAAAATGGTATGGTCAAGAGCTATAGAAACAATTTTTTTAGGGTTTTCTAGGGTTAAGCAAGAAGAAGGAAAATACAACCTAAAACACGAAAATATGAAGAATAATCCTATTGCACTAACAAGTTTGGCTCTGATACCAAATTTCTATATATGCCGTTAGTGACAATATCCGGATTAGTGTTGACTGAATTTTAGGGTTAGGTAAAATGATGATTAGAGGGATAGGGATATGAAGATTAATGAAGAACAAGAATACACACACATTAAGGTGGATATAGTATAAGATGATGGACTAACTTATAATATAAAAGATAAGGAAACTTATGAATGAAGGTGACCCGAACTTGCCAAGGGAAATGAGTCGAACTCAAGAAAAATGGCTTCCTTCAAGTGCATCATTCATTGACAATCCATCGAGCAAGTTTCCAACTTGATGGCATGAGGGAAATGAACATAAGTTCAAGACAAACACGGAAGGGGGAGAACACCTTTGAAAGAGTGCTCTCGGTTATGAACTTTGAAATTATGAGAATGGATTTCAATAATAAGCAAAGTTGTTTACAAATGAAGGGGAAGGTCATATATATAGGCCAAACCCCTTAGAAAGCAAAAGAAATAAAAATTACATCAAAAATGGTCCAAATGCGATTTAGGAGTAGTCAATTCAGTCTATACCGAATCAATTCGGTTTAAACCGAATTGGTTAGTAGGTCGCATTGGACTCACAGCATATCACTGACATGAATAAAAACTGGTTTTTTAAGATAGAGTCCAATATTCTTTAAGTATTGACATTGACTAATAGTCATAATAAAACAAAATGCGAGTGGGAATTTTTTTCATCTGAAAGTGATGGGGATTTTGGTTATTTCATACGGGCATGTAATCATTCTACCCGTCAACAATTTTCATCCCAAATAATGAAATTTGGTTTAATGATAAGAGAAGTTAAATGAATAAGTTTTTTGCAGGTAGAATTCTCGTCACAATCTAGTGGAAAACCAAATCTCGAATGTGTTGTCATACCTCTTCGAAGGAGTTGGGTGCTATTCCATTGGATGCTACAGACAGCATAATATAACTTCTCCCACAAAGGGCTAAACATAATATTTTCTAGATAAATTATCAATAAATGTCTTGTCAGTTCCACCACATAAAGAAAAAAAAAATCAACCCTCATCACTATCAACTACATACATTATTTTATTATAAACATTCTTTTGCTAATCAATCAATAAAGGTAATAGATTTGCATGATCTGCCTTCATTTATTTGTTATTGTAATATGTCCTCTACTATCAATAGATTATTTGTTTCAGATGTTAAAACTTCATTCAATACCAGCATTCCAAAGAAAATTTTCAAAATTATAGAATTTGCAGCAATTAGCCTTTCAATTTCTAACAAAGCAAGATTTATATTTATCTTCCGTCAATTGAAAATCTATTTAAATATAGATTAATGAATTACTTCCTCCGTTTTTTTTAAGTGTTACACTTTCCTTTTTTCGGTTTTTGAAAATAAATATTTTTATTTTACCATATTTGAAATATTTTGAAGGTTAATATTTTTTACTAATTATAGTTAAATTATTAATTTTTTATGTTCATTAATAAAAATCAAAATGAATAAAGTTAAATGTGAATCATCTTATTTTATTTATTTAATTATTGTAATTCTTCAACTAGATAAATCATATTAACTTACATTAAATCACGTGTCATTCCTAGTGTTACACTTATTAAAAAAGGGAGGGAGTATTTCTTAAAAAATATATTAATAAAATAAATTTTCTTTATTTATTTACTGATAGATCTATTCACATCCCTAAAAACTTTTTATACACCCGATTCTTTTATTTATAATACGCTTTACAAAAATAATTAATTTACTCAAAACCAATTATCCATATAATATGAATTTATGCAATTCCATTAATAATTATAATTGTTTTGTACTTCCTCCATTTTGTTTTAATAGCTACATTGCCTAATTTGCTACTATTCACATACATACTTTGATTTAAGTTTTATCATAGTTATATAAGTTAAAATATAGTAAAGCGGGATCTTATTAGATTCGTCTCGTCCTGCAGTTTTTAAATATGAAACTTTTAGAATTTTTACTTATAGAGAAGTTGCGTTATTAGTGGTTTAAGATGTGTATTGGACTGTGTGAAAATGGGTCCATAGCAAATCAAAAAAAACGGAGGGAGCATTATTTTTAATATAATAAAACATAAATAAGATTTATATTATTTAATTTAGATTTACATACGATTTGAATGATATAATTATAAAATATATTTTAAACGATTAGCAACTATATAATTGTATATTACTTTTAGAAAATATATAATTGTATATTACTTTTAGGAGAAACGACATATTTTTGTAAAAATGTGGCCTATACATACATTAGTTTATATATTCAAATCTTTTCCATATATTCATTAATGTATCTTTTAATAATATAAATTCCATATATATATACTGAGAAATCCATATAAATTTGAAAATCCAAATCTTTAAAAACCGAAAATTGTGGGAACTCCATATAAATTGGAAATTAAATATCTTTTAAAAACTAAAAACTGAGATTTCATATAAACACAAAATTACTGGCATTACAATATGATATAAAGAAATAAATGCGAAAAATATAAAATTAGTAAATTCAAAAATGCAAAATAATAATAAAAAAAGTCGGGTTTAGTTGGCTGCTCCAAGAAACCTCCAAGAACTCGGCTGCCTATTCAAGATGTGTGATACGGAAATGGCGGATCATGGTGGGGAACCACCGGACTTCCAGGATAGTAGGGCCGTCAAACGGTCGAGGCCGCTCTACAGTGATATCGCTAGAAGGAAAACAACACCGCGACATATCCCAATTGATGATGAAGCACTCGAATTCAACGGTGACCCCGATGATATTATCCAGACGACGTTCAATGGGATCCCTCGGTTCCAAATTTTTGATGCATTCAAGAGTACCCTTCTCAGGCCATGGAAGCATGCGGTGGCATTAAAGGTGGTTAGCCGTAATATTTCTTATCGCGTCTTGAAAGCCAGGCTAGAGAGAATCTGGCCAGCGTCGGCATCGCTCCCGCTGGTTGATGTTGGCAATGGCTACCATATTGTGAGGTTCTTGACGGAGAGTGATGCTATCCATGCCTTAACAGGGGGGCCATGGATGGTTGCAGGCCACTTCTTGCATGTCCAAGCATGGGACGAACACTTCGATCCTGATGTTAATGAAATTAAGTCTATTATCATATGGATTCGGATTCACAAGATTCCAGTGTTTCTTTATAATAGGCAATATTTGCTTAGGGTAGCCTCATCCATTGGGAAAGTGGTTAGTATGGATATCAACACAGATACTATGGCTCGAGCTTGCTTTGCTAGGCTTGCAGTTCAAATTGAATTGGACAAACCCTTAACACCCAATGTGATGATCGGGGATCGGATTGTTGGAGTCGTATACGAAAACATCAAATCTGTCTGCTTCCATTGTGGCAAATATGGTCACACTCAGAAGGCTTGTCCAGATTTAGTAATCCCTGCTAAGGAGAAGGAAGACGCACCTGCTCAGCAGATTACCGATGATCAAAGTGCTAAAACCGGTTTTGGGCCGTGGATGTTTGTACAAGCAAGGAGAAGGTTCAATACAGGAGGTGGTAAAACTTTTATTCAAGAAGTATCGGATCACAACCGCTTCGATGTGTTGATGAACGAGCAAGAGATGGCTGAGAATCTTGATCCTGGTAATAATTCAATTTCTGAAGTTCCTCAGCCATCATCATACCAACATGCAGGTTCTTGTCACCAGACTGGTGTACGTGGCCAACGGTCTCCTCGGAATTCCCCATCTCCTAATCTCTCAGATGCTGAGGACGGAGTAATAGAGCCAGAAGCCCTAGTCGACGGAGGTCCCCGACTTCCGTATCCCCAGTACATTCTCCCTCGTGGTCCAAGCTGTCGTCGGGAGCTTGGGTTAAGATGCTTCCAACTAACCTTCCACCTGATCGTCATACTGCAGTTCAAGTGGTGGATCCCTCGACGCATGTTCACAAAAAAATTAAAGGTCTATGGGGAAAAATGACCGACAGACCACCTGAGCCATCCCTTCCAGTTGAGGTTGATGGAATAGGAGATAGTCCTCAGCACCAGTTGCATGGACAAGGGCGAGCGGCCAGTGTGCCTCCATAATTCGGTTAAGTCTCTTGATTGATTATATTATTTCTTTCTTTTTATATGCATTTAAATCTTTCTTGTTGGAATGTTCAGGGAGCAGCATCGGCTTCCTTTCGAAGGGAATTTCGTGATCTGTCAAGTAACAAAAAGATTGATCTTATGGCGATCTTTGAACCACGTATTAGCGGCTCTCAAGCGGACAACTTCATTCGTCGAAGTGGCTTCCCATTTTCTTTTAGAATTGAAGCCTCGGGCTTTAGTGGTGGCATTTGGATCTTATGGAAGGAGTCTCTCTCAGTTGAAGTTATTGAAAGTCATTCTCAGTTTGTAGATTTTTGCATCAGGGATAATGATGATATTGCCTTCTTTACTATGGTGTACGCTGCACCTAACAAGTATAGGCGTTCCTGGCTCTGGCCGAAACTTACCAGGATCGCATCTAGCCGTCAGGATCCCTGGCTCGTTGGGGGTGATCTGAATTGCATCTTGAGGAGTAATGAAGCCCGAGGCGGTCGTTATAGTCATGCCTGTGGGGACGAGCTTAGGAATTGGATCTCTGATGCTGGTGTTTTTGAGATTAAGACCTTTGGCAATTCTTTTACTTGGGCTAGAGGCCCCATTAGGCGTCGTCTGGATAGATTGCTAGGCAATGAGGCTTGGCTTTCATCTTTTCCTCTCAGTACAGTAGAAATTCTTCCTAGAATTCTTTCAGACCATGCCCCCTTGTTCATTCGCATCACTGACAGAGTTCCCAACCATAGACATGGCCTGACAAGTTGTTTCAGATATAAGGTTGCTTGGCAGGGCTTTCCGAGCTTTTGCAAATTGGTTAACTCTGTTTGGAATCTTCACTTGCCATTCGATGAATCTCTACTCAAGTTTAAAAACGAGGCCTTGGTCTGGAATGATAAAGTCTTTAATAATATGACTTCGAGGAAAGCTAGGATCCGAGCTAGATTAAGAGGCATTGAGAGACAGATGGATTGGGATAATAATGAGTTTTCTAAGCGACTACACCATCAACTCAGCACTGAATTGGGTAAAATTCTGGAAAGGGAAGAGGTTTGCTGGATACAAAGAAGTATCAGGGATTGGAGTCTAGCTGATGATCTAAACACTAGCTTTTATCATAGTTTTGTTAAAGCTAGGCAAAGGAAAAAGTCATTCTCTATTCTTGATGATGCAGCTGGTAATACTTTGACAGATGAAGGGGAGATTCAAACTATGGTTCTTGAATATTTTCAGCAACTTTATACAGAAACTCCTCTCCCTACTCAACCTGCCCCTATCTCTTCTCTTCATCACCCTTCCCTATCCCTGATGGATTGTGAATTAATGATTGAGCCTCCTTCCAGAGATGAGGTTTGGAAAGCAGTGAAGAGCATGGCACCCTTAAAGGCCCCTGGACCCGATGGTTTTCATGCCATGTTCTTTCAACGTTATTGGCCTGTGATAGGAGATTCTGTCTTTTCCTTTGTAATTGAATGCTTCTCAGGAAGGAAGAATGTGGCTACTATCAATCAAACTTCGCTTGTCCTAATTCCTAAGATCTCTAACCCCAAATCAGTTACCCAGTTTAGGCCTATTAGTCTATGCAATGTTATTTACAAAATTCTGACGAAGATCTTGGTTAACCGCATGTCTCAGTTCATGCCTCGTTTGATCAGTGATGGACAGGCCAGCTTTGTTAAGGGACGTCTTATACAAGATAACATTATCCTGTGTCGGGAAATTAGCCATTTCTTGGACATATCCAATGCTAAACCGGGTTACATGATTCTTAAATTGGACTTGGAAAAGGCATATGATAAATTGAATTGGGGATTTATTGAAGACACACTTGCATTTTTTGGTTTCCCTGCTGCTTGTATTAATTTTATTATGACGTGTATTTCTTCTTCTTCTTTTCAGGTCGTGTGGAAATGGTCGGCCTTCCTCATTTTTCTGTCCTTCTCGTGGCCTTCGTCAGGGAGATCCTATGTCCCCATATATTTTTATTCTTTGCATGGAAAGATTAGGACTAATGATTTCTCATGCAGTTGATGAAGGTCTCTGGAAGCCAATCTCATGGGATAATGGTCGTCTAAAGGTCCCTTATATTTTCTTTGCAGACGACATCTTGCTTTTCTCCAAGGCTACCACTGCTCAGGCTGCTGTTATTAAGAACATTCTCACTCACTTTAGTAGTTTGTCTGGTCTTCATGTTAGTATTTCTAAATCCAGGTTGTGTTTTGGCAAGATTGTTACCCATGGTGATAGACGTTCTATATCCAGTATATTGGGGATCCAATGCTTCCAACATCTAGGGACATATCTTGGTATCCCTATTTCTAATGAGCGGAAGTCTCATAAAGACTTTGGTTTCCTGATCGACAAAATGAAGGCTAAACTTAATGGATGGTCTCATCGTCATCTTAGCCTAGCGGGGAGAACGACCTTGATCAAATCGGTCCTTCTAGCTACTGCTCAATATGTGATGCACGTCACCAAAATCCCTAAGAGAACTATCAAAGAGATGGAGAAAATTTGCAGAGACTTCTTATGGGGGCCTCACAAAACGCACTTGGTGGCTTGGGATATTGTCACTTCTGCTAAAGACCAGGGGGGTCTGGGAATCCGACAGCTTAGCTTAATCAATCATGCTTTACTAATGAAGAGTTGGTGGGGACTTTTGACTAGAGATACCCTATGGACTAGAGTTATGAAAAGAAGACATGGCTGGAAGGGACATAAATTTGTCCACCATCATCAATCTCTCTCCCCATTTGCAAGAGACTTGATGTCGCTTTCCCAGCCTTTCATTGACCTGCTTGGCTGGAAGATTGGTAATGGTAAGAATATCCTTTTTTGGACGGATAAATGGACTAAGCAAGGTTGTTTTTTGCAGGATTTTGCTGATCGCCCTCTTACAGCTACTGATCTTGACCGCTCAGTGGAGTCCTACTTCAATGAGGATGGCTGGTGCTTGCAAGAACTGGATAAGGTGCTTACTCCAGAAGGCATGAATTATCTCAACCTGGAGCCGGCTCCTTCAACTAGCACTAGGGAGGATTGTCCTGTGTGGAAGCCTGCCAATCGAGGATTATTCTCAGTCTGCAGTACTCTTAATCACTGGAGTTCCTCATCCCCTATCGATGGAATCTCGGACTGGAGGAGTATATGGAAGTGGCCTGCCCCCCATCGTGCTAAGTTCTTCTTATGGCTTGCCATGCATGATAGGCTGCTCACAGGATGGGAAAGGTGGAAGAGACACATCTCGACTGATCCTTGTTGCTGGAAATGTGGTGGTTTGGAGGATAATTTGCATGCACTCAGAGATTGTCCAACCTCAGCAGCTGTTTGGACTAAGCTCGGGTTTGATTCTTTCAATGGATTTTGGACCCCAGATATCAAAGAGTGGATTGGCTTTATGCATTGCAAACTTATTGGTGACTTCCATGCTGCGCTGTTTGGAGTTGGGGCTTGGCTTATTTGGAAGCTTCGGTGTAAAGAACTCTATGCTCATGATAATATCAAGTGGGAGATGGTGCACACCAATATTCGCCGTTCAACTAATGGGTTCTTAGCTGCCAGGAGTGATCTCAAACTATTTGGTGTCAAAGCTTGGCAAGTTAGCAGAACAAGATGGGAGCGTCCTCCTAACCTGTGGAGCAAAGCTAACTGCGATGGAAGCTATAGCCGATCAATTGGTTTTGCTGGAGGTCTCATCCGTGATGCTAAGGGTTTTTGGTTAGGAGGGATCCGTGTCCGAGATAGATTTGAGAGTTGTCTTCAAGCAGAAGTGAAGGGTATCCTGATTACTATGCTAATGGCTTGGGATATGCATATTCCAAGGCTGATCGTCGAAACTGATAGCCAGGAGGCCTTTGATCTTATCAGTAATGATATTCCAGTGGCTGGCCAGACTCTTCTTTGGATTGAACAAATCAAGGATATGATTTCTTGGAAATGGGAAACTCAATTTTCTCTTGTCCCCCGGGAAAGCAATGCCGCGGCAGATTGGTTACTAAGAGGCCGTCCTCTTATAGGGGGTTTTCAACATTTTGTTCGTCCCCCGGAGTATATGTTTGATATTTTAGATTCCGACCTTATTGGTTTGTATCACACCAAACAAGTTTTGGATTAATAATACGGCTTCGGCCCTCCATTCTCACGAAAAAAATGCAAAATAATATAGATAAAATAAAAAAAATGCAAAAAATTTCAAATTTCAAATCTTTCAAATCTTTTTAAAGTGAACATTGTGGGAATTACATAAAAATTTAAAATTTCATATATTTCAAAAACTGAAATTATATTAATGAATAAATAAATAATTCAAATCTTTTTAAAAGTGATATTGTGAGGATTACATATATTTCAAAAACTTAAAATCTCTAATGAATAAATAAATGAATGCGAAAATATAAAATTAGTAAATTAAAAATATAAAATTATATAGATAAAATAAAAATGCAAAATTTCAAATCTTTCAAATATATTTGAAAGTGAACATTATGGGAATTCCATATATTTCAAACACTGAAAATTATAATGAATAAATAAATAAATAAATACAAAAACCTAAATTAATAAATTAAAAAAATGCAAAAATCTATAAAAATTAGAAATTTGAAATGGAGACACCACATTAAATGTAGGATAGGTTGTTCACTAATGCTTTAATATATATATATAGATAGATTAAATAAAATTAAATTTTAATTTACTTAACAACCTAGAAAAGAGATAATGGAAGCTCATGTCACACAAATTATAAAATAAATATAATGTAGGGATATGGGATTGAGTGGGGAATCGAAATCCTAACCCATAGCTTGAGAATCGGGCAATTTGATCACTATGGTAAGTCTCCATCCCTAATAAAATTAATTTTTTTTTCTTTTTCATAACAACCTATATAGGCTAGAAAATGGATGGTGGAAGCTCATACTATAAATTATAAAGAAAATCAATTGGAGGGATAGAAGACCAAATGAGAATTGAACTCCCAAACTATAGATTTAGAGTGGATGGACTTGACCAGTAGTAAGTCCCCATCCCCCAATAAATCTCCCTATTTATAACATTAAAACTATATTACATATACATGCAATATGAAATAACTCTCTCCTGGCGTTCTGCTCCATCTCTGCCTACTTTCCTATTCCATTATTTCTTTGTCTTAGTTTTATTTATATACTCACGCCTACACACATAATTAATTCAGAGAATTGTGATTCTCATTCATCATTGTCTTCACGACGTGATATGAAATATACTTTTATTCTTGATCAATACTAGCCTACCAGGGCCGGTCGTGAGGGTGGCAGGAAGTGCAATTGCCTAGGGTCCCCATTTATAGGGGCCTAAATTTTATTTTTAGATTTTAATAATAATTTTTTATTGCTATGGTATTAATTTTTCATTTAATTTTTTATGTTTTCCTCTTTTAGTAGATCAAAACTAACCATTATTTTCTCATTTAGTTTTTTCTTCACTAAAAATTACAACTTTTATGAACATAAGGAAAATTCATTTATAATGACAAACTTTATTTTTTTAATAATATTTCAATTTTATATTTATTTAGATTTAATCGGAATGTATTATCTTAAACAAAAGTCTCAGGCTCGAGCTTTTGTATATGAAAAAAAAATTGAGAGAGACAATATTTCAATGCACACTAAGGATTAGTGTTGGGCTCGATGAGGCCTGGGAATATCCGGATGTTCACCAAAAAGAAAAAAAAAATTGGGACCCATTATTTTATTTTGCCTAGAAACCCTAGAATATCATGACCGGCCCTCAGCCAACACTATCAACAAATCTCTCTCTCTTTATTGTTTATTACCTCCAATTCCTTTTACTATTTCTCTTAATCATAGCTATTATTACAATCATACAGCCATACAAAAACCAGACACATATTTATATTCTACAATACGTTATCAGCACGATCGTTGTTGGAGTTTGTCAATCCTATCGAAATTTTGTCTGAGAGTTGTTGGAGTTTTCATTCCTACCGAAGTCTCGTTCAAGTATTTTTTGAAAATTCAATTCATGCCGGGTTCTATCGAAATTTTCCAAAACCACAAGAAAATTCCGTTGGGTAATTAATTCCTACTATTTTCAATACAATTATGACTAATCTGACAAAACAGAAATTTATGCCATTGGAAAGATCTGATATTGAGGTAATATATTCCTATAATTTTCAATATAAATTATGACTAACTTGTCAGAATAGGAATTATGTTGTTGGAAAGATTCAAGATTAATTATTTATCTTGAAGAATGGATGTTGAGATCATCGGGAATCAATGGGTCTAGAAAAGACCATTATAATAAAACCACGGCCACATGCCAAGACCGCATATGAAAAAAATGATGGTCAAAAGATCATATTGATCTATATATGAGAAATAAAATGATCATTTGAAGTTGATCAATATCCCAAGTGCCAGATACGGGCACCATAATGACTGCATGACTATAAGTCCATAAACAATGCAATTCACTCATATTCAGAGTAATGTCATAATTGAGATATATGATAAGAATATTAATATAAAAAAAAGGATATTACAGAAGATATTCTCAATATCACATGCCCTAAATTTGTTCTTGCAATAGCAGAAAATAAAAATGCATGATTGAATATTCTGGACTGATTGTATATTGATTGGAAGAATGACAAGTACCAATAGGGTCTATGAATCTTAGTTTTGGTTATAACAACAGATTTCATGGATCTTTAGTCTGATCATGCATACTAACATAGTCAGATTCTTAAATGGCAAAATAATTGCCAGAAATTGTGCCTATAAAAAAAGATAAAGAAATTGAAGAAAATGCTATCAATATGGTAAGAGGACATAGTCCCAAAATTGGTCGTTCAGACAAAAATTTGGTATAAATTTACAAAATTGATTGATACAAACAAGTTGAAATCACCCATTTGAAAAGAATGATGATGAAACTATTGATAATGTACATAGCCATTATTGGTATGCTAACTATAACATCGAAAGATGTGCAAATTTCCTCAATGATACAATATTGCAATCATTTTATTGTGACCTTTAAATGATGTTATACCACTTTTATCTCGCGTACTACATAGGAGTATTTCTTTTTGGCAAATGAAAGAAAAATGCCATGAAAATATTTCAATGACATAGAAAATGGGAGATAGAAATATCAACACGATAAGTGAAAGTGCAAATATAATAGAAGGCTATGGTATAGCCAACCTTATGCTCCCCAAGGGCAACACTATAAGTGTAAGTGCAAATTTAATAGAAAGCTCTGGCATAGCTAAACCTTCAGCTTCCCAAAGGGACAAAACTAATTGTGAAAATGCACTCTTATTTCATAAGTCTCTGATAAATTCATTGAGTTTTATAGATATTCAAGGAAATGAATATCATATCGAAACTTCGCCAACAAAAAGTAATACATACCTGCTGATCATAAAGGCCATTTATGGTATAAAATAACCATCGAAAAAGTTACCATGTTTATCATCTAGGTTGTATTATAAATACGATCAAAACTTATCATCTGATAGACAAAAAAGGCTATCAGCCAAATGATCACTTAGGTTATAAGCCAAATGATAAGGCGAATGCTTACGAAATTCCATAGCCATTCATTAAAGGGACGAAAAGATGCAACATCACAATGATTATATGTGTTGCTTGCTTCCCAGAAAAACTGATTTCAAACATTTACAAAAAAAAAAGTGGGAACTGAATCCCCTAGTTTTCTTGAAAAGATTTTAGGTGATATATGTGGACATATAGATCCACCTTGTGGGCCATTCAGATACTTTATGTTGTTCAAATTATAAATTATGAATATAGTTCCCAAATTGACCATAGCTCAAAATCCATTTGGATAATACTGGTGAATATTCATCCCAGACATTCTGATGAATATTGTATGTCGATAGGCATAGCCATCAAACATCATGTAACTCATGTGCATACACAAAATAGACTAGCTGAATCATTTATTAAACGACTGCAGTTGATTGCTAGACCATTATCAATAAAGTTTGGGTTGCCAATTTCAACTTGGAGACATGCTATAATGCATGCAGCAATGTAGGTGCGAATAAAACCGACAAATTATCATAGATAACCCCCCATTACAATTAACATTTGAGTATGAACCCAATGTATCCCATTTGAGAATATTTGGTAGCGCAGTCTATGTCCCAAAAAGCACCACCTCAGCGCACCAAAATGGGACCCTAACGAAGATAGGGAATATATGTCGGGTATAAATCATTATCGTATATATTTCGGTATCTTGAACAATTAATAAGTGATTCATTTACAACAAAATATGTTGACTGTTATTTTGACGAATCACATTTCCCGACATTTAGGGGAGAAAATGATCAACCGAAAAAAATTTATATTGGAAAATCCCGTTGGATTTCCTTGATCCTTGTTCAAAAGACTGTGAAATTGAAGTACAAAGAATTGTACAATTGCAACAAATTACAAATCAACTGCTTGATGCATTATGTGACACTAAAAGGGTTACTAAATCTCATATACCGGCAGCAAATGTTTCAGTCAAAATTGATGTTCCAAATGAACACATTAAAAGTACCAAAGATGAGTCTGATGCACGCTATAAGCGTGGTAGACATCTCGGTTTCAAAGATAATAATCCTCATAAGAAAAGATGATTGAATAATGATATTAAGGGATACAAGTTCCCCAAAAGTGACAAAACTGAACCCTGCGGGACCTTGACTCTTCAGAGCAAAATCATCAAAATGATGAAATATCTATAAATTTTGTCACTAATAGAAATGTTTGGAATTGAGAAGAAACAGCTATTGATACTGCATTTTCATGTAATGTAGCACTTGAAATTATTAATGATGATGAGGATTTTGAACCAAATTCGGTTGATGAATGTCGGAGAAGGCCTGATTGGTTAAAATGGAAAGATGCAATCCAATCAGAATTGGATTCCTTGGCTAAACAAAATGTGTTTGGACCAATTGTCAAAACAACAGAAAATATAAAGCCAGTTGAATATAAATGGGTTTTTACGAAAAAGAAATGATGAAAATGAAGTTGTAAGATACAAAGCGAGATTAGTCGCCCAAGGGTTCTCACAGACACCGGAATTTGACTATGATGAAACTTATTCCCAAGTAATGGATGGAATTACATTCGGATATCTTATCTGTTTAGCAGTACATTAAAACCTTAAAATTTGACTCACAGACAACGTTACTGTTTATTTATATGGAACATTAGATACTTATATCTATATGAAAGTTCCAGAATGTTTCAAAATGCCATGGGCATATAAAGCAAACCCAAAACAGATGTATTCTATCAAATTACAAAAATCCATATATGGGCTTAAACAATCTCGGAGAATGTGGTACAATCTCGGAGAATGTGGTATAACCGATTAAGTGAATGCTTACTTCAAAAGGGTTACAAAAATGACCCAATATGCCCATGTATTTTTATAACGAAAAATGGGTAAGATTTGTTATCATTGCAGTATATGTTGATGATATCAATCTAGTTGGATCCCCTGATGAGATTCAAATTGTTGTTGAATATCTCAATAGAGAATTCGAAATCAAAGATTTCGGGAAAACCAAAAAGTGTATTGGTTTACAAATTGAATATTTGAATAACGGAATACTTGTCCATCAAAAGGCCTATACCCAAAAGGTCTTAAAAAACGATCTTATATGGATAACACACATCGATTAATTAATCCAGTGGTCGTAAGGTCACTTGATCCTAGAAGAGATCTATTTAGACCAAAAGATGAAGATAAAGAAATACTTGGGCCACAGGTCCTATATTTAAGTGCCATTGGAGCACTAATGTATCTCGCAAACTGTACTAGATCCGATATATCATTTGCAATAAATTTATTAGCGAGACTTAGTTCCTCTCCCACTGAACGAAATGGAAAGGAATAAAACATTTATTCCGCAATCTCCAAGGGACGATTGACATGTGTCTATTTTATTCATACAATTCTCGACATGAATTAATTCGATATGCCGATGCTGGTGGTGATCAGACCACATAAGGCTAAGTCACAGATTGGCTATCTAATTACATGTATTGGTACTGCAATATCGTGGAGATCCACGAAACAAACATTGACAGCCATCTCATCAAATCATGCTGAAATTATAGCAATACATGAAGCTAGTCGAGAATGTGTTTGGGTTAGATCCATGACTAACTATATTGAAATGAATTGTGGTTTATCATCCGAAAAAAAAAAACCCTCAAATTATTTTATATGAAGATAATGCAGCTTGTATAGCGCAATTGAAAGAGGGTTATATTAAATGAGATAGAACGAAACATATTTCAACAAAATTATTTTTACTCATGATTTGCAGAAAAAATGGTGAAATAGTTGTGCAACAAATCCGATCAGCTGATAATCTTGTAGATTTGTTTACCAATGCACTACCAACAACAACATTCGAGAAGTTGGTGAAAAACATCTGGATGCGCCAACTAAAGAATCTCAATTGATGCTTTGATCAGGGGGAGAATTAAATATACAAGAATCATGTACTCTTTTTTCCTAACTTAGACTCTTTTCCCACGGTGTTTTTTCCAAGTAAGGTTTTAACGAGACATATTCTTTGTACTGAAGACATTTAAGGGGAGTATGACATATACATGCATTTAGTGACATGAATGTCTTAGTCATTAAGTAAAACACAAGGAAGTCAATTTGTGTTTCTCTATATAATTTCTATCCCTAAACGACGGTTTTGTACTATAAATACATGCAAATACGTGATATGAAATATACTTTTACTCTTGAGGCCACTATCAACAAATCTCTCTCTCTCTCTCTCTCTGCGTTTATTACCTCCAATTCCTTTTACTCTTTCTCTTAATCATAACTATTGTTACAACCATATATCCATACAAAAACCAAACATATACTACCTCCGTTTTGTTTTAGTAGCCACATTGGAGTTATAGACACTATTCACATACAGTCGTTTACTTAAAATTTTATTATAGTTATACAAGTGAAAACATAGATAAATTTTTATTAAACTTTTTTCCTAGCAGCATGTAATGTAAACCCGACCTATGGGGCAGAGTATTTTATATTTGACCCCGGCTATTCATACTCACACATTTGCTAGCATCACCCCACTACTAATTTCACCCCACCAAAAACTAACATAATTCTACATACACACCATCTCAATTTACCTATCTACCCTTAACATAAAAAATAAGACAACAAATCTAAAATACTCCAATGGACATACATCCCACTACCCCAAATATTCACAACACCCCAAACCAACTAGCAACAAGACTGTGGAGAGAACGGTGGAGAGATCAGTGGAGAAGAAGGAAGAAAAGTTCGGTCATGCCTTGCAATAGATCGGTAGATACTTTTACAATAAGCAAATACTTCTTCATGGATAGATTAAGAGGTATTTTTGAGTTACCAATTTACATACTTTTAGGATTTATATTTAATTCACCCATTTTATTGGATTTTAATTTAGATATGGCCGAATAGGTCTGTTGTGTAATTTTATTTTTCTTTTTTGTTCATATTTATTATGCGTGGTGTTTATACTTTAAAACTTCGCTTGACTTTCAGATTTGATGGTTTATCGTCGTCAGCAGTCTACAACATCGGCCCGAGCCGGACGGGTCCGGCGGCGTCAGTTGGAGCAGGATGATGGAGATGTTGCAGGAGTAGAGCATCATCTTCAGGAGCCGCTGCTTAATGAGCTGGTTCAGGATTACAGAGACGAGGAGCCTGCAGTGGCACGATCGTCTGTTGTAGATACTACTCCACCTCCAACCCACAGGGGCAGGACGTGATGATTGACTATGCTTTTTTATGTATACTAAATTATTTGCAGGATACATATGATGTTGATTTTATTTATTATTTAGATGTTATATAATTCAGATACTTGGGAACGTATGGATTTTAATTTACTTTGGTTTCAAATTCCACCACATAATATATTTTTCATACAATGATGTTTGAAAACACAACATTGAAATAGTTATACATAATCATATTGTCCAACGAACTTTATCTAAATTCATTGGTTCTCGATCCAAGTCTATGGACTTGCCCGTGCTCAGTCTAGAACTACCCGTGGATAATAGCCGTCGAAAGGTAGTGTTCATGATTCATGAATACGTGTGTGTAGTCGGTCCCGGTGACATCCGTGCTGAACTTATTTCCAATTAGATTCTCAATGTCTTGTGTAGCACCCCATTTCGTCTCATAAGAAGGTGGTTTCTGCATTAAAAAGTATTGAGATAGGAATGAGAACAAAAAGAAAAAAATTATAAAAAAATAAACCGTCTACAGACACGTTCGGCCATCGTGGTCGAACAGTGTGAGGCCTGCGCGGCAGACTTGGCCGTGCGTGAATGAGGCGCGCGGTCGCGTTGGTCTAACAGTCTTCTTTGCGTACGGCTCGATCTTCCACACGACGTGTTACGCGTTCGGCGGACCAGTGCCGAATGGCCGTGCGAAACATTTGCAATCTCAGAAACTTTAAACCATTATCTCTTCATCCCACGGTAGCTATTGTTCCTCCATTTGTTTGGCAACTATTTTACACTACTATTCTTTTGATTTTTACTATTTTTTTTTCTTTTGGCAAGGATGTGTGAGTTGTGGAATATTGGTATATGTTAGAAATATTTTGCGTGGAGTGTTTGGAAAATTAGGGTTTTGAAGGGTGGGGAAGGGTTTGATTTTGGGGTCTGGATGAATGTGGTGTATGTAGCATTTTAGAGAGTATGTTTTTTTTGTTTTTTATTTTTTAATTTGAGGACATTTTGGGTATCATAAAAAAGGGGATTGGGGTGATGTTAATAAAGTATGGTGTATGAATAGCGGGGTCTATACTTATACCCAAGGTTATTAAAATCTAGATCTAGATCTTAGGATCTTACGATCCTACGATCCCACAAAGCCAAAACGATCAAGATCTGTATGGGATGTAAATTAGGGTGATATCTGGATAAGATCTATAGGATCTATACAAGATCTTAAGATCTTTGAACGATCCGATCCCACTCCCTCTTATATTTCATCTCATTTTTTCGTTTTTCAGTCCTTCATTCTTTTCCAAAATCCAGACCTATGGATTTTTATTTGCATCTCCATCTTCCTCGCATCCCCTTCATCTTCCTCTTCCAATTCATCTTCCTGTTGTTGACATCTCCGTCGTATCCCCATTCTCTTCCTATCGTCGCCCTCGTATCCCCTTCCTCTTTCTACCGCCGCCCTTGCCGTAGCATGCCCTTCCAGCACCCCTGCTGATGGAGATCTTCCAATTATTATCCTTATTTTGTTAAATAAATTAATGTCTATTGATATTGGGTATTATAATTTGCTCATATGCAATATGAATATATATATATATATATTTTCCTAATTTCATAGTGGCATGAGATATATGGTGCTCTGCAGGTCATATATCTCATGCCGTTTTGGCAACATATCTCAAATATTTCGCGCGGGGTCACCATCGTCCATATAGGCACGAAGTGAATCGTTAGGAGGGCACCCTGCAGAGCACTCACCCCCTAATTTGAACGATCAAGTTCGTAAAGGGGATTTCCTAAATTTCCAGATTTCATATAATTATTTCAAAGATTCTTCTACTCGTTTAAACCTTAAAGGCTAGTTTCATCGTTTCAACAATATTTCAAGATTTGACTCGGTCAACCACAGTTTACTCAAAATTTCAGTAAAAATCGAGTTTAATTCCAAAAATTCTGAAATTTCACCACTGACTCAGAAACATCAAGATGAAAAACTTTCGTGTTTTAACTTTTTCAATCCGAGTTACCGAAATAGGTCAAAATCATCAATTTTCGTCATAACCTAAATCTGTCCGAGATTCGTATACAGCAGTTCAAGATTATCAAGATCTAACATAGCAAATCAACTCCAAATTTAATGAAATTTTACAGAGATCATCTTAAGACATTTATCTACAACTTTCATGTTTGGCCAAAGATCTAAATCGGTCCCAGACCTATGTCAAAAATGTGATCAAGATCGGACCTAAGTTCTGTCAAGGATCTCAAGATCTAGTTTCAAGCAGTTCGGTTTCAGTTGGTTTTTACATATCAAATCGTCTCTAAAAATTCTGAAAATTTTACAGTAGATAGATCTAAGCCTTAGGAATGTTTTTCGTGTTTTAAGTTTTTCCGTTTGAAGTCGTTTTTAGGTTCGGAAAAATTCGTTAAAACTGTTGCGCCGGTAGAAAACATTCAATGACAGATTTACGCAAGATTCGATTCAAGCTTTTAGGTTTCGTGTTTTAATTACTCCCAAAACCATGTAAGTATTAACTTACTGATTAATCGTCGTCCGGGGTCGTCTATTTCGGAGGCGTGGCTCCAGTTCACCGTTTCTCCTCTCCGTTCGTCGGGTTCTACGCTCTAGATCCAATTCGGGGTGTAACGAGAAGAGAAACGAGGTTAGAATCCGTTTTCGGATTGAAACGAACAAGGATTATTCAGACTAGGGCTTACCACACGTTGAAGATCTCCCGATTTTCGTCCAACAGCCGCTGTCTCGGTCCTTTGGTGCCTCCGTTGACTCCGGGATTACGACTTTTGTGTATAGAGAGTATCGTAGGGTTTTGAAAAAGGGTTTAGGGCTTCCGAAGGGGTTTATTTATAGATAGCTAAGACCTAGGGCGTCCAAGATCTGACCCTAAGGGTCTTGAGTCGAGAGACGTTCAACTGAAAGTCGAAAAATCCGCGTTCGGGCGAGAAAATCGCGCAACGCCGCGACTGTCGCATCTGGCGTTGGCGCTGGGTTTGTGCAAACCCCGCGCGGACACCGCGCAGACCCAGACTGGGCCGCGGTCTGGGCCGAGTCGTGCAATCCCTTTGGGCCTTCCTCTTCCTCCTTCCTTTTGGGCCTTTGTCTTCTCTTTGGGCCTTTCTCCTTCTATTTTTTTGGGCTATCTTTTGAACTTTAAATCCTATTTCAAATTTATTTGGGATCTCAAATTAATTTCGGGTTCGAAATATTAAGTCCATTTATATTTGGTTCCCGTGCAATAATTTATTTAATTAAATTATTTTCGACTTCACGGGTTCTTGGATATTTAATTCCTTCTTGAATTAAATTCCTTTTCTCATTTCTTTTTTTTTATTTATTTATTTGTTTATTATATTTATTTATTGTTTATTTATTTATTTATTTATTTATTTTATGTTGCAAAATTCTCGGGTATTACACCCAATTTTGCAAATAGAAAAACGATCCCGATTTTGATAACCTTGCATATACCCACTGCTATTAGTATACATAAAAGTGTTTAGGCACAAACCCTCTTGTTTTCTTTGGTCTCCGCCTCCTCCTCCCCTTCTTCAGCGCAATTTCAAACCTAGGGGCCACCGCTGCCACCAGCAACCATAACCGCCGGCGCTTGCGCCGCCTCTCAAAGCGCTAGTTCTTCGGTTCGTATATTGTTCACTTTGTTCCACTGCTGGAAACTAATACCCTATTTCAGACTAATTGCTCGCTTACCTTGCGTTATTATTTTCTGGGCCAAATTCCACGATACCCTAATTTCACCTAGTTTCGCCCTAGATCCTCTTCCGATTTACGGATTTCACCGGATAACCATGGATGCTGGGTCTGGCAACTCTTTACCGTCGGGTCCTGATGCAGTCAAGCGCAAAGTGAGCTATTTCTACGACCCTGAGGTTGGGAATTACTATTACGGCCAAGGACACCCGATGAAGCCTCACAGAATTCGCATGACGCATGCCCTACTCGCGCACTACGGATTACTGCAGCATATGCACGTTCTCAAGCCAAACCCAGCTCGGGAGAAAGATCTCTGTAGATTTCACGCCGATGATTATGTTTCCTTTTTGAGGACCATCACCCCCGAAACGCAGCAAGAGCAACTCAGGCAACTCAAGAGGTTCAATGTGGGTGAAGACTGTCCGGTGTTTGATGGTCTGTATTCCTTTTGTCAAACTTACGCTGGTGGTTCTGTCGGTGGCGCGGTCAAGTTAAATCATGGGCATTGCGATATAGCGGTGAATTGGGCTGGTGGCTTGCACCATGCGAAGAAGTGCGAGGCTTCTGGTTTTTGCTATGTGAATGATATAGTGCTGGCTATCTTGGAGCTTTTAAAAGTGCACGAGGTCGGTTTTACTTCTTAAAATATACGGTCTACGTTTTTAGTTTTGTGTTTTCTGCATATTTGAATTGCCAAACCCTATCGTCGAGTGTTATTATCTGTTACTGCATCTGGATTTGTTTCTTATGCCTTTTGAACATATGAGTAACTCTATTCCAAGCATCTCAAGTGAATATAATTAATGTGAACTTGGATTTGAGGTGAAACAACCCTTATATATATCTTGGTAGGAAGAAGATAGCTAGTTCCTTACCCTCACAAATAATGGGCCTTTGGTTGCTTTATCTTCTTTCGTTAAACCTGTAAATAGATCCTAAAAAGTGGTGAGGAAACCAGCTCAAGTTCATAGTGACAAAATTTTGCAAAAAAAGGAACCGTCTGGTCTTGATTTTCTGTCCACCGAGAGATTATTCCCCTAGTATTCTCAACTGGCAAATAATCAGTCCTGCAGTACAGAGCAAAGCCTCGAAGAGCATCCCCGTGTTATGGCCTGAGTAGCTGAGCACCCTATGAAGTTTAAGCCTTAGACCTTGGTCCAAAACCAATTTTTTGATTTCTCCGACTACTCATGGGCCATTAAATCCATACACTTTAAAACAATGATGCTGCTTGTTAAGTTGTTATTGTGTTTCTCTAAATCAAGAATCTTTAATATTACCTTTACCAGCTGATTGCATATGTGTTACCCTAGTTATACATCATTTTGTCCAGTAAATTTCATTGTGAATGCATCACGGATGCAAATAGTGTATTATCATATTCTGTTAAAAGAATCCTGTCATTTTGAGATATTACATGATGGTATCCCACCAAATGAAGTATGAGGATGATTGGCTTAAATTTCTTGGGATTTTGGATAAAGCCTTTTGTGCTTGTTAGTAGTTTGCAGTACAAGAGAGAAAATTTTGAAAATGTTATGTCTGAATCTAGGTACAAATACAATATAATGCATGTTTGGCCCATCATATTCATGTTGTAGTTGAATAAACTTCACGTTAACCTGGATTTCACAAAATTAAATGCTTGTCGATTCACTGTGCATCCAGACTACACTGGAGAATGCCAACTAAAATCTAGTATCTCTAACTTGACCTTAAAGGTGGCTTGATTGTAAGTTCTAGCTGCAATTTCCACTCGAAACAGTTTTTCATTCAATTTTTGCTTTGGTCCACCTAATTGTGGTTTTGACTATCAAGTATCAAATAAAACGCATTAATGGAGGTTTTGATAAATCATGTAATTTTAAGTTTAGTTGTAATTAGGAAAACAGACCACTAAAAACAATTTGGAAGTCCTAATATGATTTCTCATTTTCTGAACTTAGTTATTGTTCAGTAAGGACGGATTGCCCTTGATGTTTTGGCTTATTTATTTATTTTTGATATTTTGGCAGCGTGTGTTATATGTAGACATTGACATTCATCATGGTGATGGTGTTGAGGAGGCATTTTACACAACTGATAGGGTCATGACTGTTTCTTTTCATAAGTTTGGTGATTATTTTCCTGGTACGGGTGATGTACGTGACATTGGATATGGTAAAGGGAAATATTACTCTCTTAATGTTCCCTTGGATGATGGAATTGATGATGACAGCTATCAATCCCTCTTTAAGCCAATAATGGGCAAAGTGATGGAAGTTTTTAGACCTGGTGCTGTGGTATTACAATGTGGTGCAGACTCTCTGTCTGGAGATCGATTAGGCTGCTTTAACTTATCAATTAAAGGTCATGCAGAGTGTGTTAGGTTTATGAGATCTTTCAATGTGCCACTATTGTTGTTGGGTGGTGGTGGTTACACGATACGTAATGTTGCTCGTTGCTGGTGTTATGAGGTAAGCTAATGTTATCTGCCATTTACCATTTTCAAGTCTCCCTGGTTTCATAATATGATGTGTTACATTGATTGGGTTTTTGCTTATATAATGGTATGCTCACAAAAATTAAACGACTGATGAATAGTTCTTGTTACTTGATGCATCTTTTTAGTAATTTAGAATATCTATATGATAATGCATTGGAACTTGTGCACTGTATTATTGGGTACTCCTAAGGTTCCATGTTTATTGACATGTTCTAGTTCTTAAAATTATACAAATGCCAGTCCCTATATTGGCACCGTTTGTCTTAAATTAAAGATGCATTAAATGTTGATCGTGGAAAGCATTCTATGCTTCAATCGTTACTTATGCTCTTATCACATGAATCAAACTTGGAAAATTGTGGTTTGAAAAATTGAGTTCAAGTAAATCTACATATGCCCATGTTGCAGTTTTTTCATGCTTGGGGGGATGAGGAAAAAAGTATTTAAGGTTTGCAAAACCTGAATCTTTTTGGTAATTAAGCATACTTCTCACAGTTATAAGGACACTTCCAAATATGGCTTATAACATTCTGTCCCATTTCCAGCCTGCAATCGAGCTATCAGTTTCATTTATTTATCTGATCAATACAAATTTTGGATTCTTTGTAAGTAAATTTGAATTCCTTTTTTAAGGCCTTACCAATGACCTGTGTGTGTCTACACTCTGCCTTCCCCTTCTAATGATAGTAAAAGTGTAAAAACTTTTTCCTCCTTTGCTTGAGGTATGGCCTTATTCTGCTGGAAATGAAAGCTTTCACATGTTCTAAGAATCTTTATGACAATTTGATAAATTCTTTTTAAACTTCTAAGAATCTTTATTATGAGAAGGCTGTGCAAAATTCTTTATTATGACACACTGGGGAAAGGACAAATGGGCAATGACTTTGAAACAGTCATAATGCCTTGCAAATAATAATAATGATAATAATAATTAAAAAAATAATAATAATAAAAGCAAAGAACTTTTGGTAATTAAGTTGCACATATTTCTTCCTCTTCTTCCACCAGCTATTGTGATGTTAGTCCATACTGATAATAACTGAATATAAATTAACAGACAGCAGTGGCACTGGGGACACCTATCGATGACAAGATGCCACAGCATGAATACTATGAGTACTTTGGCCCAGACTATACTCTTCATGTGGCTCCAAGTAACATGGAAAATAAGAATTCTCGCCATTTATTGGAAGAGATCAGATCAAAGCTTCTAGACAATCTTTCGAAGCTTCAGCATGCACCAAGTGTCCCATTCCAGGAGCGCCCACCTGATAGTGAACTCCCTGAGGTATGTGTCATATCAGAAAAAAAAAAAAATCATAGTCTTATATCTTTACCCCATTTTAATTCTATTCTGCCGTTAGGCTACCAGAATTTTCCTTGGTTTCTAGAGGAACAAATTTCTGATAGAAAGCTCTCCGCCTATTAAAACCTCACCATACACCTTATAAAGGTGTTGAGTACGACTTCACTTTTACAAGAAACAAATTTGTTGCATTATTACTGAAAAAATGAGCCAAAAGATACAAATGAAACTTGTTAATTGGTTTGGCAGTAATTTCTACCTCTGCATCTCTGCAATCCTTGAAGATTCAATCATTGTGCCTCTGATTTTGCTTCCCAATCACTGCATCCATGACAGTGGTATAGACTGGCATTAAGCTAATCACATGACATTCTAATACTTATTCTACCCTTGGAATGATGGTTTTATATGTATCAGAGATTATTATGTTTCCCATTGTATCTTTATAGCAACTCTGATATTTCCATCGACTTCTTCGGAAATAAAAGTAAAACCTTTACCACCATTTTTTTTTAAGTTATTGGAAAATATTAGTTTCATTTTGAGCTCCAGGAATCCTTTATGTGATGTTATGATAATTTACTGAAGTATCATTAAAAGCACACGAGTGGGCTGCTTAATCCTTAACTCAGTAAAGATTTTGTCATATTATAACTTTTCATGTAGATTAAGACTTTTATGAATTGCCTTTCTATACTTCATTAATTATGTATTTGGAGAAACACAATTCACATATTTATTGGTAAAGAAATAAGGTTAAATACGACTCCCTCTGTCCCTTTTAACTTGTCCTGTTACATTTCTGCACACAATCTAATGCAACTTTTCAACTGTTAATATCTGTAAAATAAAAAGTTATATAAATTATATATTCTGAAACTACATGATTACACGATTCTAACAAGATCCAACTCAACTATTTTTTATCAAATATATACATGCAATAAAATTGAGTCAAAGTTAAAACAATGAACAGTGTCAAAAAGTCAAACAGGACAAGTAAGGTGGGACGGAGGGAGTAAATAGTTAAACGGTATATTTTAGTCAAATTATGACAATTCCTGTAATGGGAAGCTTATACATTAGGACGTCCAGAAAAGTGATACATGAGCTATATAGAATTGGATGGAGGTAAGTAACAGGCATTTTTATTGTTTGTTATCACCAATTTCTTAACTTGCTTGGGCTTGGATGCTTAATGGTTGAATGGGATCTATGTTCTGACTATATTTTTTAAAATTGGTTTGCTATATTATAACTCCCAATCTCAATAGACTTACAGCACAATGTGAATCTGTGAACTCATGTTTATTGCTGTTTTTATGCAAAATGAACTCCATCCTTTTATGTTCTTTCTTGGTTTTGTTCGATCATACTTGAAGTTAGAGATGTGATGCACTCAACTTGTGTGTTGTCTACTTGTCTTTAGCTAGTCATATCAAACTATCATGTGACTTATCAAATCTACGGTGTTATCATTTTTTGTACTAGGTAGGGCTTAAAGTGATTTATCAAAACTTTGGTTCCAACCCGTTGAGGTTACTTTTGACAGTTCATATTAAACTTATCTAGTGGTTGGATGCATGCTGTTTTGAAAGATCTAGTAATTGGGTGTGAAAAATATCCTGATGCTTGTTCAACTGAGACAGTGAAAATTCAAAGCAACACTTGTATCTCCCTACGGACACTTATAAGAGACCGTTGTGCAGTATGATTTACAGTGAAAATAACCTGCAGTTGATTGTAGAATATTGCAAAAGATGCAGGGCACCTCAATTTGAACTTCACTTGTGTGGTTTATTACTTATGGTCTCCAAATCTGAATATGAGTGCTACTGAACTGTTTATGCAGATGGAAGAAGATCGTGAGGGTGAGGATGCAAGATATGATCTTGACTCTGACATGGATGTTGATGGAAGGTACACTTTTCTTTGTTCATTTCCTTTCTGTCCAATTTTTCTCTGGTCTATGGAGCCATCTGAATGCTATCTTCACACAGAAAACCTTTGTCAAGCAGAGTGAAGAATGAGTTTGTTGAATCTGAACCTAAAAACACGGTAGTAGCCACTCTTCCTCTTAATATCATTTTAGTTAATTTAAGTTGGAGCTTAACTTTGCCCAGGCCTTGTTTTATTTTATTATTTCGATTTTGCAGTGTGCTCGGCAATTCTATTTTTTTGCACCCCAATTTATTGCTTTTGTACTGATCTCGGTTCCTTTATTCATGTTTTCCAAGCAAACATTATATACCTTCTAATGTGGATGACAATTTTTTTAAATCAAGTAATTAGATTCTTTCTTAGGCACATAGTCTCACATGTCTCTAGATTTGACTATTTGATCTTAGTAAATTCTCGTGGGAAGAATAGTAAACATGGACAAAGCTATTTCTTTTGGGAGAGAGCGAGCTTGAACTATATAATCATCTTTCTATATTTGGCTATTTCCACTAGAACTACTACTGAAATTTTACTACTATCATCCCATATTGTTTTCTTTAACAAACTTAATTGTATTGTTTGTGTATTTATAGAACGCCTCTCATCTAGTGACAATTTTCCTACAAATTCATTGTTTAGCTTGCTTCTCTAATTTAATAAGGAATCTCCGTCCATAATTAAAACTTTTCATAGCCATTGCTAAGAGTGAGTAGCGTGATCATTTTGATCGAAGTTGAGGCTAGTGTAAAGTGAATATTCAGGCTATTGTTGAGGAGACTCTCTTGTTATCTTCAGGAAGCATGTAAAGTTCTTTCAAGTTACAAAATCCTGCTCCTATTCACAACCTTTTCTAGTTCAGAAGATGCTTTTAAAAAACACGCCTTTTATTACTATTAGTAAAATCAATGCCCTTTGTCTCTCTGTCTCCAGGACAATATTTCTCTTTATTTTTTATTTTTTAAAATCATGTTCTCCTTTAACTATGGAAAGATATTTGGGGAGAATTTGGATAGGATTGATTAATGGATGCACTGAAAAATATGAAAGGGGAATGGCTGATGATATAACAGAGTAGTATAAATTTACAATAGTTTAGAGTTCTCATTAATAAAAAGATATTCTTCTAACTAGCATAGACCGATTTGCATTTAGGTGAGACCTAATTTTTAAAGAAAAACTTTTTTGAATATATTTCCTCAGTTTCTTTTTAGGTGTTTATGTATGGGTCTTATGTGGATCTTACTAGTAGTTATAGAGATAAGTTGTACATTTTAATGAACAATGTGTGAAAAAATACTAAATATTAATGTAATATCTATTTCAAAAAACCATCAAAAAAGGAAAATTTAACAATGTAAAGAGAAACAAAGCTAATATGAAGTAGAAGTATATAAGAAGCTACAGTGGAAGTATGGGGAGGGGGTTGATCTGGTCAGTTATTCCAATAGTCAAATGGTTGTCAGATTTAGTAGTCAGCCGACTTGAATTATTGATGCAAAAAATTAATCAAATCAATAAAGATCCTAGAGAGCTTAGTGGTGTTCAAAGCTAGCAAATTAAACATCTTTAAGGCATGCAACCTACACAGAAGACGCTCAAGTTACCTACACATTTATCGACACTCTAAAGCTTTAATTTGCTAAGGCTCTTGTGCTCATTTGTTATCATTCTTGTATTTGTGTTACCATGCAGGGGTGTGTAAATGTCCGTAAAGTTATTTTGGGGTGTGCCCTGTGCATTGCAGGAATCTTCATTGTTGCTCAACAGTTAACACTATTGTTTCTGTGATTAAAACAGGATGACATAAAGGAGGAAGAGCGTAATATGGAGGTCGATTTGAAATGCTCTGAACCCGCTTCTTGAAATTGTAGCTTTGTAATCTCCAGTAAGTCATTATAGTGTGCAAACATCTAACATTCAAGAAATGGATACTGCCAGTAAACATCTAAAATTCAAAGAAATGGGGATACCTAGCATTACCATTACCAAGTCGAAATTTAGTTTTCATTTTGCAGGAAGAATGTGTGATTGCCATGGCATATGTTGAATTGTGTATGATGAAAAAGTCTGGAATCCTTTGTAAATTATGGATACTTTATCATGCCCTTCTTTTTGTGATTTCTGTTAATTCTTCCTCATAAATCACATTGTATTTTTGTTTTTTTTCTTTAAAATTCCTAATACATGCATGTATGCTCAAGACAACAGGGAAAATCCACTTTTGTCCCATAAAATTTTTTCTCATCCACTTTTGGTTCTACGTTTATGAAATTTTTGTTTTTAGTTCCTATCAGATAATTATTTTCACTTTTGATCCAATAATTTATTTTTTAAAAAAAGGTATTCATATGAGGTCAATATGCAATTTTTATAAAAAAAAATTTATTTGCAAAATGGCAAAATTATTTAAGAATCTATAACTCATTAAAGTAAATATAAATTTAGGGATGATGATTTGTCCAAGCCGCAAAGTTCGTGCGTTCCAACCTTAAAGTTGGGGTTTTGATTCTCTACCCGGTTCCTTATCATTCTCCTTTATCTCTTTATAATTTGTGTGGCATGAGCTACCGCCACCATTTCTCTTGCTTCGGCTCTTTCAAAAAGAAAAAAAATCTAAATCTTAATTTATTCATTTATAGCAAATAAAATTATTTGTGAATTTACTAAACAAAGTAATACTCCATCTGTCATAAAAAATTTTTAACATTCCATGTTTTCACGTAATCCAATATTTCAAGTTTTATAAAAAAAAAATTATATTATCAAACTATGTGATTAGACGAATCTAAAAACATCTCACTTGACTATATTTGATCTTATGTTACTATGTTAAAAAATCGAAACAAAATAATTCAATGAATAGTTGATACTATGCCAATGTTAGAATTATTCAATTACGGAGGAAATATTTATTAAAACAATAGTAAAATTTTACAATTTTTAATAAATATATTCTATGAACTTTGTTAATATATAATATTTTAAATGTTTGGGTATAGAACATGCGTGTTATTATTCTGATTCCACTGAAGCTATTAAGCTCTCTAGGACATCTCTTCCGCCCGGTCATATGCTTTTGCCTATTACTAGGAATATCAATGATTTTTTGGAATCTCATTATGGGTACCGATTGTGCCATATTCTAAGAGAATGGAATTCAGTAGCGGATAGCTTGGCCAAGCGTGGCGTTAGTCAAGTCGACTTCTTCACAACGTGGGCGTTCCCTCCAGATGACTGTCGCCTTCTATTATATACTGACAGGGCGGGGGTCTGGTACCCCCCGGTTTTAAGTTTCCTTATGTTGCTTTCCTTCTCTTCTTACCCCATTTTGCTGTAGATTTTCATAGTTTCTTCTTTTCGATGTGTTTTGACATCACCTGTCACCAAAAATATATATATATATATAATATTTTAATTAATAGTATTTATTAAATAAAAGAAAAAACTAAATTAATAAAAGGAACACACATAAAATCAAATATTATATCTTGATAAAAAAAAATT
The DNA here is from genome assembly GCA_030278955.1 of Hygrophila difformis. Lineage (NCBI taxonomy): Eukaryota > Viridiplantae > Streptophyta > Magnoliopsida > Lamiales > Acanthaceae > Hygrophila > Hygrophila difformis. Next base: position 41,311,468 of record JAOANR010000003.1, on the reverse strand, counting down.
ATTTAATAACTATTAATTAACATATTTGATATATTTCATTTTTTTTTTATGTGGAACTATACATATTTTTATTCAAATATTGTATATACTTCCTCCTTTCTTTATTATTTGCCCCATTGGGGTTTTGACAACTATTCACATTTACACTTCGACTTAAAGTTTTATTATAGTTATACAAGTCAAAATATAATCAAGTGTGATTTTGTTAGTTTTGCCTCGTCGTGTAGTTTTTAAATATCGAACTTTTAGAATTTTTACTTGTACCGAACTTGAGTTATTAACGATTCAAAATGTGCATCGGACTGCGCGCTGGGTGGGTCCGTAGCAAATATACAAAAATAGAGGAAGTACTAAATACACGCTCTTCTTTTTTAAATTGCAACATTGCATTATTTTACATGGTTCACAGACTCAAATTTTTATCATATTTATGGAATAATAAAACATAGTCTAGTGGGATCTTGTTAGATTTGTATAAACTTGTAGTTTTAGAATATCATTAGAAAAGGAAAAAAAACTTGCAGCAAAATTATGGAACACACATATGAAACCCCACATTTATGTACGTCCTGGATTGTAAACAGGATAAGCATGAATACATCTGCACAAAGCCCGTGGACTCATAGAATAGGACGCAAATCATCGAATAAAGTGATTATGTTTGACATTTTTTGTGTAAGAGCTGAAAGGTCTAAAACTTGAGATGAAGGTTGTGTGGCCGTGTTTGAATTTCAAGGTATCAGCTTCATATATATAGCTCGCAGACAAAATGATCATTTCCATTAATTTCATTCTCAATTTAATTATCATTATTATTTATTAATTATTAAACTAATTATCCTTTAAGTAATAATTTACTCATTTCCATTGCTCATTTCCTTTTTCATAATTATTCTTTGTCTTTTCCAAAATCATTTCATTATTTATATTCGATATTTTCTTTTTGTGAAATTGAGAATATAATGCCACAAATTAAGTAGATTTGATTAAGCAGTTTGTTTTTTGGAGGAGCCAGATTAAACAGTTTGTTGATTCTAAATTAAATGAAAATGATAGTATTAAGTTGGGGAATAGATGATGGTTTAAATTAGTTTTTTGTTTTTTTTCAATTCTTTATTTAGTATGAAATATATTAATTTGTTTGTTATAGTGATTTTTTATTCTAGAAAATCTTAATTGCTTTATATATACATATGAGATATCAATCTATATTAATCTATAATGACCCTAAAAAATATCTAAATTTTTTCGGATAATCAAGCAATTGTCGTAATTTACTTATTTCCATTGATCATTTTCTTTTTTAATAATTATTTTGTGCTATTTCCAAAATTATTTCATTATTTATATTCAACATTTATTTTTGGCTTTGGTTAGGGTGCACATCCAAGCCATTGATGAAATGTTGAAATCAATGGCTAAGATTAATATAAAGGGTATTATTGTAATTTCAATAAGATCTAAATGATCTCTATTCATTCTTCTCAATTCTCATGCTCGTACTTCTCTCTCCCTCATAATCTTTTTTTTTTTTTTTTCAAATTTCTAAAATTTGATGATTATTTAGATTACTTGTATCGAGTATGTAGATTTTCATATAAAGAACGTCAAAATCCGAGTTCGTTTGTGAAACTTAGAGTCATTTGAAGTTCATTGCGATTTTCAGAAGCTTAGCCTTTACATTTCAGCGACGGTGGCTTTGCAGTTCAGCGACGGGTGCTTTACAATTCAGCGACATAGTCTATACAACATAGTTTTTATAACAAACTTCAAATGACTCTAACTTTTTCAAATGAGCTCGGATTTGGACGTTCTTTATATGAAAATCTATCTAATCAATGCAATGAATTTAAATATCCTATCAGATTTTAGAAAGTCTAAACAAATAAATATCATATTGTTAAAATAACGAGAATAAGATATCTTTTCCTTTGAAAATCCAGTATCTATTTGTAACTTCTAAAATTTGATAGAAAATTTAGATTCCTTGCATCGAGTAGTTAGATTTTCATATAAAGAATGTTAAAATTCGAGTTCGTTTGAGAATGTTAGAGCCATTTGAAGTTCATCGCGATTTTCAGAAACACAGCCTTTACATTTCAGCGACGGTGGCTATGTAATTCAGTGATGGAGGCTTTGCAATTCAGCAACGGAGGAGTTACAATTCAGCGACATAGCCTATACATTTCAGCGACGTAGCCTATACAGCAAAGTTTATGTGACAAACTTCAAATGGCTCTAACTTTCTCAAATGACCTCAGATTTGAACGTTCTTTATATGAAAATGTATCTACTCAATGCAAAGAATTAAATATCCTATCAGATTTTAGAATGTCTAAACATATAAATATCATATTTTCAAAACAAGGAGCATAAGATATCTTTTTTTTTTGAAAATCTGTTATTTATCTATTTGGAATTTTACAAATTTGATGGGAAATTTAGATTTCTTGCATCGAATAGGTAGATTTTCATAAAAAGAACGTCAAAATCCGAGTTCGTTTGAAAAAGTTAGAGCAATTTGAAGTTCATTACGATTTCACAAACACAGCCTTTACATTTTCAGCGACGGTGGCTACGTAATTCAGCGACGGAGCCTTAACAATTCAGCGATGGAGACTTTACAATTCAGCGACATAGCCTATGCATTTCAGCGACGTAGTCTATACAATAAAATTTATATGACAAACTTCAAATAGCTCTAACTTTTTTTAATAAACTCGGATTTGGACGTTCTTTATATGAAAATCTATCTACTCGATGCAAGGAATCTAAATATCGTATCATATTTTAGAAATTCAAAATAGACAAATAGAAAATTATGAGGAATGAAAGACTGACGAGTGAAAGAGATGAATAAAGATAATTTCTCTATTATTATGCCATGAATTGTGTCAAAAGAGAGCTAACTTTTATGCAAATTTTTATATGATCTTTATTTAAGGATAGAAATCACTAAATTGATTTTGTGAATGATTTTAATACTAAATATATGATTATTTATGTTTGACAATTCTACACTTTTTATTTTATAGTCATTGGATATTTTTGTATGGTTGAGATGTTTTGTCCTGATGTACTACCATTCACATTGGTAGTACCATAACCATTTCCTTTATTTTTTCTAAAATTAAGAATATAATCTCATAAATTAAATAGCTTTCTAAATTATTACCATTCACTATTTATAAATCATACTATCAAATTTGGAATATACATATTCTATTATTGCCTATAATCATTATTACATTCACTATTTAATACGTAGATTAATATTGGCTAAATTAGGGATGAGGACTTAGCCCAAGTGGTTAAGTCCCTTGACTTCCAACGGAAGGTTGGAGGTTCGATTTCCACCGGCCCCCTATCCCTCCCCTTTATTCCCCTTTGTAATTGTGTGGCATGGGCTCCCACCACCCCTTTCCCAGGCCTTCAATGGCTCATCCAAAAAAAAATATTGGCTAAATTAGGCAAATGGTTTGGGCGAGAAACTCCACAATATAGTTTATTAGGTTAATACACAGATAGATTATATATTATAGATAGATGAATTGGGGATTGGTTATGTTGCTGATTCAGTTTGTGCAGAAATGCTAAGCAAAAACTTGATTTGTGCTAAAGTTAGTGGAATACATTATTTTTTCTTTTTGGTAAGTGGAGTACATTTATTAGGTGGATATTCTTTCTATTTTTATTATTCTCACTAATTTGTGCATTATCTATATGTTATTTAGAAAAGTTGTTTCTTTGGGTACAATTGATACGGAAGGAAATCATTCGTCGATGGAATGTTCCAGTATGTAAATAATGATGTATGCTAATTTAGTATGTAATTAGTGCTATGTACTTTTAGATTGTGAAATCAATGATGAAAAACTCATTAATAATATGTACTATGGGAATAATATGTGAATGCATGTGCTAATGAATCACACCTATAGTGCTATGTGCTAGTATATTGTATAATTAGTGATATGTGCTGATTTACTGTGTATTTAGTTCTAAGTGAATGCTAAAAACATTTATGAATTCACTAATATTAATTTATCAAATTAGGAGGAATAAATATTACCAAAACCATCAGTTAACCATCATGGAAACAAATTATAATGTTATGGAAACAAAATATCACATTAACCAAATTAATAGTGTCTCTTAATTGGAAATGACTTCAAGAATAATCCGATTAGCACATAATGAACTGTCTTATAGCAATTTCTGGACCTACATAATTTTGGGTTTCTGCATACTAACTAAACCCGATGAATTGATACTGGAAAACGGAAGGGAATGGCTTAAAGTTGAATAAGATTATCGAAACAATGGTTGATCGTGCCCCAATTTTACTTCGTCAAATCGAAGTTGCAGATTACAAATCAATACCGTAATTGTTTAAGATTTGAGAGATATAATCTTTATCTTTATCTTTATCTTTATTATAGTATAAAGTAAGCTTTTTCCACACACACATTATTATAGTATAAAGTAAGCTTTTTCCACACACACATTCCCTCCACTTTTCATCCTCCTCTTTTCAACAATATCTCTCACACATTCATTCCAACTCCCCTCTCCATATTTTCAACACTCTTACACACACACACTAATAACTTATCAAATATTCTTCATATACCAAACCCTACATAATCATTACTCTCAATTTCTCCTATAAATATGTGCATTATCACCCTCCTCAAAATAATCTCCATACTCATCTTCCACATATCTCTTCATCTAATATGTCTCATGGATGCTTCATTAGATACTCATCTCTCCACCATTTTCTATGTCTTTATTCATTTTCATGTCTTTTCTCACTCTTTTGCTAATATATATGTTTTATTTTGTTGTTATTTTGTTGATTGTTATAGGGAAAACGAGAGTAAAGACTCAAGTGACAAAGAGCATTTTGAAAGGGGTGAGGAGATAAAGAATCTTCATCGGAATAAATCAATTGTTGCGACGTCTTCTTCTATGTCGAATAATCAGTGACTTCTTCAAACGAACCAGTTGGCACCTGTTTTCAAATCTCTTTCCAATAAAGTATTTGGAATAGTTTTTATTTTTATCTTATGACTTCTGTAAAGTTTGAGATACAATGATGAATGTGTAAATGTTTTGCTTTGATTGATAGTATATTTTAAGGGTATAATATTTCGGGGATATAACCTAAAGTTCAAATTTAAAATTAAATTCATTTGAATTTGAGTTGTCTGAAATGACTTTATTACTACTAAATTCACATTTAATTTTATAATATATTAGAAACAAGTAAAAAGAATAAGTTATATTCATGATTCACAAAACAATAATTTATTGTTGCATGATATATTTGTATAAAATAACAAAAAAAATTCTATATAATCCGATTTATATATTATATTGGAAAAAAATCTACATTTATTACATATATACCATAATTAATTATAATTTCCATATATGAATCATTTAAATGTTAGCACTACCATTTTAATTTTTTAGATAATAAAGACGTGAATACGTCGGCTAAAATTTTAATTGATACACATAAATGAATTTAATTTGAGGGCATAACTTAAAATTCATAATTAAATCGATTTGAATTCGAATTGTTTGGATTGGTATCATTACTATTGATTACTTTCGCATTTAAATTTATATAGTATATATTAGAAACATGCAGATAAGTTTATTAAAATTAAGTATATTATTGTGAACAAAATAACCAAAAATTATACAAAATCTACATTTATTGCATTCCAAAAAAAACATAAATATTACCTTCCAAAAAAATCTACATTTATTGTAGACCATAAGTAATTATAATTCCAATATATGAATGATTTAAATGTTAGCACTGCCATTTTAATTGATACACATTAATGGATTTAATTTGGGGATATAACTTAAAATTCATAACTAAAATTAAATCAATTTGAATTAGAATTGTCTGGATTAACATCATTACTATTGATTACTTTCACTTTTAAATTTGTATATATTAGAAACATGCAAAATAAAATATACAATATCTGATTCACAAAATAATACTCCCTCTGTCCCATTTAAGATGTCTTGTTTCATTTCTGCACACAATCCAATGCACATTTTCAATCGTTAATATTTCAAAATATATACAATGAAAAATTATGTGAATTATATATTCTAAAACTACATGATCATACGATTCTAACAAGACCCAACTCGACTATTTTTTTCAAATATATACTTGGAATAATATTGAGTCAAAGTTAAACAATGAACAGTGCCAAAAAGTCAAACCAGACATCTTACCTGGGACGGAGGGAGTAGTTTATTATTGATACATTTGCCAAAAAAACTATACAATACCCAATTCAATAACCTTTGCAAAAAAATTAAATATCGGCCATAACTAATTATAATTGGTAAATATGGATGTTTTAAATATTGGTCCCACTATTTTAATTGATACACATAAATTAAATTAATTTTGGGGATAAATTATTGATGTTTTTATGTTAATTAGTAGATTACCCATTTTATATTACTTTAAAAAAATCTACATTTACTACATGTATACTATAGTGATTATATTTGCCTAATATAAATGATTCAAATTTGGTACTACCATTTTAATTTATACACATAGATGGATTTAAATTGGGAATATAAGTTTTAATTCATATATTTAATTTATATATTTAATTTAATTTAGTAATTTTTTTACTTATTTTATTAAAATTTTTGTATTATATCTAATTTAATATTATATTATTTTATTTTATTAAATAGTATGATATAATTTTATTATTCAATTATATATTTTTGTATGAGAATGACTCTTTTTCTGCGAAAGTAAAATTATTCAAACACACTCATTCATAATTTATATTGTTCTTGACTGCATTAGAACAACATGACATAATTAAAACTACATTTCATCCAATTAGTTTTCACATATATCTATGTAATTTATTATTTCAAGATTGATAATATTCGTTAGAATATATTTTTAGTATATCAGGGGTGTTTCCTATATTTATTAGACTTATATTCATTACACAATTTAGAAATGAATATCATAATTAATCAATCATCATTATTATCGAAAACCAAATACACATAATTTGAACACAGTCAATATTTTGACCATCAATAATATAATATTATTGAATAAATTTCATTAAATAATTATATTTAATATTATATTGTTTTATCTGTCAATAATATTACCCAATATATGAAAAATATTTAAACTTAGAAAACTGATACCAATAAGATAAATAAATAAGAAAATATTAAAATATATCAACTATTTATATAATGTGTAACCAAAGATAATGATTTAAATATTTGGTGACATTGTGTTAGACATTCAATTTTTTGTAATGATATTAAATAATATTCAATTGATGGGACCCTAAATGGGTCAGCCCGCGGGCTGACATATTTAGGATCACACCTAATAATAAATAATATAAATTAAATATTGTATACAGCATATCGAAATTTTACTATATACAGTATAAACTTTATTTTCTTTCACAATATATATAAAATTTTACAATATTCTTTTTTATTAAAAATAAATAAAATATATAATTATTTTCATACTATTGTTATGTTAGCTCATTTATATATAACTGTTCTCACAATGAGAATGGCATAATACTTTTACATTAGATATATTAATAATTAAAGTAATATGATTTTCAATTGGCAATTTTCATCTATTATCACATACAAATTTTTCCACACAATATCATAACTGAGCCCGGCGCATCGCGCGGGCGGGGTGTTCTAGTTTATTTAAAATAAACAAACAAATTTACTTAGAGAAACAAGGGAAATGCCATGAAGCCCTGCAGGCTGCATGCCTCTATCTTAGGATGCAAACTGGTTGTTGTATCTATTTAGGGGTGGGTTATCAAAATAAGCTTCTTCTGTTTTTTTTTTTTTTTTTTTTTTTGACAACCTATACAGACTAGGAAATGGGTGGTAGGAACCTGTGCCACACAAATTATAAAGAAAACAAAGGGGAATGGATAGCGGGTAGGGTGAGGAATCAAACCCCCAACCTGAAGGTTGAAAGTTAGGGGACTCGATTACTTGGCCAAGTCGTCATTCTCAGTTATCAAAATGAGTTGAGGGAATAGATTGATTAAATTGCTATTAAAAGAATTAATTAAAGACCCATGAATGGAAGAAAAAAATTCTAATGGGATAAAAAAAATAGAATTTTGAAACACATGAGACTAAATGTTGGAGTGAAAACAAATAATGAGACCAAAAGTGGAATTTTCCAATAGATCTTAGCCTAAAGGATAAAAAGTAATTGAAACCCCTACTTTAGGCACAATAGAAAGACAAGGTGCTACTCTAGATGTTGTCGGCTCCGGAGTGAACGCTGACCCCACAAACCAACATGAGCTCTTTCCAGTACGCTTTGGCCTCACTCACGCACACCCAGGGAGACTTCCCAGGAGGTCACCCATCCTAAAATTACTCTAATGCAAGCACATTTAACTTTGGAGTTCTTATAAGATGGTTACGAAGAAAGAAAGGTACCTTGTTGGTATGAGTAATTTATTTCACTCCATTTAAGCCATCTTTCCGGGATATTACATTCATTCCCCCTTAAGATCGCAACGTTCTCATTGCGTTCGGCCATCCACAACCTTGGAAGCCTCAACCATCCACATCCCTGTGGATCTTTCACCCCGCTAGGCGCCTGAATACCACAAGCACATGGTCACGGTCTGTCTCTGACACGATCTGTAACACTCCCATTTTCGGTACAACGGAAAGACAGTGTGTTACTCTAGATGTTGCTGGCTCCGGAGTGAATGCTGACCCCACAAACTAACATGAGCTCTTTCCAGTGCGTTTTGGCATCACTCACACACACCCTGAGAGACTTCCCAGGAGGTCACCCATCCTAAAATTACTCCAATGCATGCACGCTTAATTTTGGAGTTCTTATAGGATGGTTACTAAGAAAGAAATGTACATTGTTGGTATAGGTAGCTTATTTCATTCAATTTAAGCCATTTTTTGGGGTATTACACTAATAAAACAAAAGCAAAAACAAAAAAAAAAAAGAAAGAAAAAGAAAAGAAAAAAGAAAGGAAGAAGAAGAAGGAAGATTGCATTGAAAGGCCAAAGTAGAACATGAACGATTCGGTCCCATCCCACAAACGATATGAGGAGTGTGTACAAAGATTACTTCCTTATTGGAACCGTGTAAAGTGTGAACAACCAACCACACAAACCTTTTGTTACCAATGGTTTTGCATTGGAATTTTTTTTCCCACCTTTTTCCATATCGATTTTGGCAATCGCATATCACATTGTTGCAGTGGGGAATACCAAAGATGATATTAGGTTAAAGTTTTACGTTCTACAGTTATTGCAGTTACAATTTATTGCAATTTGAAAATGAGATTATAATCCAAAACCAATCGTTTATTGGGTGGAGTAACCTTTATCCATATATGCAATGAGGCTGCCCACCAATTTATTGATGTTGGACATGATCCGCCATTCAAATTTGAACACATTAGTAGAATCTGTGTTGTGGTTGTACGAACTGGACTCTTTACTCTTTTTACCTGTACAAAGGATGTACAAAGGACTGGAAAGAGTCAGAAAAACCGATTGGGTTCTTAAAGTTTGTACTTCTCCATTCTTTTTTAATTGCTCAATTTCAATCACTGTTTTCAGCTAGCTGACTTTGGAGCTTTATTTGGTTAGGTTAGAGAATGATTTTGAAGGTAAGTCTAACATGAGTTTTGTAGTTTGTAATCTTTACTTTCATTATTACTTTACCATTTTTTATTTAGTCTTGTAACGAATCATATAAAAATCATCCAAAGTCAGCTAGTTGAAAACAATGATTGAAATGGAGCAATTAAAAAAGAAGGGAGCTATTATGAATTATACCCAATTAGATGAATCGAGATAATCACGGCCTATTTTAGTTAATTCCGAAACAGATGGGCATATTGGATTATTCCAAACTTCAACTATACAAGTCCATATAGGCATAAAAGATTCGGTCTGCTCAAACTCAGGTAAATCAGACAAAAATCAAACGATGGTAATAAGCATTCACAACTTTATCGAAACATAATCTTAGTTCAATCCAACACAAGATTACAAAGTTCACACCCAAGCAAATCATGAACAATTGTTATGAAGATAGATCCTAACTTCCTAAGCCAATCCAATATGTGAATCAATCAAAGAGAGTTGTAACTATCCAGAAAGTCCCATTAATATGGAATATCGATGGTTGCTGTCTATTGATACTATAAACTATCGGAGTTTAGGTGCAAAAAAGTCCTGCCGGAAGTGGAATATAGCCTAATAGAGCTCAAGAGAAAATAAATGCATTTGCAGACAAAATTGGCAAAATAACAGTAAGTCATTGATTATGTCATCCCCTTCGAAAATTTAGGGTATTTATGGACCTACCCAGGCCCAGGCCCATATATCTGTTGGCCATTTCTTTTGCTTGGAGCTTATCTCAACCAAGATTATCAAGATCGAGATATTAGATATGATTGTTTTTATCTTTGCAAGATCGGAACCGTATGATCAAATTTAGATATCAAGATCCTACCAAATTATAACAATATATAAAAATAATTATACATATTAACAAGTGAAAGAATAGTATAGAATATTATTAGGTAAATGAAGCGATAAAGCACTATAAACAGTTAAAAATAAAATCCAAGACCAATTTTATGATAAACATGACATTATGAGAGCATATTTCAAATTTGGTATGCATTGGGGAAATGTTGTGAATCAATCTTCATAGTTCCCGCTTTTAGCCTTCAGGATTGGATTGCGTTCTGGATGGTTCTCCGGAACTGAATGCAATCCTTCGTACTGTGTGAAAAAGTGTTGTGCCACTTACAGTACGCCCGTCTGCTGCTTTCTTCTTCCGTGGCCAATTTCTGGCCTGGAGGAAGTCGGATATGATGCTTCTCATAGAGTGCGTTGAAGATCTTTTCAGTGTTGGACACGTTGAAGTAAAAGTCCCCTTCTGCCATAAGTTTGGCATACTCATTTTTCGTAGGTCGTGCGGACTTTGGTTTCAATTCGATGTAAAAAAAGGTTTTCCTCGGATTAGTTCGGCGGTCATTTGATCTGTTAGTTTGACCTCTTGGTTGCAGGATTCTGCCAGATCTTTGTCGCTGTCCACATGCATGGTAGCAACTTGGTACGACATTTTCTTTCTTTCCCCTCTTCCTTTCGACTCTAGTGTCTCTTTAAGTAGAGACTCAACTCTCATCGCTTTGGACAATAAGGTTGCCCGGTCATCAATGTCTAAGGGGGTTAATTTCTTCTTCAAGGGAAGTTTCATGTTCTTAACCGCAATGTTAATTATTTTCTTTTCGAAAATAGCGGTTTCACATTTCCCTTCCGTTGCCGTAACCGCTCAATGAACTTAGTCGTTGGTTTATTGTCATTTTGTTTGGTTTCTAGAATCTCAACCAACGTGACTGTTAGCTACGGATTATAGAACCTAGTATGAAATGCTTCCTCTAACTGCTGTCATGTGGCAAACTCAGAGTCGGGCAGACCAATAAACCATGAGAAGGCAGTCTTTGTCAATGAGAAAGGGAATAACTGTATCTTATGGAACTGATTCCGTCATAATTCCCCTAATTGGGTAATAAAGTGGCCGATATGCTCCACCGTAGTCCGTAGATGTCTCATCTTTTCCCGAGAAAGTGGAGAAATCAGGTATCCGTGCACCATGGGGTAGAGGGTTGTCCTCGTACACATAGGGCGGATACGGCCTTTTGTAGATAGGTCGATTAGTCTATGGAACGTTTAGCCCTAACTTTCGCAACATGGTTGCTAGGTGTTCTTCTCCCATATGCGCCCATTGTGGCTTGGGTTGGCCTGGTACCAACAGTGGCGGAGGAGGAAGATTCCTCGGGGGAACTGGGTTTTGTCCTCGGACTTCCCGATTTTACTAGTGAATGGGTGGATTTTTAAATCCTTCCTTGCCTGCCATTATTTTCTCAAGGAAAATTCCCGCCAAATATCGGCAGTAGTTGTGGCGTAGTCCCTCGAGTTATATTGACTCGGTTAGCATTGTGAAATCCCTCTCGTGCCCTAAACTCGGACAACCTAACCTGAACGTTGTTTTGTCCATGGTATTGGTGTGTATTCAGTCCGCTTCCACCCGCTTGGTCATTCCTCGTTACGAGAATATGAGGATTTTTCTGTACAGGATCGGGAATTTACGCCATGGTTTCCATCCCTGGATTTGGCTGAATGGCTGGAGAAGCCGTGTAAGACATGGGTAACCCGAAGGATAGTAGTGGTGCAGTCATGTTAAAGGGTTGATTCTGAGAAGAACCTTGCCTTGCCATGTGAAGACCCCACGCTCCCAATCAGAGGATACCAGTGATAGTTTTACCCTTGGTAATAATATTGCTCTTGGTTGGGTATTATTACGGGCGATGCTGGAGTGGTAACGTTGTTTCCTATGAGACTCGGGGTCCCAATAGGTGCTTTCAGTGCCGCCTCTAGTCGTCTTGCGACAATATTGTCTACTGTTGTGGTTTAGCTTTCAAACAGAGCCTCATCTAAGGAAAGTGTTGGAATTTTCGATGATTCAGAGATCGTCGCTTCTTGTCCTTCGGGATGAACAAGGGACGTATTCTCTGCCCCTGTCGCGGTTGCACGAGGGGTTTGATCTCCTGTACCAGCCATATTATTTGATTTCTCCTGGAGTTGTCTCAAATGTTTGTACTGGCTTCTTGTAAGTCTCTTACGAACCTCGCGGTTGCGTAATGTATACAAGGCGATCCTTGATCGTTAGGAGGAGTTTGGTCTCACACTGTAATCGCCAACCTATTACATCCGTTTCGGGGTAACGCTTTATCCTCTAGACGGAGACTTCAAGACAGAATTATTTGAGGAAAAGCCTGCTTGAACAATTGTTGGCTATTACAAGTAGTGATACTGTACAAGAAAAGACCATTGCAAGTAGCGATGCTGTACATTATAACAACATTGTTTGAATGGATCAGTCCGAACAAAAAATTCCCATTCCCTTGTTCACTAAAAAAGTTTTCAATTGTTTTTTTTTGCAGCTACAAAAAATTAAGTCATTATGGATTCAACCAACGACTCAACCAGCATTGTCTCTATACACTCCACAGACTCAGCCAACACCAATTATAATTCCTCAGGTTATGAAATCTCATGTACATTTCCTTGTTTTGTTCTGGGCACTAAAAACCAATTCCCTTTGATTTTTTCCCCCCCCCCCCCAGATCCACGGACTGATGTAGTTTCTGATTCTGAAGATGACATAGACATAATCTCTATTACCTCCGACGGCGAAGACGACGACCATTTTGATTAGTTTGAATTCCACATCGTGCCTTCTCACAAAAAAATACAGGAATATAAATAAAATATATGTTATTGGAAAATCCTCTGAAAACAAATTATTGTAGATAGGAACTCACATACATTTACCTATAATTATTTTTCCTTTCTCCATGGGCAGTTGTTCATCCTTTTACGCTGTGCATCGCACAGTTCTCCTACTAGTATAGATATAGGGAGATTTTCAAATTCAATAGCCTAACAAATAAACAAAAATCAAGCTAATAACAAACTGTAAAAGTAATTCCCAACTTCAATATTATCCTGGAATGAATTTTCACTTAGGATATTGAAATTTCTCATCAACTGAAATTAACATTCGTTGGTTCATATGGATAGTTGATCTACACGTGTTCACAACTAACTTTTCTTTACTATGTTGGTAGTCAAGATACGATCGTTAGCTATTTCCCCCAATCAGGTGACCTAATGATTTACTGACCCACATCATTGAGAACTAAAAAACTCAAATCAATTTAACATATATCATACGAGGCAATGTTCAAAATTGATTATAATCTCCCACTAGAGTGTCTGCTCTAGCTTGCTACTCCAATTAAAACTCAACACTATTATGGATGAATCATTTCAATATAGCAATGAATTCCTAAATTACTATCTGGACACAATATCAATTGAAGCATTCTCAACTCTCAAATTAGAAAAATTAAAAATACTCATTACCGATGAACATTCAATTCAAAACAATATCAAGTCTCACTAATCCATATACAAAACTCAATTCAAACAAAGCTAGATAATTCACCTACTCGTAATCCACAAGAACTCTAACAAAATATGAAAGATTCGACATTATTTACAACCCAGAAATTTGAATAAAAATCATCGAACCTAGCACTGCAGTCGAAAGCACACTTCGCGTAGAGGGATGCCTAGATTTGCTGCTCCTCGGCCGCTGCTATGGCTTCATATTATTTATTAACTCGCCCGTAGTAAGACGATCTAAATGAACCTGCATAGCCAGCACCCGGGCAACGGTGGGTGCCTGGTGATGGACTAGGACCACCTCATGGCCAACGGAAACACCGAGCTGAATGCTGGAGTGAGCAAAGGTTGTACGGTATTAGGGAAATGTTCATAGATCCAAGCCTGTTACAACAAAATCGATTATATTAGTGTTAGATCATTTCAAACTATAGGAATGAATGTTCACTTCGAAATTAAATTACGTACCTCTGGCAAAGTCATGCACTCACTGAACTGGCGGGTGGAAGCCGAGCCCATCTGCTCACACTGTAGCTCCCCAGTTACATCCCATAGATACTCCACTCAGTAGAGCCGCACACGCGACCAATCTTGTCTAGGAAGAGTTGTCCCGAAGACATATATGAGGTAGGCTCGGGTACAGATCACGAGCTAGGGGCCTCAAATGTCATATGTTCCTTGACATCTCCTTCAGGCACCTCATGTTCATGAACACATCATACTGACCGCCAATCTGCTCGAGGGTCACTTGCTCCGACACTAGGCAACGTCCTCAACCGATATCTTCTCGCCCCTCGCCTGTGGGACCATCTATAAGCCCTAGGAAGATCGGCCAAAAATGCAACTCATGTCATCTCCCTAAGTGGCATATGGAAGATGTTGGTTGGTCTTAGCATGCCATCTCTCGGTAAAGGCAAGGATGAGGGTCTTGTCGGGTTGTGTGTATGACACTCGCCTAACATTGAGCATACCCATGCCCAACATATGTTTGCCTCCACTCTTCGTAAAGTGACCTTTGGTACCTCCCTCCATGTCCCTGCCAAATCGCATATCCCATTGTTTGTACGAGGCAGTAATAGGGCGTCGCTCGTCTAATATAAAATGAGGAGAAAAAAATATTAGCATAAACACATGATACAATGTAAACATAGAAGTAATCGGAAACAAACTAAGCTAATGTTTTTATTAGTATAAAGACTTGATACGATGTAAACATAGTTAGTAGAAATCGAAAACAAACTAAGCTGACGTCTAAAACGTCTTTCGATGGTCGTCGTAATCGAATCACAAATGGCTATCGACAAACGTTGTGCATAGCAAAGAAAACGCCCATGGATGGTTTACATGTCCAACGGAACATTCATGGATGGACACATGGATGGACATCCTAAGCATTTGAAAACCTAAACAACATCCAACCTTTGTCAATGGATGCTGGTAATGATTCAAGAACGTCCATCGACTAGCTTTGGTTACCTTAAGAAAACGGATATGGATAGTCATTTCCCCTCAAACCAAGACGGTCGCGGATTGCTGTCTGCAGCACCAATGACTCCAAAACCCTACCACCTCCATTATCGATTGCGGGCAAACAAACCAAAAATCCATGTTTCAAGAAATAAACATCACATATTGACAATGCCCAACACTTATACTTCAAAAAAACTAAAAAACAAACTCATAACCTAGGCTAAGAACGATGTAAAGAATTAATTGCATAAACACTTACATCGAGACCGGATTACACCACCGCCGTCTCTTGCTCCTTGCTCGGAAGTGCCTTCCACTGCCATTTATAATTGTCGAGCGTCAAAGATGGAGGTTGGGGAATGGGCCGGGGTGGGTGCTTCGGGACAATGTGTACGTGCGGGATGGGGGAAATGGGTGGGAAATGGGTTTCAAATGTAGTGGGTGCTAATGTCATGTTGGGTGCCCTTAAGATCTTTCCATAACCCTAAAACATTCAGAATGTTGGAATTCCAACATTTTGTAAAATTTGTTTGGGCGCCCCCAGAATTCCAACATTTTGTATCTTTACTCCTTTTGTGCCCTTAAACTTGGGTTTTTGTGGTATTTATATGTGTGCATGTTGCACCCGTGCACTCGTACAAATCCATTTACTACAAATACAGTAGCAGATGCATGCTTATACTTTATAAGCATACGTACAAAGAACCATGTAAGATGATGATATCTCAAACTAGCCATTCTTGGATGAATGATACTCTAAACGTTATTCCAATTCTAGGGGTAAATCCTTGTAGGGTGGATTTACTAGGATAAAATTTGGATTGTATTTATTAGTGACATCTGTATGCATTATTTAAGTATTTCGGAATGATGTTTTTCTTTAATTTTAACCTTAGTTAGTGAAAGAAAATTGAAGAATGATGAAAAATGAGAGGGAGAATATATGTATGTATGTATGTATGTATGTATGTATCAGTGTTGCTACGGCGTCGACACGATGACGCCATGGCGGTCGGAGAAGATCGCCACAATGCTCGCCGACAAAATGTGTTGCTACTGTGTGAAACTACACCATGGTGACACCACAAGTATAAGGTCTTACCCATCCTGCTGTCCAAACCTAACCCAGCGAAAGAAGCCCTAAAACCCAAGCTTTAACCTTATCCATTCAAGCATCCGTCTTCGCTTCAACCGCAAATGGAAGCCCTCACCTTCAATTATGTCTCTCTTGCTCCAATGTGTCTCTATGCTTCAACGATTTAGGCTTTCGCTTTCGCACCTCCTGCTACCACTATATCTTGTCTTCTACTGCCGGTCGCGCTCTCTTGTTGTGGTGCCAGTGGCTCCTATTTGCTCGATTTACTCCCTGTTGTCAGTTTGTGTGCATTTGAAAACATTAGGTAGGACAGTAGCAAATTCCCACCCTATTTATTGCCTTCGTGAGTTGCTGCCAGCTGTTGACGGTTCACACTCCTCAATACTCCACTAATACATTTATTACTCCCAAAACACTACACTCCCCTAACACCCCACTACACTTCTTTTTACCTACTCACCATCTAACATCGAATATTTTACAATATAATACTCCCTCCATCCCACTTCGACGTCATGTTTGACTTTTTGGCACTGTTTATTGTTTAACTTTGACTCAATATTATTGCAAGTAAATATTTTTTTTAAAAAAAAAATAGTCGAGTTCGGTCTTGTTAGATTCGTCTAATCGTATAGTTTTAGAATATATATTTCACATAATTTTTACTTATATATAGTTTTGGATATGATCGATTTAAAAAGTGCAGGATTGTGTGCATAAATCAAACAAGACATCTTAATTAATGGGAAGGATGGAGTATTAAATTATTAGACATATCTAAATATCTAGCATATACTTCCTCCGTTTCTTTTTAAGCGTAACGTTTCTCCTATGCACGTATGTCAATACACATTTTAAACTATTAATAACTCAAATTCGGTACAAGTAAAAATTATAAAAATTTGATATTTAAAACTATAAGAATAGGCGAATCCAACAAGATTTCATTTGACTATATTTTTATTGTATAATTATAACAAAAATAGAAGTCAAAGTGCTACAATGAACAGTAAAAAAAAGTCAAAATGTTACATTTATTTTGAAAGGGAGGGAGTATATATATATATATATATATATATATATAATATTCATAATTTTTCAATATTAGGAATGCATTATGTATATTAGTCATAATATTCAAAATTATTGTAAAATTACTTGGCATGGTCGCCATGGCGGTATGGCAGTGCTGCGCCACGACAGGGCACCGTAACAACCTTGGTATGTATATAGGTAAAAATAGAAACAAAGATGTGCAATATACAACAATAGCTTTCTCTATATACTAATTAATAAATTACTTATTTCTTTATTCACTAATAAAATAGCTCATCTATTTCTATGTTCACTAATAGCCTTTTTGTTAGCTTAATTGTGCAAAGAAAGATTCACATTTAAACCACAAACAAGAGCAGTGTCATTTAAGGGTGGGGAATGAAAATCTACGAATTAAAGTTCAAACTACTTTTAAAAAGCAGAAGCAAGACCCAAACTCGAAACCATTTAGGGCCCGTTTGGATTGGCTTTTAAAAAAAGCAGAAGCCAAAAGCAGAAGCAGAAGTGAAAGCCAAAAGCAGAAGCAGCTAACTTTTGTGTTTGGATGGAATGTTTAAAAAGCAGCTTTTTTTCAATAGTGTGTTTGGATGTATAAAAGTAAAAAGTGCTTTTGAAATGTGTAAATTACCAAAAAGGATATGCTATTTATATATGATAGTATATATTTATAGTGTAATTTAAATAAATTAATAGGGGCATTTATGACTCTGCACACATTACTAGGTGCTTTTGGCTTCTGCTTTTCGGAGAAGCACCACCTGGGCTGCTTCTCCCAGAAGCACTTTTGCAGCTTTTCGAGGTGCTTTTGCTTTTTCTAAAAAGCCAAAACAAACACTCTTTTTCCTTCAAAAGTGCTTTTGGCAGAAGCAAAAGCCAAAAGCACTTGGAAAAAAGCCAATCCAAACAGGCTTAGCTTGAGTTTGATGTTGGTAGTTGCTTGACTTATTTTCAAGTCACTTGTAAAAGCATCAAATGAGTATATGTTTATATATAATTATTTCTTAAATTTAATAATAACATTCATGACAAAATAAATATTTCAAGTAAAAAATATTAATTGTTAAAATCTTTAATGTAACAAACTGACTATTTAGATTCTAACCCGAGCTTAAACACAATCACACAAAAAAAATTAATAGTATTTGATTATTGGCTTTATATCCAAGTTCAAACTTAAACACAAGAAATTTGTAAAGTTGTTGATCTAAACTAGACTCCAAAACTCCCCAATATCATTTCTTTTTAATAAGAAATTATTATAAATTTGAGTTTGTCATAAATTTTTCTTTTGATGGGACCAATGGGGATCGAATCTCCAACCTTCCGTTGGAAGTCAGGGGACTTAGCCACTTGGCTAAGTCCTCATCCCTGAGTTTGTCATAATTGACAATACTTGCATACAAAAATTGGTGATAACTTTTTTTCCCAGTTGGAATTTTTATAACTTGGACCAATTTTTTGCTTCCTCCTCGTTAAATATGTTTATACAACTTTTAAATGTTTAAATTCTGCATATTCAGTAGCCCCCACCCCACTTAAGCATTAAATTGATCCCAAATTTTCTATTTGATGTAATGAAGATCCAATTTAAAACCTATGTCAATTTGATGGATCAAATAATAAAATCTAGCTCACAAGGTAAATATTTACTATCTCAAATCAAACTAGCATCCAGATATATAGTTCTTTTTGGGAACAAGGCACAAGCACCAGAGATAATTAATGTTACAGCACAGTAAATATTTCACCAAGAATAAGCATAGGGTCAAAAATCCAACCTGCCAGGCTTGAACCGACATCCAATGGATTCGGAAAGGCGATCATGTTCATCCCACGGATTTGGCGATGCTCCAACGGATTTGGTGCTGCGGCCGGGCAGAAGCTCTCACCCAACCCTTCCCAATGTCAGATAGGTTAATTTCGCAGTTGAGGCCAGGTGAATATTATCATATCCTTCAATTGTTTATATGTGCCTCAAAGATTCTACCCCAGATACAAAATAAAATGATACTGATTTGAATAAATGATTTAAATAAATCCAATTTTCTAAAGGCTTTTTATCTATGAAATTTTCAAAAGCTTCCCATCCAAATATCATAGAAGGATATATACGTTTCATGGAAGGATACATCACATTTGCATGTAAGAAGGATAATAACCCAACGGAATTCATAATTATTGGATTCGGATCAACCCAATAAGGATCCAATCAATCCCGTTGAGAATTATAATTAAATTTTATTTCTTCTTTTGTTATTTTTATTTTATATTTATAAATCATATCTCAACGCTATATGTTCTAGCTAAAATAAATCTCAATAATATTTCTGTCCAAATAATATCTTGGTAATAGAATTTGTCAAATAACAAATTTAAATCAGACAATATATTAATCGTGATTTCAGTTTTTCCATTGTGCTTATGCATAACTGGATTAACGCTGCCTTATCAATTGGATTTGATGTGGGAGTCCAATTTAATAGGGGAGAAGTAATTAATGTTACACTCTACCATTGGATAATTGAGATTCCCTTTTCTGCTCCTTTGAGCTGGAAAATCCCAAAAGATTCACCTAATAACTCGAACCAAGGGTGCAACACAATCCAAACTAAAGGGGTGTATTCAATCAAGAGTCTAGGATTTTTTTGGTCTTTTAAAATTGTGGTGTATTCAATTTAGATTTTAAAAAATCTTTAAAAAATCCAGGTGTATTTAATACAGATTTTAAAAAGTCTTTAAAAATTTTGAGGTATTCAACAGTCTGGATTTTAAATCTTTATAGATTTTAATGGATTCTTTTAAAAATATAACTAAACAAAATCTTTCTTAAATAATTCAAGATTTCTAAAAGTCAGTCAAACTCTACATGGAGTCTACACAAAATCAATCAACTCTACATGACCCTATAGACTCTCTAAATCCACCAACTTTTTAAAATCCATAAAACTCTGGATTGAATACACCGCCTAAGAGGGGATACTAAGGTGCTCCAATTAAAAGATTGGATGCAAAGTGCAACTAGGTTAAGTATGTTAAAATGATTAATTTACTTAATCCGTCTCAATATCTTTTTTACATTCTAACTTTTCACGCAGTTCAATGCATATTTTAAATCATTAATAACTTAAGTTCGGTATGAGTAAAAATTCTCAAAGTTCGATATTTAAAAACTACACGACGAGACGAATCTAACAAGATCTCATTTGGCTATATTTTAACTTTAAGTAAAAGTCTGTGTGTGAATAGTATCATATTACCTAACGTAAACATCATAACGAGGCGGAGGAAGTATAACTGTTAAAAGACTTCTCAAGCTTGTAAGCAGATTCCCTTTCTTTTTCTTTTTTATTCTTTCTCCCATTTATACCTTAGTCATTTACATAATGAATTTAGATTTTATCTAAAAAGCCTATGTTTAAAATAAAATTCACTGCCGTTTATGCTCTAATTATAGCCTCTCTTACGATGTTTGATTGCTAAGAAGATACCAAGCACTCTCAAACTCCACCTTAAAACTCCATTTAGGTCACTAAGCAAGACGGAACTATAATTTAGCATATGAAGTAATTAACTGAATCGGAACACTGGATAAAATAATACCCTCCCATCTTTCAAAGGGAATAAACAAGCCCTGGAGTATTAATTGGACCAACTAAGCCTGCAATTTTCCAAGCAAAGGGGTAATAAAAATCCGCCCTTAAATTCCAGCAGCCTTGCATAATTAGTTAGGGCAGGCAAGGAAAGCGATCTGTGTACTCAATGGTAAGTGTTACATAAAAAAGGTTGAAGACACATACCAGAAGCAATGGCATACAATCCCCTAGGAATGTTGGCATGGAATGTCTACAGACTACTCACTCATACCCTGCGTAGTATGCAAGAGAAAGGAAACGGAGTAATTGGAATTTGCATGATCCATGTATGGATCAAAGGTACTTACTTAATTCTTCAAATTAATTCAGCTACTCAAAGGCAATGGTTAAGTTGATATTCACAAAAAATCAGCATTGGCAATGAAAATAATCAAAGCAGCATTGACAATGCATAAGTTGATAATCAATGCACTATAAGAAACCTTATATTCATCATTTCAGCAAGACAAGCAAAAGCGGTCAACAAAGTCATCTTACATTAAATGACCTTATGTGCATTAAAAAATCCTAGTTTTTGACAACACAACCCACAAAACCAATATGGAATTAAGCTAATATTTTTAGATTGGAAAACGTCAACCCCAAGTCCGCAAGAAAAATGATGGCCATAAATTACAAGTCCAAAACAATTAGCAAATATAGGAAACAGGATCAATTAATTCATTTAGGAAATTTGATGGGCTAATTTCATGATTTGCCCTCACCAAACATGACCCAATTTCATACGTAGGTTTCTTTTTCTTTTCTTTTCTTTCTTTTGAAGGTAAAATTTCTTACGTTAATGGTTGTATGAAATATGCTCTTATGTTTTATGAACTATTTGTATCTGTACTATGTACATTGTTTCCAAAACAATCAAACGAAGAGAAGCAACTGGTTTTCAGTTCTTAAGTGTAGAAACTCATCTGCAAGATTGCAACCGAGAGATAGCTAAAAGAATATACAGAGAGTTTTGGGTGTAACCCCTGCCGACTGTAGACACCAAAGGAGATTGTCAAATAGCAAGCCAGCCAACCACATGTTGATGTAGTTCATAACCTGAAGGAAACCACCAAAGAAGGTCAAGACCTAATATCGACATAATTTATGTAGCATGAATTTACAATTTTTTTTTTTTAAAAAAAATACATTAGAAAAATAGACATATAGTGCATACATTAGTTATTGTTTTTGGTAAGTTTTAAAACTGAGGGCAGGATTAGCTTCTTTTATGCTTCACGTTGCTTTGAAAAGTATTCACGTTCTCACATCAGGCAGGCTCAATACTATATTTAGCTAAGTTCACCTATACACACAATTTGCGCTCAAATAACTTAAAAAATTATGTAATATCACAATGGCAACCAAACTAGTCAAACCCAAACTAGAACTTGCCACGACACAACTTCACAAAATAATCTACAGCAGCAGCATAAGGAATCCTACAGTGTTAATCGAGTAGAAAAGCTAATTGAATATCCAAAAGAATTTGCACTCAAGCAGTATCACTCAACATGTCGTTGAACATAAAAAATTTTAGTATGAGTTTGTGTGTGTGTGTGTGTGCACGCACGTCTCTAAAGCCATTAACCAAACCAGCAAAAGGACTAAAGTTAAAATTAAAATGAGTTTGAAACTAAAATATGCTTTGTCATTGAGCTAAAAAAAATGTAAAGAAAAGAAAATGGGAACCTTATTTATAGAATAATTAATACACTAAGGACCTGTTTGTTTTGGCTTTTGAAAAAAATGAGAAGTCAATAGAAAAAAGAGGAGAGAGAAGGAGAATTCAATAGCAAAAGTAGCTCAAATAATTGTTTGGATTTATATTATTAAAGTTGCTTTTCAATGGAAACATGTTTGGATGAATTTTATGTAGGACTTTTAATATATTAAAATTACTAAAATGGTCATAAATATTGTAAGGAAATTTACAATGTATTTTATTTCCTTTTTAAAGAGGGATATTTTTGTATTTTTATTCCTAAAATAACTTCTCATTTTTTTAAAAGTAACCCCCAACCTACTTTGAAAAAAAGTTTAACTTTTGCTTCTACTTTTCCTTTTATAAAAAGTCAAAACAAACAGCTATAAAAGGCAAAACAGCTAAAAAAACACTTCAAAAGGATTTTGGGTGAAGCAAAAGTCAAAAGGAAGAAAAATAAGCCAAAACAAACAGGCTCTAAATGAGCATAGGAATTACTCATAATAGTAACAAATTAATTAGAAATCATACCAAACTATAAAAAACCTACCATATAAAACTATAAACTAGGTAGAAAACACAACTTCATACAGGAAAATAATTTTCAAGCATTGATATTAGAGAAATATCTATTCTATGAAGAATTGTGGAATCATTAGCACTCAAACCTAGCAGCACTCGAGTTTGGGAAGTGTATATATCTAACCCTTTTTTTTTTGTTGCACAACCCATGAGATAGATCATATGGGATGAATTTGATCATCAAATAGAGGTTGCTAGCATGGATTGTGATTATTGAAAGTGTCTGTTATCTCCAATACTTTGTACTCTACCTATGTTGACCAATTGCAATTTGCAACTCATGCGCAGCCCATGTGTGCGCTCATAAGCATTAATGTTGTGTTTTTGGTACAAATAAATTCATTTAGTATATCATACAAGGTAATCCTCAACCTTTTCCAATTACAAAGCATGAAAAAGACATCCATGGAAGCAGGCAAGGCATGGCGAGGTTCTAATTCATGAAATAGAGTTTTGCCAACAATTATTGTCAATTTTGACGTGCAGTTTCTATTTTCTAACATAACATTCATCCTCATTAGTTATTGTACTGCAGTATAAAACGTTAATCGTTAAAATGGCAATGATTAACCCATTCTTCATTCACCTTTACGTTAAAATTACACAAGAAATTTTCATAGAACAAATTCCATAGAACTGGAGAAATAACTGATGAGAATTTTAGTTGCTTTTGTGCAGGAATTGCAAACCAGGAATAAGGAAGAATGACCAAACATACAAACATATTACAGAAAAAGGAAACTACAACATACCAGCACATGAGCTTCTCCAGCATCAGTTCATAGACCCACGACACCTAATGAATAAAGTTGACCATCAGGCAATTGAAGAATGTATGAAGATAAAAGTAGACTAATTAAATAGGGAGAGAAGATCACGATTACAAAAAGGGCAAGTTGACCAAAAAATAATTAGAAAATACATAAAAAGTTAAACATCAAAATGCAGCTGAGTCTATTGAAACTTCTCAGGAGTGGGCACAAGGCCAAAGAGAAAGGAATATCAGTGGAAATCTATTTATTTATTTATTTATTTATTTTAAAAAAAAAAACCTAAGGATGACAAGACAACTTTACATGGAAGATTAAGCCAAATATGCAGAGGGTCGTTTATTTAGGGGAACAGACTTAGCATCACTGCATCACACATGGAGTTCATCTCAAGAAAGTAAAACTTATTCAAGAAAATACGTGAAAACACATCACTTCATTCTTATCACATCTCACTTGCAAGCACACAGACCATTATTCAAATTTCAACAATTAACAATATAAAAATTTAGTTATCCATACTAACCCAGCCACCCACCCACATCAATGTTCAAAACCCCAAAAGTTATTAAAGATCCCAGGTGGTTTTTTTTTTTTTTTTTTTTTTTGGTGGGGGGGGGGGGGGGGGGGGGGTTGTTCCCCTACTAAAACAAAGGTTATTAAAGGTTT
Organism: Hygrophila difformis; assembly: GCA_030278955.1. Classification (NCBI taxonomy): domain Eukaryota; kingdom Viridiplantae; phylum Streptophyta; class Magnoliopsida; order Lamiales; family Acanthaceae; genus Hygrophila; species Hygrophila difformis. Next base: position 41,286,376 of record JAOANR010000003.1, on the reverse strand, counting down.
AATCTCAAAACTATACTATACCACAAAAAATGTGTCAAATAAAAAGTGACCAATATATTTAAATGTATCACACAATCTATAGCATAGTTTAGGGGAAATGAATAACCAATTCACTCATGTTATTTAATCTCAAACTATACCACAGAAACTGTGTCGATCAAAAAGTAACCAACGTATTTAAATGCATCACACAATCTATAGCATGGTTTAAGGGAAATAAATAACCATTTATTCACATTATACAAATCATACTAAAGGTTTGGCAAGCTCAAATAAGTAACAACCATTTCCATCAGCACCATTCTGTCTACTTATTATAGAAATAAGCGCATGCTTATAATCCTTGAGAGTTAGAACTTCTAAGTTGCATAAAATATGTTCATTAATAACAAAGCATAACGTAGAAACAATGTCAATATGAAATACTAAAATCCAAAGGTTTCAATCCAGATCCCACAAGCAATAATTCAGGGATCAAATCAGTGTTTTGTCATTAAGAGAGCCGAGGCGTATTATTGTGTAGAAGTCACAGGTTGGAGATCCGCAAATAAAGAAAGCAACATTGTACATCTTACCTTCTAGAACCACAATTGCAAGGTATTTTGTTCTCCTCCAGAGGAAATTTGTAATTATAAGTGAGTTCTTCACCAGCATAAATATGCCGCTTTGCATATATGAAGATTTTTTTCTGCCCATCAACACTTATAACCTTTGTGTAGCAATTAGGCTGTGCTCACAAGTGACCAACATTATAATCTCATTTTAGAATGACTATGATTCAAACCAGAAGTACACATACTAATTTGCAATTATTACCTCACAAGAGTGATTTATAAATCTAGCAATCCCTCCACGCTTAGTGGCATCAACCTGCAGTAAAAAAAACATTGAAAGGGGTTCTTTCTATTACATATAATTTACCACATTACCCAAGGACACAACCAGAATTGGACCAGTACAGTTAAAATGGAGATGCTCAAAATCAGATTTGTAACATTAATAAGATATTATAACAGAGATGTGAAAAAAGAAAATGTGTTTCAAAGTAAATTCGTGAACCATGCAACAAACTCAAAAAAAAAAAAAAAAAAAAAGAAGCAAGTCAACAAAATGGTATACCATTCAAATTTAATACTCCCTCCGTCCCAGGACACTTGTCCGGTACTATTCGGCAAGTGAATCAAGAATCAAGGTGGGGCAGATTAGTGTTTAAAGTGATGTAAATTATAGATTTATGTGATATGATGGTAGAGTGTCTAGAATTTTAATTTATTAATGTGATGTAGTGGTTGGGAGTTTGAATTAAATGATGGTGGTGTGTTTTAAATTTTAATTAATTTATTTATTGATGTGATGATAGTGGAATAATAATAATAATAATAATAATAATTAGTTTTTACTTACCACATAACCATCATCCAATCTAAAAAGGTAACTGCTCCCAATGCCCATCTTCTCGTATAGGCGCTCGCGTATGTCTGATATCTGTGAATCAAGAAAAGACATGTCAATAAAGCTTGGTTAATCATTAATCCTCAAAGAAGATGAGGAAAGTCAAGGACTCTATTAACTCAAATGCCTACATAAATATGCAAACTTCCCAAGCGATACAATTTCCCGCAAGGTGTATTATAGGGTTCTAATAGCTATTCCTTAACTGTAAAAGTCATTTTTGATGCAGTACACATGTTCTCCAGAAATTGTGTCCCTCCATTCTTGGGGTCTTCCAGAAATTTAGTTATTAACAATTACCAAATAAACGATCATGATGGGGTGTACAATTATACATAACATATGAAAGGGCAAGCATGCACTCAAGCTAGAAGGCTAGCCCTTTCTCCACGTAGGTATAATGAAAATTTAAGCAGCTGCTTACTCGAGGGCGGATCAGCTCTCCTACATATTCGATAACAAAATCTTCTGCTTCAATAGGTTCAAGTGCAACAAGTCCCCAGTCATGTATATTGCTTCGTTGGAAACATAAACGTTTTTTCCTGGCCTGAACAAAGAAACCTTTTCCAATTATTAACTAAAGGAGCTGAATATGGTATGAAGCTTTATCCTCCAATTACCTTAAGCTGAGTGGCTTTAAGAAGATCAGCCCCTTCTGCAGCAGCAAGAAGGTTCCGCAACTTAACCCTATTTGTTCTGGCAGAAAGACCCTTCACATTTGCCGAATGAGAACTACTACACTCAGAGTTAACATATGGGGAGTAAATGCAAGTACCCCTTAGACGAGCCCTTTCGGGCGGACTGGCATTTGTAGCCCATGTACGCCATTCCCAACCTTTAATCGATGACCTTGCACAGCCATCTGACTTGGGGCAGGGTCTCAAAGCCCTGGAATTTCTTCGTTTAATCTTATGTGCATCAACACGTTGATGTAAGGCTTGTGTTGCTATCCCATTTGCTTGTTTCTGGACTTTTCCAGATCGAGAATGTTGTCCGTGGTCAATCACTTTTTTTCTTTTAAGTTCTTTGGAAACCTTAGTGATTGAGCTAGAGACTGGAAAATAGCCAAATTAAAGCCAATATGTCAGTATTGGAAAATCATTGGATAAATAATGTCAGCATGACAAATCAGAATTAAAAAGTAAAGAAGCAAAGGAAACATCCAAGATGAGATACAAACCAAGGTTTTATTATTATGGCACTACTTAGGACCCGTTTGGATGGGCTTTGTTCATGTGCTTTTGGATTTCGCTTTTAAAAAAACACACATGTTCTTAACAGTAATTTTAAGTTTATCCAAACAAGTAATAACATGTTTGCATGCAAGAAACAAACTTTTGGCTTAGGCATATGTTTCAACCAGTTTTAAAAACAATTTTATTTAAAAACGAGGTCTTTGTTTTAAGAAGTCAAAAGCAACAAGAAAAAAATGTAAATCCAAACAGGGGGTTAATATCTTGAAATTTCAAATAATTAACTTTGAGATTTGGCACTAATCCTCAAGATATTAGCCGCCTTTGTAGACAGAACGGATGCAGACAAGTGTTAATCTTTTGAGCCATCCTTATAAACAACTCTCCAAGGTGCTATAAAAATCAGGGAAATATTATGAGCCCCTATTGTTATATAGAGTTAATAGTGACAAAATTATGATACCTTTATTAGCATGGGAAGCATTTTCTGATACATGAATACAAGACTGCAAGGATGATGTCTTTTCCCCAGGTATACGAACTTCAGCAGATTGGCCACTATTGTGCCTCACTAACTTAGAAATCACACTTTGTCCTTGGGTAGCTTGAGCTGCACTTTTTCTGGTGGAATCCCTCCTCGACTTTTTGGATGCTGGTTTTTGATTATCAGTTTGTGGGGTGATCAGAGATTGAAACAACGAACATGAGTTTTTCCTACCCAACTTTCTCCTTCGAGAATATACATGCCTCCCGATGATTAAAGACGCTTCCGACGATCTTTCACCCCAATCAGATTTTTCTTTATTCAGCAATTCTACCGTTACCTAAAGACATAAAACAAAACAATCAACTTACATAAAACAAAACAATCAACTTCATGTACTCGCTAAAGAAAATGAATGATCAGGACTTTGCAGTTACCTTATTAATAGTTGATCTATATCCCCTCAAACTGCACGTTGTTATCATGGCTTTCTTAATGGCATCATCAAAATATAATGATTTTAATTTCAGCACAACACATTCATGTATGCACTGGCGGCTCAACATCAATGCCAGCTGGAAAGTGGTTTTCCATGTGTGCCAATCTAATTCAAATGACTGTACTTGCCCATTTGGAGATATAACACAATGTTGGGTAACTTCCTCAGATTGAGAAGGTCTCAATTCGTCAATACCAACAGCATCATCTACATCAGCTAAATGCACGGGCAGATTCCAAAATCCCAGGCTGCAGGTATTTAATGTAACATTTTGTTTCATATTTTCTTCAGATGGAGCTAGGAACAAATCATTCACTTCAACAATAGTTGGTTCATCTAAATGAATGGGCAATTTCTGAAATGCACCCCTTGATAAATCTGTCAAGGAAATATCAGAATAGTTAACTGCATTCTGATGTGATGGATATTCCGCTGGTTCATTTGAACATTGGGGATCAACTAATAATCTGTGTGCTGAAATACAAATATCATCTTCAGTATCATATCCACTTGAATGGTTGTGCAGATGAGAGTACTGGTGATGGACCTGCCAAGATTGGGTATATTTTACAAACATATGATGAAGATGGTCAACAAAAAGCAAGAAATTACAAGAAAAATGCTTTCCATGGGAAGATGTGAACATATAAGAAGTTATATACAGATGCACACCAATACCTCCATTGTATGACTACTATGTGGAACTGGAAAATAAACCATTTTCTCCACTTCCTCATTTACAAGGCCTTCACAGTACTGTACTAATGCCAACTTTGAAGATGAATGAAGATCATTCAGTATGCATTCTATGATAAATTCCATGCCCTCATTAGAAGACCCAGAGCCAAATTGATTATTTTCAGAAGGCTCGTCTCTTTCAAAGGGAGTAGAAACTAGCGGCATCGGAGATTGTTGGTTCAGAGCAGTTTCTGCCATTTCAAACCCTGGAGGGTAACATATCTCAGGGCTAAGGGAGTCTTGCTCATTCATAAGCTGCAAACCATATTGGAACAGAATTCAGCAGAAAGAAAGAAATCAAAGCATCAAAGACAAAATATAACAGAACCATAAATACATACTTTATCAGGTACCTTTTCTGCGCCTGAATCACATTGTTCAACAGCATAACTAGTGGACCAACATTTCATTTTTCTCCATTCAGATGAATAATTAACTACAGGATCATGAAAGACGGAATTCCACATGACATGCAAACAAGAACTGAAAAGCACCCTGCTAACAGACATATATGCAGCACAAAAGTTCTCATAACTTCCAACTGATTTTAGATTGGAATGGGGTCTAGTCTTTTCACCACTATGATTCCCATCAGCAGCAGAACTCTGTAATTCTACTCCAGTTTCACCAGCAACAAAATCCTTCTTCTCACAAAAGTTCTCATAACTTCCTATTGATTTTAGATTGGGAAAGGATCTAGTCTGTTCACCACTATGATGTCCCTCAGCAGCACCACTATGTACTTCTACTCCAGCTTTAGCAGCAAAAAAATCCTTTTTCTCACTGAAGTTCTCGTAACTTCCTATTGATTTCAGAATGGGAAGGGATCTAGTCTTTTCACCACTATGATCAGCGGCATTATGTACTTCTACTCCAGCTTTAGCAGCAACTGAGCCCTTTTTCTCATAGCATCTTTCAGGCTGGAACATAAGACAATAAAAGCAGATACAAGATAAAAGTGAGATAGCATTTTTCAATTATATGCGGATGCCTAATCATTCTGCCATAAAGAAAATGACTGGCAGACTGAATGAGAACCAGTTCAACCTTATTCTGACTCTTGTGGGTTTTCCTTGTAGCAAGAGAATCAGAAATTATGCAACTAACAATCTCATCAAGTAAAACTTTACGGGCAGCTTTCATGATTCCAAAGTGCAGCTGTGAACAAATTTCCTCAGATATCTCAAATATCAAGTTCAAAGGTAAGCCAGTGCCTTGATCATTGGAATCAGGCACAAAGACAGCTCCAAGTCCTGCTGTTCTCCAAGTGGTCAATAGCGATCCCAAGTCCAAAGGCTTGTACATACTTTTTGCGTGATATATCTGCAGAAATGTACCATGACAGCCCAGTGAGGAATGCCACAACAAATGCTTCAAAAGGGCACATGAAATAGTTAAAAACACTATAAAGCAGGATACAAGAAGAATTTATAACATGAAAATAGAAGGTGACCTTATGGTATAAGTAGATAAAAGTCAAAACGCAAGAGAAATAAGCAAGGAGTTTCGCATGTCTCTAAGGAGGCCAACTACTCGATAACTAGGTGACAAATCAACATAAAATAAAAATTATTTATATAATATAGTATATAGTATAAATTCATTCATAATCAAGTAATATACCAAGTACCAACATAAAAAATATATAGTTTTAAAACTTATGAAACAAATAATTCAATCTAAAATTAAAACACTAATTAATTTATTTAAATATTTTTAATTTAATATATTCAAACTCAAAAAAATATACTAACTACATAGAAAGATAAGATAGAAGAGCCAACTCAGAAACAACCCAGTAGAGAACTAGAATCAGAAACAGAATGGGCTAGCAATATAAAATGTTTACAAAATACAGTACTAGTGTACTACATAAACTAGCTATACTCCATCCTAAACTATTTAAGTATCGTCGTATATTTACCTAGAAGTCTAAGAGCACAAAGCAGAAGGGAGAATGTGAGTTTGAGAAATCAAACAGCATTGAGGGAAATGTGAGACCAGCAGATCGGCAGCGATGGTGATGAACTCAGCAGCAACGGAAATGGCAGAGGGACAGCGTGAATTGGCCACAGAAAATAGGATTTGTTTGAAGCAGAAATGGGTACATTAGATGCAAAAAGTAGGGTAGGATTCATTTGAAGCAGAAATGGGTACATTCAGTGCAAAAAGTAGGGTTTTAGGGCGGGTTTATTTGAGCATTTGACCCAAAAAAAATGGGACAAAACCCGCACAACCCGTTTTCCCCTGAAACCGCCGCCAGATGAACGCAGTTGCCTGGGGCCGCCTGAGGATGCCTTATTCGCCAAAACTCCAGGCGGCCTTTCCAGTCAATGCTCAAACAACGTCTGGACGCCTAGTCGTCGACTAGGCGACGCATTAATAACACTGTGTGTCTCAGCATGGTAAAGTATCCCACAAACAGAAAAACGAAATAAAAATATTAAAATATCATGCAAAAACAATGCAATATATTCTGGGATTTTGAATTATTAAAAAATTCTTTCCCTAAGCCACATCCCAATGGCGTCATAGGCCAAAGGATTTGGGAACTTTGGGAAGTGAAAGCCAAACTCTTCAAAGAGCCAGATAAGAACTCAGTAAAGAAGAGCACCCCGCTTTCACCCTGTAGCATAATATTTGCACGGAACCCCAATAAAACAGGAATTTTCTTAAAAAGGCTTACTACAATGCTCACAACAAAAGAGGCATATTTTTTTTCGGATGAGAAAAGAGGCATACTTTTAAGCCCAAATAAACAGATAACTATATTTTCCCATTTTGTAATAAGTGTTTTAGAAACGAAACAAGAAAAACCAAAAAGATTAATGCTTTAACAAAGCTTTCATGGTCCAAGACTAATACATGTAAATTGCCTAATCAAAACTTGGATACAGACACCAATATGTTGCCCTAGTCACAAGAGTGAAAATCTAATTCTTTTTTTTCTCCCGATATAGTTGAACACCACAAAACAATTTCTTCAACTGGCATGTGTGAACCAATGAACAGCATCTCAAAATTAATGTCTCCAGATGACAAAGGCAAATTTCATGATTTCTAACAAGAATTTTTCGATTGGCTAATAGTGGTAAAAGAATCATCAAACATCTTCATCAATGAAATTTTTAAAAAAATAAATTTTAAAAAAAATAAATTCTAGATAACAAATTACTAAAAATATTAGATGAAAAAATGCACAACAACGCTTAAAAACACTCGAAGTATTCCAAGAACACATCAATTTTTTTTGGTAAACATTGACACTCAAGTGCGGCAAAGGGGTGTGGGAGCCAAGCCACACAAATTACCCAACAATACACCATTATCACCATTTAATATAAATAAAATAAAAATGAAGAATCAATATAAAGCCACACAATTTACACAATTATCATTTTATGCTATATTAAGATCAGAGTAATTCCACAATAATTTAAGGGGGGGAAAAACTTGTCCATATAGCCGCTGGTTTAGCCGTTTAGGTCCGAGGAGCATGGACATCGTTGATAGCAAAAGGACAAGAATTTTTGCCTCAACACTTTCGGCCCACCACCACAAGGATTTTTTTAGCACCAGAGAAAAGAAAATGAATCTACTCACTGCAGCTGAATTCAGTTAGGCTCTAAGAAACTTCAAGCATGTGGTTTCCATTTTCTCCCTTAACTTGCTTAGGGACTTCTGAGCCAAGAAGACTCGTCAATGTGATTTCTCTCTTTATTAATTTCTTTCCTTCTTAAGGGGAAAAAACAAAATGATAGAAACTGTGCACAACACATGCGCTTCTGGCATGTCTCCATGGCATGCACGCAGCAGTGCCATATATGACTACATGTTTACTAATCATGATGAACCAAACGATAACATAAGGGACCTTGCTCAGATTTTCATTCTCACTAAAGAATTGTTGCCTTTAAAAATAAAAACTTACCTTTCCAATATTTAATCAGAGCTGTACAATACTACAGATCAGATCGCCATAGTCAGTCAGGTAAAAGCAAATCCCAAACCTAAAGAACAAATTGGACATGCATGTAGCAGTGAAAACTTAAGTTTTCAAATAACTATATTTGAACAAATAGATCCAATGGAAGAGTAAAAAACTTTTTGTATTCAATGTGGGAACCTCATCACAAACTGATGCAATTGATTCTTTGTATAGTGGTAACAAAGATCATTCAGGAACAACTACGTAAAAAGAATTGGTTAAAGCTTCAATATTCTAAGATTATCACCGTTGATGAATTGCTGATGTAACCATAGTGGCACCATGCGTAAAGCTCATTGAGAGAGTGTGGCCCACGTTTTCTTCCTTCATCATCCTCAAACAACCAACAACATTCGTCCACTGACTTTTATTCAGAAACATAACAAAAGCATTAGAATCTGAATGTCATGGAAGGCCGCAAAAGCAATAGAATCATTGTTTTAAATTATCTTCCGTACCAGCGGGCAGCGTGGATCTGTATTGTCATTCTCGGGAATTGTCATCTGGTTATGATCATATCCATCATTTGTAGACTCTTTCCACGAGAAACTGCCATATCAAGTACACGAAGCCAGTGGCAACATGGTCCGGAAATCGTTTAAAGTAATCGAGCGGCACGGGATTGAACAGTTTTCCATTCAAAATCGGATAGACAGGTATTCCCTCGGGCAAAAATCCAGAGGATAAACCCTCGTATAACTGCTGCTGGATGTAAGGACCGCACATCTGACCGCTTTGATTGATGTACATCCATCCGGTGACATACGCAGGCGAACCATGATTTCCGGCGCTCGAGGAAGGAGAGACATCGGAACTTTGAGACACCCGATCAACTTCATTCCCGTTCGATTCTGTGTTCATCGCTCCCAAGCAGAAAGTCTTCGATTACGACGCTGCCGGTAGAAGAAGGCGTGGACAAGTTCTATTTGGGTAGGCACACCCTAACCCTAATCTAAAATCGTGAGTTGGTGAATCGGCGCGGGTGCACGGAGAGGGTGGAAATAGGAAAGCCGGCTCAGCCTATTTTGTATATGGATTCAACCCGCTCACCACTCAATATTTTTCTTTTTAAATAAACCCAAGCGAGAGAAAGAAAAATAGAATTATGACCAAAATAGCGAAGTCTAAATTATATATCTATTATACTATGGGTCTGTTCTGCACGCAGCTTTTAGGAGCTTTCGGGAGCTTTTGGGAGCTTTAGCTTTTATTTCAAAACAAAAGCCCCGTTCTGCACACTAGCTTTTGGTAGCTTTTGGGAGCTTTTGGAAGCTTCTTTTTAGAAGCTACCTGTAGTAGGGTTAAAAAATAAGCTAGGAGCTTATTTTTGAGTAATCACAATTTTAACCCAATAACCAACCCACTACCCAATAGTCTACATAAATATTTGTCCGTTTATGTCATTTCCTACATTTTTTCACAGCTACAGCTAGTTGTACAAAACACTTAAATAGAACTGACAGCTACAGCTCTCACAGCTCCTTACAGCTCCAGCTTGCAGCTACAGCTCACAGCTACAGCTCTGCGTGCAGAACAGACCCTATATAAATGGGAGAGCAAAAAATTTTGCCAAATCTCTATTTCAATCACAACCGTCCGATGCCAGCATGAATTCCAATTTCGACCGTAGGATGCCAGCTTCAATATTAATTTCTAACCGTTGGATTCTGACTTCCATTGTGTGTGATTTATTACGGATCACAGATCGAGACCTAAATCCGCGATTCATCTCCAATAGCACCTCCTCCGCATCCAATCGGCGGTCTTAATTGGGCCCGGCATTGCCGCCGCCGTTCTGCTCTCGTCTCAGACCGCCCCCGCTGCCGTTCTGCCTTTCTTCAATTTCACTCTTCTATCTTCTATCTGTAATGGGCGGTTCTAAATTAGGGCTCGTGCTTGCAACGCCGCCGCTGCGCCGCCATCTTCCAAGCCCTAATCTCTCCACGGTCTCCGCTTCGTGGGCCCTTGCCCTGCCTCAGCTCGCAGGGCCGCCGCTGCCCCGCTTGCGAAGCCGCCATAGGCCTCAGTTTCGCTCCACCGGCAAACCCTACTCCGCTCCCGCTCTCGTTCAGGTATAAAATTGTGTTGCTTTATTGTTCAATTTGGGGATTTTGAGTTGGAGACCGTGAATTAGGGCTTTTAATTTGAGTTACTTGTATGCTTACGAGTAGCGCTCCCGGCAAAGCTTTCTTCCATCATTTTCTTATTTTTAATCACACACCTATGGTATAGATGAACCTGCACTGATGGAATTCTAAAGTTTAAACTGACAGTTTATAATAATGTACTTTCATTCATGTGCAGAGATTTAAAATGAATTACCGTATGTGGAATCATCGTTGCTGGTTAGTTTCCTACATGTCGGATTCACAGGTCAGATTGAAGATAACTGTCATACCTTTTGATTATGAGTTCATAAATCTCACATGAAATTGGAGTTACATTAACTGAATGTTGCTTAGCTATTGACAAAACAGTTTTCGTTCTGGTAGCCTTATGTTTTGAGAGAAGTGTTTCTTTTCCTTGTCACAATCCCTTTGTGCCATGTAGGTTCTGGTTTGGAAATTGTTTTCCACTCCATATTTTCTTATTTGGGTTCTATGGAGTATATTGATTTGGTGCAGGTGCTACTTGAATTGCGGAGTTCTCAGGATTGGGCTGGCCATCATGTTGCTGATAACTCTTGTTTCCATTACCGAGCAGTAAGTATCATATTCTTTGTTTATATTGTTATTTATTAGAGATACTTGTTGTTAACAAAAGAGGCAAGTTATGTGACTATCTCAGTCTTTATTCTAAAGATATTTGCTAGAATATCTTGATTATTAAATGCTCTTCAGAAAGGGAGGAAGATAACTGCTTTGAAGATGCAACAGTATGAAATGATGATGATAATAATTATACATACAAAAGGAAAAAAGTATCCTTGGTAATGACTGTTTCATCTGTGGGATTTAATTAAATTCTTCTGCGTGGAGTTATAGGGAGTTCAAGTGAAAGCAATCGTATTTTATGAACTTTATTCATAACTTTCATCATCTTTTACTGCTTTTTCATAAACCCTAATATGCAATGGAGCAATTTTTCCTCTTTCTTCCCCATGGAGTATTCAAATTTTGGCTCGATAATGCCTCAGGTGCTACCCTTATAATCTCTGGTGATGGTCGTTACTATCAAAGGAAGCCGTCCAGGTATAAAAGCTTTATTTTTCATGAATTACTCTCTCTATTAACTGACCTATTTGTGGAAAACTGTTAATCTTTTCTGTATATGCATGAAGTATTTACTAATTTATTAACTGGCATGGTGGCACCTGGTCAAAATTTCACATAAAGGCTTTTGATCTTTTGGATACAGTTCCACCTTTAACTTTGCTTCTGTTTCTTAATATCTGGCTAAACTTTTGTAATTTTGTGTGTTTATTTGTTTGTTTATTTGTCTTTAGTATGGCGAATTTGTCATTTCAAGAGTATGGAGGAACAACGGTGTGGCAAAAACAAATGGCATTTGTTTAAATCAAAAGCACCCCCTATCTTTCATCATTTTTGCACTTACACACAAACTATTAATTTTTGCATTTACCTTTATGTTTTGTTTTGTTTTTTGTTTTTGTTTTTGTTTCTTTTTGTTGTTTTTGTTTTTTTGTTTTGTTTTGTTTTGTTTTTTTTTTGCCCCGCTGTATTTTAAAATTTTGCAATCATACTGATTGGAAGGGAATATATCCAAAAACATTTAGTTCAATATTCAGCTGAATGAGAAATACCTCAGTACTTTTTAAATTTGATATTCTATCAATGGGCTATATCTATATTTCTCTTTATCCTGCTCTATCTTGACCAAGCTTCATCTCTTGGCATCATTGTCAGATACTGTCGTTATCTATTAATTATAGTATTTAAGCTTAGATTACTTATTTCCCTGTGCATTGGCAGATTATTATTAAAATGGCAGCTGCAAATGGAGTAAAGCGTTTGACATCTTTTAGGAGATTAGATCTTAATATATTGGAAGTGTACCTCAATTAATGTTATTTATGGTTTTCAATGCTTCTCGTTCATATGCTTTTATTTTGCTTCATATCAGGGCACGGTGGATATAGAACTGCTGAGTATCTTAAGAAAAATCTCTTCAAAAAATCTAAGTAGCCACCAAATTTATGCAAGATACGGAGTCAGCTATTGGTATGAGTTCCCACATTCTACAGCTACTACATGCATATTAAACAGATTACTATTCGGTTCATTGTGAATAATACAAGAAGTTTCTGGTTGCAGTTGAATCATTCAGACAGACTGATGATGAATACCTTAATGAGGAAAAAGGCCAGCAAAAAGATGCAGGTTCAACTGCATCAACTGCGGTCCTCGTACATGACAAACTATTTGTGGCAAATGTGGGAGATTCTAGAGTTGTTGCTTGTAGAGCTGGTTCAGGTTTGATGTCTTCTTAAACTCTCATCCTTTTTATCACTTTTTGTATATATTCTCATCCGGTATGAAATATTGAGTATGCGTCCTTCGCTGTAGAATTAATAGTTTTCGTTCCTGGTGTCAGTCGTCAATTAGCTTAGCAATAAAGTGGCTCCTGATAAATTAATTGTGTGTTCACTTGTAGTATTATTTTTCTAATAAAGAACAGGTCCAAATTCCCTAATTTTCAGCGTGCAAAGGATTTTCTTTATTGAAAGAGCAAAATAGGATGATATCAATCCTAATGTGCCTCACTTAGCAATTATTAGTGCTTAGTGGCAAAGCACAAAGAAGGAAATAGTGGAAGAATATGCCTATCGGATAAATACTTTCAAATTTTTGCTTAGTAGTACTTATTTTCATTTGCCAAGTAATAAATGTAAAATTTTTTTTCCATTGCTTGGCATCATCTTTGAAAACAATGCTCTACAAATCTATATTATGTGCATTGAAAAACTTAATTAAGTTATGGCTTTCAAGTTGTTGACGGCAACTCTTGTTGCTTTATGCAGCCATTCCTTTGTCCATTGACCACAAACCTGATAGGTCTGATGAGCGTGAAAGGATAGAACAGGCTGGAGGATTTATTGTCTGGGCAGGTAAATTTTTTACTTCTCAAGTCTTGCTGACTTCTGAAATTTGTATTTTGTGGGCTATATAGTGTGTGTTTATGTTCAGTGGCATTGTTTCCAGACTATTTCATTTTGACCAATGCACTGATATAGGATTTAAACATAATCGATGTTAAAGGCAGAATTCTGAGCGTATTACTGAAAACAATTATTTAACACCTGAAAGCAGCACTGATGCCACCATTATATCGTAATATGGAATTATGAGGTGTTTAAGAACAGTACACAATAGTCATTGCAGGACATTGATACCACTAGACAAATCCATCTTTTGATCTTTTTAGGTCTGGGTTGTAATTAATGACTGTTTGCTTAGCAATTATTTGAGACCCTAATAATCTCTATTCATCAGGAACATGGCGGGTCGGTGGCGTTCTTGCTGTTTCCCGTGCATTTGGAGATAAGCTACTCAGGCCATATGTTTTCTGCTGAGCCTGAAATTCAGGTACTATTTGATTTTTCACTGGTGTCGGTTCTTGTTCTTTCAAACATTGACAAAAATAATTCTCATTCGATCCAACAGTATAAATTTCATTTTATAATCTGGGCGAAGTAGATGCATTTGTGAGACTGATTGCCTCCCAAAAGAAGAAATGATGACATATGGGCCCCTTAATCGAAAACTTTAGAAACGCATTCTGCATATCTTTTGAAGGATGTCATTACTCTATGTATAGGATTTCTACTGTTTAGCCATTTTCATAGTTGCTGATTTATATCCCTCTGTATTATATCTTATAATTTGGTTGTTGACTAGGAACAAAATATTGACGGTGTAGACTTCATTATTGTTGCAAGTGATGGCCTCTGGAATGTCCTCTCAAATAAGGTTGGTCTATTCTAAATTAAATTTACCCATTCTCAGGCAACAATTCCAACCTGTTTCATCATCGCTTCTTTATAGGATGATGTAAAAGTTGTGCAAGACATAACAGATGCTGAAGCATCGGCAAGAAAACTCATAGAGGAAGCATAAGTGTTGGCCAACGTGATGCTTTACTTCTTTTTCATACTCTTTGTAAGGATTGTCTGTTTTCATTATATTCAGGTCCCAATTTCTCTCTCCAGAAGTTGAATTAATTGTTTAATGTGTTTGCAGATGGGAATGGAAGAAGATAATGATGTAGTTACCACCAAGACACGTATTCTGTCTCTAGAGCTTCTGCAGGTTAGGTTTGGATTGTCTTGCTGTGTATAGGAAGCCTGTTCCGGGGGATATGTGGATAGAAAATTAATCTTGGACCTCGGTTTTTACACTACTTTATAGTTTGTAAATGCAATGATGTTATACAAGATGCAATTATATGCAGCATTGTCTTATTTGATGACAAAGTACTTGTTCTAGCTGCCACGAATACTCCTTATGCTCTTGATCAGGTATTGTTTGTTCCAAATGGAGATCCTGTCACATTATTTTTGGGTTGCTAAATACATCTTCCTTGCTTCGGCTGTCTGGTCATGCTCTTAATTTGGAGCTGCAAAGACAGGATGCTGAGATTGATAGATTTATTAAACTGCATGTGCCTTGTCATATATTTGTTTCCTTTTGCAGAGTCTTGTTTTTCCCTAAATTAGATCCACTGATGCATGAAATTGATTCCTTAGTTGGGATTGAGGAAATTAGATGTGCGAAATCAGTTCTTAACAGTTTGTTTTGGGCTAATATTTTTAGTGATGGGAGGTAGAATATTAGTTATAAGTTTGACTTAGACAAGACATTTTATTCTCTGTGCTTCAATGCCTATTTAACTAAACATGTTTAAGTCATGTTTAATGGTTCTTTTAGTGTCTTTTCAAGGTAGTTTATTATATGACTACAATATAAGCAGATTATATGTCTTTAGAAAATTGATGTGTTCATTTGAACTATGAAGTTTCGTGAAGGAGATGTAGAAGGTTTTTTTTTTTTCCCATGCAATTGAAATGTTTTTAGAGATGTTGAAATCACACATGCATTAAGAGCTTCAGTTTCATTCCATTGTTATGTTTATTTTAGCATGTAGCATCTTTTTTTAATATCCAGATTCCAAAGTGTTTAGCAATATTATATGACCGAATGAATTAGTAATGAAGTCAAATCACCCGGTTCAGGTAACTACAGACAACCGCGAGCCGTTGTCTCACTATTTAAAAACTCATTCTTTGATATTGAAGTGCTTTGATGTGGGTATCCTTTTCTTGGAAATTTCTGTGTCGAAGAATCACATTACAGAAAAACATAGTTATCACATTACTTATCATGGGGTGTGAATGTACATCTATCAAGGTTGCTGATGATGTTATAACTGTGACCGGACGTTTGACAAGGGAAGGGAATCACAGAACAAAGAGTTCCCTTGTAATTTTGTTGTTGGCACTGATGGTGCAGGGAGTACAGTGAGAAAACTTATGGGAATAGGAATGAGAGGTGAGCAGAACATGCAACACCTTATCAGTGTGCATTTTATGAGTGTGGATCTTGGCCAGTACTTGATTAAGGAGAGACCTGGAATGCTTTATTTCATCTTTAATACTGAAGCTATAGGTGTTATTGTTGCTCATGATCTGCAGCAAGGGGAATTTGTTTTTGCAGGTACTATAAGACAGTCCTGTTGAACTATACTGCATTTTGTACCATACTTTGAATGCTTAGCATCATTTGTGTGTGTGGCTTGTGCAGTTACCTTTTTATCCACCTCAACAGAAGTTTGAAGAGTTCAGCTTCAAGGTAATTTCTTTAGTTAAATCAAACATATTGTTATGAAATTTTGTCATATATACTTTGTGGCCTGTGACAACAGAGTAATACTCTCTGGGGATGCTGCTCATCGCTTCCCCCTGCAGGTGGTTTTGGTATGAATTTATTTATGTTATTAAAATCGTCTTCCTTCCGCGAATTATACATCAAAGGTCATGGTTTTCCAAGACCACATACCCTGATTGTTACAAAGAACTCAGAAATCTCTTTCTAACTTCATAGGAATGAACACTGGTATTCAGGATGTTCATAATCTTGCCTGGAAGTTGGCTTCTGTAATCAAGGGAACCGCACCACCATCAATTCTTTCCACTTATGAAACCGAGCGTAAGCATGTGTGATTCAGATAGTTTACTACAATATTAATCTTTGAAAAGTATGCATGATAGATATTTATTTCTCATGTAAATTCCTGAACCATGTCAGATTGCCATCTTTAACACAGCATTGAGTGTGAAAAATTTTAAAGCAGCAATGGCAGTTCCTGCTGCTCTAGGCCTTGACCTGCACATTGCTAATTCTGGTAATCCTTGACCTTAAAAATTTTGTTTTTGCCTTCTTTTTTCTCATTACACCTGTTGGATGCCTAAGGCACATCATCATTGATATGCAGTTCATCGAACTATAAATGATACTCTGAGTTCTGTCCTACCATCTGATCTACAGAGGACTATTTTGAATGGAATATTTAGCCTAGGGCGTATGCAGCGTTCCAATTCTGTTTTGAATGAAAGTAATCCTCTTGAATTTTCGAGGCTTTCTAAACTCAGACAGATATTTGAAGAAGGAAAAAGCCTCCAACTCCAGTTCCCTGCTGAGGATCTAGGTTTCAGGTACCAGCAAACCTTCATTTCTATAGCAAATCCTGAAATTTATCCATTTATAAATTACATACACTACAATTTATAGATTTTTTTTAGTGTTGGTACCTTTTGAAATGCTAATGGTTCGATAAAAACTACTGTGAAAAAGTAAACCTGAAGTGAACTTGCAGTTATGCTAAAGGAGCACTGGTACCTGATAGTGACAGTGCATTTGGTGCACAAGAAAATCCAAGCGGGCGTAGAGGGATTATGTTCCCTCCTCAGATCCTGGATCGAGATTGCCACATATGAATTGTTGGTAAACTTATTGTCATTACAAATTCTCCATAACAAATTGTATTACCTTTGTAAAATTCCAGCTTTGTTTCTTAACCAATGTTTTTCCCCTTCTTATCAATAGGAACTCACATACACTTACCTATAATTATTTTTTTCTTTCTTCATAGGCAGTTGTATATTCCTTTTACGCTGTGCATCGCACAGGTCTTTAACTAGTATATATATATATACTAGAACTCGTGGAGCGCGCGCGACGCCGCGCAGGACGGTTTGGATGAAATAAATTTTTGATGATTTGTAAGCTGACGATTTGTACGATGGAGGAGAAGAGAAACATGGAATGCGGGGAAGAGAAAGTTGGGAGTATTATTGAATTTAAAGTTGGATTTTGTTGCAATTTGGTAAACAATGGGAGAGGAGGGTGGTTGCTTTAGGAATCTACTTGGGGGTATTTCACAAAAAATTTTGTAAATTTGAAGGGTGTATTTATGCAATGAATTATGGGTTGAGATAGCTTTGTGGACAGGATCAGAAGGATTTTGATATGAACAGAAGCTACTCATGATGATAGCTCTGTATGAGAAATCAACCATTAAGGATTTTGGTAACTGGTAATCAGGATAGACTTCAACCATTAAGTAGCCTTCAGATGGGAACATAAGAACTGTTTTTCACCATTATAATCATTACGCAATGAATGAGATGGGATAAGTATTTTTACTTGTTTTTCACTGTGCAGTAATGCATATATTGAGATCTTGTATGTGATAGTTTACCGTTAATCTTTCTACTCGTCCAAACATGCGATACTCAAGCTGCAAAAGGGTATTGAATGTGAAATATATATATGTAAAGATGCGTTATGAATGAAATTATGGGGACAAGTAATGAGAATAATATATGTCATAATTTGTGTAGCATTAAAATTGTCATAAATAAGCCAAATATTTAAGAAGTGCAAAAGTGTTAGTGGATAGTCAGTGGTTGAGATGTACTTGAATACAAAACCCATCAAACCAAATGCAATAAAAGTAAATTCCTCCGGCATAAATCTAATGCCACAAAATTCCTCCAGCACACAATATATGTTGCTATGTAAATGGAAGAATCTCCTGATCCCACAATGCATGAACTCAAAAATATTATTATGTCCAACATACCTTATTAATAAATCCAACAAAAATTGTATTTAAAAGCCACAGGCAAACTATTAGAGATTCATTACACAGAGAAAAGCCAAACCGAACATCAAAACAATTTGCTGAACAAAGTCCGAGTTCCCTCTAGCCCCTGAAAGCCTAAACCAAGAACAAAAGGATCCAATAATCAACTATAAGTACATTTAAAGTGTCATTCTAAAGAACCAGCAATAATAAACAGAAAAAGGCATTCTGCTATAAAAGAAATGAGAAGGGTATTAAAAAAAACGTGTACAAGTTTTCCATGGTATGTAACTCATATGCAGTAAAATTGCATAATTTATGGGGGGGGGGGGGGGGAATGAACGCCTGTTATTGTGCTTGATGGAATTAATTTTTAAAAATATTGTAAATTGGGTTTATCTAGTATCAATATACCTGAACTTCTGCCTATTGCTTCATCTGATCATATTTTCGAGCAAGATATTGAGCATCTTCGAAAGGAGCTCCTAATATCATAGCTCTTGCGGTTCTACGACCTGGAGACGAAGAAGTCAGATCAATGGAACAATCTGAAAAGGCAAAATAGTTTAGATCCATCGACATATCAATAGGTAGAAAATGAACAATAAAACCCCGATAAGCAGAATAATGAGCCATAATGAAACCCCTTAAAATGTAGCAGTTTTCAAGCTAAATCCCCTTTGTTGACATCTGTAAGTGGTAGTTCTCTTCATACACTATGCAAGCACATGGAACCAATCAAAATTCATATACTGTCAAAAAAGAAAAAGTTTGCTAAGCAAATTGCCTTCGTCAACCAAACTTAAAGCAAAAATAATTACCGTTAGATTAAATTCATAAAAATATTTAAATGCTCCGAAGTATTCATTTAAATGCTCCATAGTATTCTTTGAAAAAATCCATTCACATTCATACCGCAAATGAGCAATAAAAGGAAACAGCTGATAATGTTACCTAAAACATCACCCTTAAACTTGCAAATATCATAGCCAATTTCAAGACCAAACACTACAATAATTTTCTTGTTATGAAAAGATTATTTAGTAAACACTTCTTTGAAGTTAAATTAAAAGGAAAAACGATCCGAAGAAATTATCTATACCACTTCACAGAATGTACAAAACCAAAGCACAACAAAGAAATAGAAATGGTCATAGCAACACCAACGGATATGAGCAATATTAGTCAAACAGTAATCCATTCAAAGCATTAAATGAACTCTTTGAAAACCTTGTAATGATCATAAAGCCACTTCCATCTGACAAGCATTTGTTTCCTGGTCATATAAAAAAGAATAGGTCTCTTTCCTGATCTGTTAAGAATTCCATCAATCCATCAGCTAGGTACCAATTCAGATGGAATACCAATTCATACTCAAAAGATTCTAAATATCTTCATAGAAAATAAGCTCATTAGCAGAATAGCAGTTCTACTTAAACAGTAAATAGTCTAATTCAATCTACCTATTTACAAAAGAACTCAATCATGAACAATCACACTTTATTTTCATGTTGCCCATCATGATTTGCTCGAATATCCTTTTACGCAGCAAACCAATCGCAAAATTAGACATATTAAAAGAAAATATAGCATACCTCAAGGTGGATTAAAATTTGAGCTAGGTCTTTCTTAATAAGTACATAACAAGTGCGAACATGACAAATTTCTACAAGCCGAGATGTTAGATCACCGACAAGATTCATTTAGCTATATTCCACATAGACAAAAAGACTAAAGAAGTGCCAAGCCATCAACTTGCTGGAACCAACAAATTGATATACCTGAATTGAGCATCAATTGAACAGAAACAGAAACCACTGCCTGCATTCAAAATGCGCGGCCGACAGTGGCTAGCAGAGGATGGAGGAAGACAGACACCCAATAAAATCTTTATGCAACTATGTAATTCCTGTATATAAAAGTCATATAATGTTTCATTGAAATAAAAACACAATACCACTATGTAAATAATGTATATGAAAGTCATAATAGTGTATCATTGAAATAATAAAATAGCAAATAGAAAGTTTCCCACGCCGAGAAGATAAAGCTGTAAATAAAAAGTTACCCACAACATAGGGAGAAAATGGATGTATTGGCGTTCAAATGTGATGTAATGTAATCAATGAAAACCAGAAAGAATCCAACATCACTTAGGCAATTAACTTTGGTTCTCCCAGAGAACAAGCCTCGGAAATCATCCCAGTGCTAAATAGAAGCTAGTACACGAGCAGCAGCAACCAGGAAGAAGGGCCTGAAAGACAGGTGGTATCATGTTACCTGGAAAACTACTCCGAAAGATCACTAGCCGACAATGCGCTCATCCATGTAGTTGATTGTCTGAAAAAACCGAGAGACATATCAAGACATGCATTACCAAAAGAATTTAGCAGTCACATCTAAAAGCAAAATTCACCTTTTTTGGCTGGCCATTTCTGCCACCAATTGTTGTCACAATTATATGACCTGTTTCAGTTCTATTTCTATCTACAACAACTGGTTCCATATCCTAAGATAATTTCAAAGATATGCGTAGAAGGGACTGAATTAGACATGCGTAGGGCAATCGAGACTTTAGTAGGAGATTCATCAGTCCCTTCCATTTCTACACTTGTGACGTTTTCTATAGTTGCTTGCGGTAAAAACAATTCGCTGGAACACAAGATTAAAAAATTCAAAAAATATCCCTCACCTTGTCATTCCTGCTTCCATATTCATCAGTAGGAGACTCAAAGATATCTTTCAAAGATATCAGCAGGTGATACTCTTCGAATGATCAAATAGGGAAGATTTCGAAGAGAATCAAAAGAGGTTTGACTTGGAGTCACCCTGCAGCGCGGATATTGCACATCAACAAGAATCCAACACAATGAACTTTCTTATATACAAAATAAATTGTACAGTGAGGCACAAATAGGCATTACTACACGTGCAGGAAAGAATAAATGCAAAGGCAAGAAGTAATTTGCATTTTATGGGAAGAAACATGTCAAAACCAGCAAAGTATTACGAAGGCTCCCTACAAAAGCGAATGTGCGTGCACGTGCGCAATTCCCAAATGCAAAAAGGGGCGGAGATCTGAATCAAGCAGACACACAAAAAACAGCAAACTAATAATTCCAAATGCTTAAAAATAGAAATTAAGAATAAGATTAAATCAAACAAGCCTTGCAGCTGTGAAGAAGCACAAATAAATGTACACAGAAGATGACCCTAAACCCCAAGCCAGCTAGACAGAGCAAACAAAGAAGTGTCTGGTTAAGTGTGCAAGAAAATAGCAATGAATGGGAAGCAAAAACACCAGGCAAGTGGGAGAAGATAGTTTACCTAGACAGGGCGGGGAGCAGGCGATGGTAAACCGCACAACATGGGATTCAACCATAAACCCTAAATCAAATAGAGTAAACCATTTCTCCGAAGTAAATCCAATTTAATCGCTGAAAACTAAACAAACAACAGAAAATGGAACAATAAGAATGACCATAATTAAAATGAGAAAATATAGAAAAGGGAATCATATAGAAATTCCAAACTATAACATACAAGATTGAGGAAATTCAGACAATCAAAAGAAAAATAGGTGGTTTATTGATGTCTCCTTATTTATTGGCTTGCAGAATAAATCCATAGTTTCTTTAAAAAATTATGCACGGAAAAGTTTAATTTAGCGCTTTATAAGAATTAAATCCATGGATTATTCTAATCCTTAGGGAATTAGCAAAAGTCTGTAGTGAGCAACACGACAAACTCACCGCTGGGCAAACCAGCAAGAGATTTATAAAATGAAACCGGGAATTTGGTTTAATAATAAGCTCATACTTCTATATTGGAACTACACTTGGCTTTGTGAAACAAATTAGACCGACGAAAGCAGTTGTTGTTAAAAAGGGCCAAATCTAGTCTTTTGATTGGTACGTGAACCGACATAACATAGCAATTCAGGCTCCATCCACATCAACAAAAGAAACAAAAGAAATAAATAAAATAAAATTTAAACAAATAAAAAGAAACAAAGAAAGAAAAAATACGAGTGGATTCACAATTTACTAAAGCAAACATGCTAACCCATAAACAGTAACAAAGGGCATCAAATCAAACACTATTAATAGTCCTCTCCATCATGTAAAAAGAAGTAATCTTTTTTCAGATCCAAACGCTAACGAATTGATGAGTAATTTAATACATATGTTGATCGTAGTAACTTGTGGTTGCCCGGCTGCGAAAAATCAAAATTCGAAAAGTGTAGATTGTGAATGAAAATCTATATGTCCGAAATTTGAATGGCTAAATTATTCGATTCGATTGGAAGATGGTAAGACCAATAACAAAGTTCAATTGAAATAATAGCAGTTACGGCTACAGATGAATCAAAATTCTACTCAAAGAAAAATATTGTGTATTGATCTCAGGAAAAAGAATTGAAAATTGTAGGTTAAAAAAGATAGTTCAAAAGAGAAAGTACTTCTAGGGGTGTTGTCGGCCATACAAAGAATGGTGAGGCAACAAAAACAACCAACACTTGACTTCCAAAATGTAGCTTAATCAATTGAGACCTAAAGCAATGTTTTATAATATTCAAGAGCAACCCATCTAAGCCAAAACAAAATTCGTGTCTTCAGTTGGGTGAATGCAATCAGCAAATAAAAAAATATTTAGACTCACACATCAAGGAAAGCCTATATTTTGAGCATCAGCACTTAATTCATGCATATCACCAGTGCTAGAACAAAGAACACTCCAACAATCATGAACTGAGGTCAATTCTAAATAAACAAAAACTAAATTGTAGTTATGCAACCATGCCAACTAACACATAACTCATTAGGTAAATATCATGGAATTATAGTATTAAAGATGAAGAACATTGAGATTCAGTCATTAAATGTTGTCAAAAACTTGTGGGATAAGAGTGGACACCATAGGCTGGGTTATAGTCATAAAAAACACATACTAACCTTATTTTGGAGCCCTTATTCCACACCAAAATTTTGATCCTTGGGAGTGATGAAATGATGTTCGATATGGAGAGAGCCATCTCTCAACTCCTTCCAGCTTGTGAACCGGTGTTCTATGCCAAATGGGATTTCCTAAACAGAGAATCAACCACCTCAACAAAAAATCAAGTAGCCTAGAAACTTATAAATTTTTTTAAGATCTTATCTACAACATATTCCACAAAATATCTCCATGTCTAAAACAAAACAAAACAAGAAAATTGCAGGGATGTCCCAAAGTAAATTTAATTATTTGAAGAGCAGTTGGCAAGCAATTTATACCAAACATTCTATCTATAAATCTTTTTTCATAGACCCACTGAGAAATTGGAATGCCAAAATTAGCTAAAATCAGTTGGTAAGTGTTCTTTTTTTTCTTTCAAATTCTGCTGGCAAGCAATTTATATCAAACATGTCTATCAAATTACATATAAACTTTAAAAATAAAATTATAAGCTAAAATCAAAGAGAGTAGCAGTGACAAAAATATCCAAAGAAATAATAAAGCTGAATGATTTGGTGAGCAAAGCAACAAATAAATATATTGGGGAAAGAAATCCCACAGCACTGTCAATCAAATAAAATCACATACCCTAACTGTGGTGTCTAACAAAGACAAGACTAATTCTAGGAAAAGGGGATTGCAAGGTATCACTAGGTAATATAGAAATAATCAAACAAACAGAAAACACCATAATGAAAACACTTTAGCGAGAGTTGAGAAAGGCATTCGTTAACTACAACTTAAATGGCTTTGAGTCTGGAGATATTTAACCTGTTCCAAGCAGAAACTCAAATGGCATATCTGGCCTTACAAGGTACAATCGCCAAGAATCTAGATGCCACCTTGATTCTCCAAAGACCTAAAGTTAGCCCCCACAAGGAGGCTATAAGGGCCAACCTCTGTCAGTTACTTGGCACAGATCCTACAGTTGTAAACCTGAAAGCCAAAACCCACGAGAAAGTGGACAGTCTTGGGGAGAATGGGAGTATAGCTGCACACACAGTTGTTCTTTTAATGCGCAAGTAATCATCAAACTTCCCTTATTCAATGTACAATACTTGTAGGTACATTATCTATTACATATTGTTCTCAAGGGATACAATCACTCGTTCTATCAATTAAGATGTCCCGAGAGTGTACTCTTATGCGATTGAAAACAATAAATAACAATGGGATATCAAAATTGTGGCAACTTTCACAATCCAAGGCCATTTTCTCTCTTCTATCTAATAGTAACAGAAAGTGGGCAAAAATCAAGACTCTAAAATGGGCAACCAACATAAATTAGATTTATTAACTTCGGGAGCACCTATTAAATCATATTAAGTTTTGGTTTCCCATTGCACTTGCTGGAATCCATGAAATAGAAGAATTCTTAAAACCATAAATGCAGAGAAGTGCTCCTAGTTTTTTCTTAACTACATCAAACCTTTCCTTAGAGTATTCCACCACATCCATTTTATTGACAACAACAATAATCTGATCAACTCCAAAGCTACAGATCAATTGAGCATGTTCCCTCGTTTGCCCTCCGAAAGCATCTATGCCCTCTTCAAATGCACCCTTGGAAGCATCAACCACCAAATTGCAGCATCTGCTTGGGTTGCTCCAGATATCATGTTTGGAAAAAAATCCCTATGTCCCGGGGAATCAAGCAGCACAATGTGATATCTTCTAGAAATGAAAAAGGCAACACCCACTGCCGTAGTTATACCCCTTTCCGTTTCTTGAGCACCTTCATCCAAAGCCCATGCATAAGCAAAGATCCTTTTCCCTGATGAAACAAGTAAAACACATTTGCTTTGAAACAATCCGCTTCACAAGCTTGGAATTAAATAATATAGATACATGATAGCATTATTACCTGCTGCTTAGCTTCTTTTTCATATTTGTGCATCTTTTTCTGGGATATTTGTCCCAAAAGATGTAGCAACCTTCCTGAAAGTGTAGATTTCCAAGAATCAACATGGCCAACCTAGGTAAATGAGAAAATCTAAGTTTTGGAGGTATATAAGGGCTTCACTTATGCCAGTCTTCCAACATATTAGATTAACTTACAATTGCAAGATTCAATTCACTCAATCCATTATCTGTTTCAATATGAATCATCCATGCCTCAGGAATATACTCTGATATTGAGGCTGTTTTTTGCTTGCTTATGATATCTTCTTTTCTCGGTTTGGAAGGTACTGAATCAGTTATATTCTTATCAAAAACATCCGATCACATATTCAGTTGGAGGACTTATGCAGCTGGAGTTTGAACAGTTACAAGCAACACATACTATGCTACCCACATGCAACCATTCGCTTAATAACTGCCCTAGAACCCAAAACGGCCCTTAACTGGGATATGCAACCAGTTGCAGGACGTTAGGAACTCAAATAAATAATGTATTCATAAACACCCAGAAGAAAAGTGAACAGTATAGATCAAGCAGGCATCTTCGTTTCAAATGTAAAGCTGTGCACAAAATATTATTGTTTAATCAAACACTTCAGAATGGATTAGCACAGGAATTTATGGGCAAGCCAACACCCTCACTGGCAGTGGCTCGATAAGTACACAGAAAGAGCAGCAGAACCAACATAAGAGATGAACAACGAAAAGAGCGGCAGGGAAAATGAAGGCCTGGGTATTCTTGCTGAAGGCCTGGGAAAATGAGCGGCATGGTAATCTATCATAACATTAATGATGCCGAGCTGAAGGCCTGGGTATTCTTGCTAAGCTACGGAAACCGTTGCTTCGTAACGCACCGCCAGAACCAACATAAGAGATGAACAACGAAAAGAGCGGCAGGGAAAATGAAATCGAAACTGAAAACCAAATGTAAAAGAGAAGAAATCACACTTACCTGAGATTCACCATAGCAGAACAGACGCAGAGCAGGGGGCGGGATGGTTGGCTCCGATCGTAGGTTATTGGAGATAGAGGGAGGCGAATGCACAACACGTTGCAGGAACAAGCGGGAGGAAATTAGGGCAATCGAAACACATTAACCTGGCCCAAAGGGGAATTAACAGAGACGAATCAGGGGAATTGAAACGCATTAGGGTTCTACGAATCAGGGGATGAAACACATTAGCGCAATCGAACCATATTACCAACAAAGGCGAATTGAGGCAATCGAACAAACAAACAATTAGGGCAATCGAACAAACAAAACAGATTAGGGCAATCGAACCATATTACCAACAAAGAGGAATTGAGGCAATCGAAACACACTAACCTCGCCCAAAGGAAAGGAAGCGGCGGCGGCCGTAGAAGCCGTCGTG
Organism: Hygrophila difformis; assembly: GCA_030278955.1. Taxonomy (NCBI): domain Eukaryota; kingdom Viridiplantae; phylum Streptophyta; class Magnoliopsida; order Lamiales; family Acanthaceae; genus Hygrophila; species Hygrophila difformis. Next base: position 41,259,645 of record JAOANR010000003.1, on the reverse strand, counting down.
AATTTGAGGCGGAACAAGACGGGGGGGAGGCGAGTGACAGGGTGAGACGGGCGCTGCGGAGCCAGCGAATTGAGGCAAAATAGGAGCCGTCGAATTAGGAATCGCGAGAGGACGGCGGAAAATGGGCGGGCGCGACACCGTCGGGTGATGGCGGTGGCGATTGCAGAAAGACGGCGGAGGTCGGCGAGGACGCGAATTGAGGAGTTAAATGAGGCGGAATGATCCGTTTGAAGGGTCGAGCAGAGGGCAACTTAGAGTGACGAGGAGGAGGGCACTCGACGTAAATTCGAACAAACAGAATAGTACTATTCCTTATAAAGTGGCATTTATATATATATGATATATTAAAGCATTAGTGAACAACTCATCATACATTTAATGTGGTGTCTCCATTTCAAATTTCTAATTTTTATAGATTTTTTCATTTTTAAATGTATTAATTTTAGATTTCTCATTTATTTATTTATTCATTATTATATATGTTTAGTTTATGAATATATGGAATTTCCAATTTATATGGAATTCCCACAATATTCACTTTTAAAAGGATTTGAAATATTTGAAATTTGAAATTTTACATATTTTATTTTATTTATATTGTTTTGCATTTTTATTTACTAATTTTAGATTTTTGCATTTATTTATTTATTCCTTATAGATTTTAGCCTATAGTGTATAAAATATATCATTTACTTATAAATTTCCACTCTATCCTATCATGTCCCATATATTCACTTTTAAAAATATTTGAAAGGTAAAATTTGAAAAAATTTTACTTTTTTTATTTTATCTATTTAGGATTTTATTATTTTGAATTTTTTTTTATCTATTTTAGATTTTATTATTTTGCATTTTTTATTTAGATTTTATTGCTGCATTTATTACTTATTTATAGATTTCAAGGTTTTACACCATAGGATATTACGACATGAATACACATTTTAAGTTTTTGCACCATATGATTATTATGACGAAGTTCTGTACCAACAACTAAGAATTATGTTGCATTTATGTTTCAATATAGTGATCATATTGTAATGCCGATAATTTTGTATAGGTATGGTATCACTCTTTGGTTATATTTTCCTGGGTGTGGTAAATGATGTAATCAAAATTTACATTTCACATCATATTTATTTATTCATGTTAAAAATATATTAATGTGTATATAACAATTCCAATTTTTAGTTTTCAAAATATATTTAATTTCCAATTTATATGGACTTTGTAACACCCCGGTTTTTGGTCACCCAGGTCGGGATGTCACCGCTACATCTCCCTAGTAAGACACGGTTTCTCCGAGCTTACTAAAGAGATGCAAGGCTAGGTATTGCAGTATTTAAAACATTTAAAACATTCAAAATAGCCCATACAATATAATTCGAAAGTAATAATAGCATAGCGCAGCGGAAAATATAAAAGGGGCCGACATGGCCAAAACACGGGTTAAACAGGCCCGTTCATAATATAGTCTAAGTACAAAATTTTAAAAGCAAAATAAGTGTTCCCCAAAATCCCATGCATGAATCGTGCTCACACATGCTCATTCCACATATTCTGTAAGGAAAGGAATAAAAATGGTTTTGGTCAGCAAATTGCTGAGTAAGTTAACACATGCATGATCGTAGGGTTTAAAAGCCATAAATTTAATAATTTAACAAAAGCATGATAATAACATAATATATAATTTAATCTAATCAAGTATCCAATAGCCTAAATTATCTCAGGGCTCTATTTAATAACACATATCGCATGGTTTAATCACAAAAGCCATAATTTAAATAAAGCATTTAAATAATTTAATCGGACAACAACGTAATTTAATCTAATTTAATTTAATTTAGAATCCCCATCACATTCCCGATTTTGTATTTCAAAGTTTCACGATAAAATCGCGATGTCAACAAGTTTAGCCGGTAGCCCGGCGGCCGCAACCGTATCAGCCATACCCAGTACCACTCCGGAGCCTCGGGAAACCCATACGGATATTCACGAGAGTGTAGGCTCTAAGTTTCGCCGTTTAGGCAATCCATATCTCAAATTTAGCGCGCGGGGTCACCATCGTCCATTACGACACGAAGTGAATCGTTAGGGGGCACCCTGCAGAGCACTCACCCCTAATTTTAATTTATCAAGTTTGTAAGGGGATTTAGTTTTTAAAATCTGCCTTCCATTGTATTAATTTAGAAATAATATCTCAATTCGTTTCAACCCTAAAGGTTAATTCCATGTTGCAACAAGATTTCAAGATTTCGTTTCGGTAAATCACAGTTTACTCCAAAATTCGTTTAAAATCAGATTTAATTCCAAAAATTCCAAAATTTCATATCTGACTCGGAAACATCAAGATATACAACTTTCGTGTTTTAACTTTTTCAATCCGAGATACCTAAATAGGTCAAAATCCCAAATTTTTGCAGATGAACAAATCTGTCCGAGTTCAAATTGTCACAGTTTAAAGATTTCAAATTCTACCATATCAATTCAACTCCAAATTTAATGAAATTTGACAGAGGTCATCTTAAGACATTTATCTACAACTTTCATGTTCGGACAAAGATCTAAAACAGCCTAGATCCTATGTCAAAAACGTGATCAAGATCATTCCTAAGTTCTGCCCAAGATTTCAAGATCTAGATTCAAACAGTTCGGTTTCAACGGGTTTTCACATATCAAATCAACTCCAAAAATTCCCAAAATTTTACAGTAGCTAGGTCTAAGTCTTAGGAACGTTTTTCGTGTTTTAAGTTTTTCCGTTTGAGTTCGTTTTAAGGTTCGGAAAAATTCAACAAATCTGTTGCGCCGATATAAAGTAATAGTTGACAGAATTTCGGTTTCATGTTAATCTTTTAGTTTCGAATGTTTTAATTCATCCCAAAACCATGTAAGAGTTAACTTACTGAGTTTATGAACGTCGGGGATGTCTAATTCGGAGGCGTGGCTTCCAGATCACCGTTTCTCCTCTCCGTTCGTCGGGTTCTACGATCTAGATTCAATACGGGGTGTAGAAAGAAAAGAACCGAAGTTAGAATCCGTTTTCGGATTGAAACGTGAAGAGATTTATCGAACCAGAGCTTACCACAACGTTTGGAGATCCTTGGATTTTCGTCCAAAGCTGCTGCCTCCGTTTGGTGCTATCCGTCGACTCCGAATTTAGGGTTTTGAACGTATAGAAGGTTGTAGGGTTTTGTAAACTTGTTTGGGGCTCCCAAGGGGCTTATTTATAGAGTTCTCAATCCCTAGGGCGTCCACATCTGACCTAAAGGTCTTGGGTCGAGAGATGTTCAACCGAAAGTCGAAAAATCCGCGTTCGGGCGAGAGATTCACGCAACAACCAAATCTGTCAAGTGGCGCGGTCGTGGCGCGCTGTTTCCCCTTCCACCGCGCGGCCACCGCGCGGCACTCGCCTGGACTTCGGTCCGGGCGGGTCGTGTGATCCGTCGTGCTTTTCCATCTCTCTTTCGGGTTTCTATCCCTCTATGCTCCCGAATTCCGATTCCCGGGGTATATTCGGGTTTCTACTTTCTCTCTAAATTTTCGCTCGAGTCTAATTGGATGTTTTGGACTCGAATCCTCGAGTTCATTAGTGTCGGGTTTTGGTGTACCATTTATCCATCCTTTTATTTAATTAAATTCCTTTAATTCCTTTTTAAGAAAAATCTCATTTCTCATTTCCTTATCTTTATTTATTTCTTTTATTTGCTGGATTTGTTTATTTATTTATGATATTTATTTTATCTATCATTTATTTATTTAATTATTGTTTTATTTTATGATGGAAAATTCACGGGTATTACAGTCTACCCTCCTTAAGAATCAACTTCGTCCTCGAAGTTGTGCTTCGGCTTTTCTCGTGCTAAGGTCTTGTGTTTTTTTTATTATGTTGTGACTGAACTTAGAATTAAAACTTCTAAGCTGCCTACGTACCCGGTAAAGGGATCAAGCCATAACGTAGTTCAAAAGTTTACAAAAATGCACGAAAAGTAGGTGGTATGACATCCTCTACCCCTTAAGATTGCAGTTATGTCCCCATAACTGTGTCGGTATCGGTTTGGAACAATGTCGGGTATCGTTCTTTCATGTCGGATTCTACTTCCCAAGTTGCCGTCTCACTTTCGTGGTTTGACCAAAGAACCTTGATCATTTTGACGGTTTTGTTCCTCGTTACTCGTTCCTTAGTATCGAGAATACGCACTGGGACTTCCTCGTAAGTCAAATCCTCATCGAGCTCAATTATCTCCGGTTGAAGTACATGTGTCGGGTCCGACACATACTTCTTTAGTTGCGAGACATGGAAGACATTATGAACTCGATCTAAGTGTGGCGGTAAAGCCAATCGGTAGGCTAGAGTTCCGACTCGTTCTAGAATTTCGTAAGGTCCTATGTATCGAGGACTTAATTTTCCTCATTTGCCAAAGCGCATCACCCCCTTCATGGGTGATATCTTTAGCATGACTCTATCTCCCACTTGGAATTCTAGGTCTCGTCGTCTCACGTCGGCATAACTCTTTTGACGGTCTTGTGCGGCTTTCATCTTCCCTTGAATCACTTTGATTTGTTGAGCCATGTCTTCGATAAGTTGTGGTCCCACTACTACGGACTTATCGTTTTCTTCCCAGCTCAATGGGCTTCGGCACTTTCGTCCATACAACGCCTCGAAAGGTGCCATGCCGATACTAGCATGGTAGCTATTATTATAAGAAAACTCAATCAAGGGTAAATGAGATTCCCAATTTCCTTTGAATTCCAATACGCATGCTCTCAGCATGTCTTCTAGTGTTTGGATTGTCCTTTCGGTTTGTCCATCCGTCATCGGGTGGAATGCGGTGCTCATTTTGATTTGAGTACCGAGATCTTTTTGTAACTCCGTCCAGAAGTGAGAGACAAATCTACTGTCTCTATCGGAAATGATATCATGTGGTACTCCATGTCGTCGTACCACATTATCAATGTAGGCTCGGGCCAATTGGTCCATAGTCCACGTGTCTTTCATTGGGATAAATATGGCTGTCTTCGTTAGCCTATCCACAATCACCCAAATCTTGTTCATGCCTTTAGGTGATCGGGGTAATCCCGAGACAAAGTCCATTGAGATGCTATCCCACTTCCAACTTGGAATCTCTAGTGGTTGCATCAATCCTAAGGGTTTATGTCGCACTGCCTTAACCTTTTGGCAGGTAAGACATCTTGCCACGAAGTTCGCCACTTCCTTCTTCATTCCCGGCCACCAATAGATCTTCTTCAGATCTTTGTATAGCTTGTCACCTCCGGGATGTATGGAATATGGCGTGTTGTGCCCTTCCTCCATCAACCTTTGCTTCAACTCGGCACATTTAAGGGGCACGCACCATCTCCCTTTAAAACGGATGCTTCCATCCTCGTGGACAACAAATCCTATTGCCTTTCCTTCGGCAATATACCCTTTTATCTTCCCGAGTTTCGGGTCGCCCGGTTGAGCGAGTCGAATCTCGTCTAATATTGGAGTTTCTACGACCATGGCATTGACCGTTTCTCTCACCGTGCCAGGATGCACAAGTTCTAACTCCAATCTTGCCAATTCCATGTACAATGCCGGCGGAATTACCAACGAGTTTGTCACGTGTTGGGTTTTCCGACTTAGGGCATCGGCTACCACATTCGCCTTCCCCTCGTGGTATGCTATCTCTAAATCGTAGTACTTAATAAGTTCCAACCACCTTCGCTGTCTCAAATTCAACTCCTTCTGAGTGAATATATATTTCAAGCTTTTGTGGTCGGTGAACATTCGACACTTCCGCCCATAAAGATAATGTCTCCATATCTTTAGAGCGAATACGACCGCTGCCAACTCCAGGTCATGGGTCGGATAATTCTCCTCGTGAGGTTTTAGTTGACGTGATGCATAGGCTACGACTCTCGAGTCTTGCATCAAAACACAACCTAAACCTTCCTTCGAAGCATCGCTATATACTTCGAAGTCACCATTCTCTGATGGTAATGTTAATACGGGTGTGGTTGTGAGTCGTTTCTTCAACTCTTGAAACGCAATCTCACACGCTTCGATCCACTCGTATTTTGCTCCTTTCTTCAGTAGCTGGGTCAAAGGACGTGCAATTCTTGAAAAGTCCTTCACAAATCGTCTATAATATCCGGCTAATCCGAGTAGAGCTGTAAACGAGCCGAACCGAACCGAGCTTCAAGTGTTTGAGCTCTGTTCGTTAAGCTTAACGAACGAACACGAACCGAGCCAAAAATCTTAACGAGCCAATTTTCATGTTTGAGCTCTGTTCGTTTAACCTTACGAACGAGCTAATAACGAACGAACACGAGCCTAGTCGAGCTCAGTTAACGAACCATTTATTTTATTAATAAATTTATTTGTTTTAGAATTAAATTAGGTGTGAAAATGTAATGTATATTGTAATATAATTTATGAGAGAAATGTGAAATTAATAAAAATGAAAATGAAAAGAACAACTAGCTAAAATATTTATTTTTTGTAATATATATTCCATTAAAAAAGAATTCCGAACTGTTCGCGAACTTAACGAACGAACACACAAACCAAATTATGTGTTTGAGCTCGGTTCGTTTAACTTACCGAACGAGCTGTTAACGAACGAACACGTGTCGAACCGAGCTCAGCTCACGAACTGTTTGTTCTATTTACAGCTCTAAATCCGAGGAAACTCCTTATTTCCGTTGGACTTTTCGGAGTTGCCCATTCAGTTACGGCAGAGACTTTTGCCGGATCCACTGATACTCCATCAGCGGATACTATGTGTCCGAGAAATGCCACTTCTTTCAGCCAGAAGTCACATTTGGACAATTTGCCGTATAGCTGATTTCTTCGCAAGATTTCTAACACTTGATGTAAGTGTTTTGCATGCTCTTCCTCGCTCTTTGAGTAGATCAGGATGTCGTCGATGAACACTACGACACACTGGTCTAACAATTCTCGGAACACGTTGTTCATGAGATTCATGAACATGGCCGGAGCGTTTGTTAACCCGAAGGATAACACTGTGAACTCGTAATGGCCATATCGTGTTCGAAACGCCGTTTTTGGAATGTCCTTCTCGGCAATCCTCAATTGATGGTACCCAGATCGCAAATCGATCTTCGAGAATACTGAAGCTCCCTTCAGTTGATCAAACAGATCCTCTATTCTCGGTAGGGGGTATTTATTCTTAATGGTCACTTGGTTTAGTCCTCGGTAATCTATGCAAAGACGTAGTCCTCCGTCCTTCTTCTTGACAAATAAAACCGGTGCTCCCCAAGGGGATGTACTCGGTCTTATGTAACCTTTTCCCAATAGCTCCTCGAGTTGTTCCTTTAACTCCTTCATTTCCAGTGGTGCCATCCGGTACGGAGCTTTCGAGACAGGCTCTGTCCCCGGAATGAGATCTATAGTGAATTCAAGATCTCTCTCAGGTGGCATGCCCGGAACGTCTTCAGGGAATACGTCCGGGTATTCTCTTACCACTGGTATGCTATCAACCTTGTTTTCTTCCGCCTCAAGGTTGTGCACATAGCACGCATATAGTTCATACCCCTTACGCATCAAGTTGCTTAGTTTAAGTGCACTAACGATTTTGTTACTTTTCTTAGGGGGCTGAGAGTAAAAGATAACTCTCTTTCCCCTACTTTTTGACAAGGTGATCTTTTGCTTTTGGCATTCGATCACCGCTTTATACTGGGATAGCCAATCCATCCCCAGTATGATGTCAAAGTCTCTTAAGTTAAATTCTACCAAGTTCGCGAAGAATTCTACGTTCTTTATCACTACAGGAATTCCGTTGTATCGTTTAGAGCAAGACACTACTTCTCCAGAAGGCAATTGAATTCCTAAGCTAATTCTCTCGCACTTAGGTAGATCTAACTCAGGCACTATCCTTGATGCAATAATTGAGCAATTAGCTCCAGAATCAAATAGAACTCTAAGGGGTGTATTCAAAACGTGAAATGTACCTGCCATCACTTCTCCTTGCGCAGGCACGTCTGCTTGGTTCACCACGTTTAGCCTCCCCATAGGGCGTCCCTGATTGCCCTGCTGATTCGCATTCGGCTGCTGATTTTGTTGCTGGTTTTGATTCTGTAGGGGCGGAGGTCGTTGGTTCTGGTTCTGGTTTTGCGGCCTATTTTGAGGGGGTCTGTACCCTTGGTTATTGCCATTTCGCCCGTTTTGGTTTTGAGGCTGTTCTTGCCCCGCGACTAAGTCGTCCCTCTTTGTTATGTTCTCGAGCCTAGTTCGGCAATCCCGTCGAACGTGACCCATTCGACCGCATCGGTAACAAGCGCCTTGTTGCGGGCATCCCCTTGCCAGATGTGGTCGTCCACATCGCGGGCAAGGCGGTACCGGATCTTCTTGGTTGAACCTCCTCCCAGTGTTGTTTTGTTGGGGCCTATTCGACCCTCTGCACTGCTCGTTCCTTCCAGTGTTGTTCTCGTTTCGTGAATCTCGACTTCTCTTGTCTTGAGGACCCCTACTGGACTCCCCACTCACCCTTCTTTTCAGCTGCTGCACGCGTGCTACCGCCACAGCGCGATCGTATACGGCTTGCAAATCGGGGTAGTGTACCCCCGCGATCACCTCGCGCACAGACAGGTTCAGCCCCATCTCGAACTTCTGTGCCTTTTCCGCATCAGTAGGCACTAGCCTTGGTGCGAACCTCACCAGCTCCTTGAAGCGTGTGTAGTATTCTTGCACCGTTTGGCTTCCTTGCTTCAACGACAGGAATTCTTCGTACATGGCAGCTTTAGTACTCAAGGGATAGAATCGATCCCTGAGTAGCTCCATCATCTCCATCCACGAGTACGGCTCGTCATCTTCAGTCAGTTTGGCTTGCGTTGCTTGCCACCAGTCGTCAGCTTCGCCTCCCAAGTAGTATGAAGCGACATGTACCCTCTCTCCTTCCGGACATTTGACCGCTCCCAGCAGCTTGTCAAACGTCCAGATCCACTCCTCCAGTTTAGCTGGATCCTCCTCACCAGCATAGTGGGGCGGCTGGTAAGGATTCACCATCGCCAGGTAGTTAGGGCGAGCTTGGGGCGGAGGTACCGCCGCAGCTTGACCCTGGTTGACTTGCGCGTTCCCGAGCGCAATCAACACTTCCTCTATCGTCCTAAGACGATCGCCCACATTGTTCGGTGCGGGGGCGTCCTGCGCACCTTGGGGTTGTTCCATCTCAGGTTGAATCGGTTCAGTGACGTTTGGTGGTGTTTCAGTAGGTATCTCAGTGGTGGTTTGGGGAGTGGTTTGAGTTCTTCCTCTTCCTCTTCCTCTGGGTGCCATTCTAGTACAAATGGGATAGATTAGGACTGGTGAATTTAGCATATAGTCTAAGCAATTTCTATAAATGTATATTGTGTAGCAATTTAGCACGTGGTGCTTTGTTCGAATTAAGAAGCGTACGACGCCTCGGGGGTTTTATTTTAAAATTTTCCTTTCGATTTAAAAAAAATAAATACACCGGCCATTTTATTTCCTCAAAGAAATTTTAGTACAAAAGTAGAAATATTTTTCTAGCAAAACAATGTCTAACAATAGAATCTCTAGTGCCTCATGACGTCTCCCGGTGGGGTAGCAGGATCTTCCTCCGGATCTTCCTCCTCCGAACTCGGCGGTAGTAGGTCGTCAAAGATAGTATTTAGGTCTTGCCCGTGGGCATCGATGTATTCTTTTAGTATTAAGTTTTGTGTGGTGAGGGTTTGGACTTGGCGCTCGAGTTGGTTTATGCGGTGATGATCCGCCTCTCTCAAGTTGCCCATGTGATGTAAATTGGCCTCCAATTGAGCCATACGGTACTTCATCTGCTCTAGGGTCTGGTGGGAATCGAGATGAACACTCATCATCCTGACCATCAACTGTATCATGTCTTGACTAGCCATCTAGCGCAAGCAAGAGATCTAAGTTAATATTCGCCAAGATTCTAAGTTCAATTCGCCAAGATTCTAGGTTCAAGTTTCGCCAAGATTCTAAGTTCAAGTTTCGCCAAGATTCTAAGTTCAAGTTTCCAAGATTCTAAGTTCAAGTTTCGCCAAGATTCTAAGTTCAAGTTTCCAAGATTCTAAGTTCAAGTTTCCAAGATTCTAAGTTCATAGCAGAGATGCAACATGCATATGCAAATGATATTTCCCCCCAATAATAATTTAATGCACCACATATATATTTTTCCCATGGGTTTTTAAAAAAAAATTTCTCCATGGAAATAATAATTTAAAATTTAGAAGAATAGTCAAAATATTAATAATAGTTTAAAAATAGTAATGGTTTAAAAATAAGAACAATAGTTTAAAAATATTCCGGGCTCTGATACCAACTTGTAACACCCCGGTTTTTGGTCACCCAGGTCGGGATGTCACCGCCACATCTCCCTAGTAAGACACAGTTTCTTCGAGCTTACTAAAGAGATGCAAGGCTAGGTATTGCAGTATTTAAAACATTTAAAGCATTCAAAATAGCCCATACAATATAATTCGAAAGTAATAATAGCATAGCGCAGCGGAAATATTTAGTTTAGTACAATATCGCAGCGGAAAATATAAAAGGGGCCGACATGGCCAAAACACGGGTTAAACAGGCCCGTTCATAATATAGTCTAAGTACAAAATTTTAAAAGCAAAATAAGTGTTCCCCAAAATCCCATGCATGAATCGTGCTCACACATGCTCATTCCACATATTCTGTAAGGAAAGGAATAAAAATGGTTTTGGTCAGCAAATTGCTGAGTAAGTTAACACATGCATGATCGTAGGGTTTAAAAGCCATAAATTTAATAATTTAACAAAAGCATGATAATAACATAATATATAATTTAATCTAATCAAGTATCCAATAGCCTAAATTATCTCAGGGCTCTATTTAATAACACATATCGCATGGTTTAATCACAAAAGCCATAATTTAAATAAAGCATTTAAATAATTTAATCGGACAACAACGTAATTTAATCTAATTTAATTTAATTTAGAATCCCCATCACATTCCCGATTTTGTATTTCAAAGTTTCACGATAAAATCGCGATGTCAACAAGTTTAGCCGGTAGCCCGGCGGCCGCAACCGTATCAGCCATACCCAGTACCACTCCGGAGCCTCGGGAAACCCATACGGATATTCACGAGAGTGTAGGCTCTAAGTTTCGCCGTTTAGGCAATCCATATCTCAAATTTAGCGCGCGGGGTCACCATCGTCCATTACGGCACGAAGTGAATCGTTAGGGGGCAACCTGCAGAGCACTCACCCCTAATTTTAATTTATCAAGTTTGTAAGGGGATTTAGTTTTTAAAATCTGCCTTCCATTGTATTAATTTAGAAATAATATCTCAATTCGTTTCAACCCTAAAGGTTAATTCCATGTTGCAACAAGATTTCAAGATTTCGTTTCGGTAAATCACAGTTTACTCCAAAATTCGTCTAAAATCAGATTTAATTCCAAAAATTCCAAAATTTCATATCTGACTCGGAAACATCAAGATATACAACTTTCGTGTTTTAACTTTTTCAATCCGAGATACCTAAGTAGGTCAAAATCCCAAATTTTTGCAGATGAACAAATCTGTCCGAGTTCAAAGTGTCACAGTTTAAAGATTTCAAATTCTACCATATCAATTCAACTCCAAATTTAATGAAATTTGACAGAGGTCATCTTAAGACATTTATCTACAACTTTCATGTTCGGACAAAGATCTAAAACAGCCTAGATCCTATGTCAAAAACGTGATCAAGATCATTCCTAAGTTCTGCCCAAGATTTCAAGATCTAGATTCAAACAGTTCGGTTTCAACGGGTTTTCACATATCAAATCAACTCCAAAAATTCCCAAAATTTTACAGTAGCTAGGTCTAAGTCTTAGGAACGTTTTTCGTGTTTTAAGTTTTTCCGTTTGAGTTCGTTTTAAGGTTCGGAAAAATTCAACAAATCTGTTGCGCCGATAGAAAGTAATAGTTGACAGAATTTCGGTTTCATGTTAATCTTTTAGTTTCGAATGTTTTAATTCATCCCAAAACCATGTAAGAGTTAACTTACTGAGTTTATGAACGTCGGGGATGTCTAATTCGGAGGCGTGGCTTCCAGATCACCGTTTCTCCTCTCCGTTCGTCGGGTTCTACGATCTAGATTCAATACGGGGTGTAGAAAGAAAAGAACCGAAGTTAGAATCCGTTTTCGGATTGAAACGTGAAGAGATTTATCGAACCAGAGCTTACCACAACGTTTGGAGATCCTTGGATTTTCGTCCAAAGCTGCTGCCTCCGTTTGGTGCTATCCGTCGACTCCGAATTTAGGGTTTCGAACGTATAGAAGGTTGTAGGGTTTTGTAAACTTGTTTGGGGCTCCCAAGGGGCTTATTTATAGAGTTCTCAATCCCTAGGGCGTCCACATCTGACCTAAAGGTCTTGGGTCGAGAGATGTTCAACCGAAAGTCGAAAAATCCGCGTTCGGGCGAGAGATTCACGCAACAACCAAATCTGTCAAGTGGCGCGGTCGTGGCGCGCTGTTTCCCCTTCCACCGCGCGGCCACCGCGCGGCACTCGCCTGGACTTCGGTCCGGGCGGGTCGTGCGATCCGTCGTGCTTTTCCATCTCTCTTTCGGGTTTCTATCCCTCTATGCTCCCGAATTCCGATTCCCGGGGTATATTCGGGTTTCTACTTTCTCTCTAAATTTTCGCTCGAGTATAATTGGATGTTTTGGACTCGAATCCTCGAGTTCATTAGTGTCGGGTTTTGGTGTACCATTTATCCATCCTTTTATTTAATTAAATTCCTTTAATTCCTTTTTAAGTAAAAATCTCATTTCTCATTTCCTTATCTTTATTTATTCTTTTATTTGCTGGATTTGTTTATTTATTTATGATATTTATTTTATCTATCATTTATTTATTTAACTATTGTTTTATTTTATGATGGAAAATTCACGGGTATTACAGTCTACCCTCCTTAAGAATCAACTTCGTCCTCGAAGTTGTGCTTCTGCTTTTCTCGTGCTAAGGTCTTGTGTTTGTTTTATTATGTTGTGACTGAACTTAGAATTAAAACTTCTAAGCTGCCTACGTACCCGGTAAAGGGATCAAGCCATAACGTAGTTCAAAAGTTTACAAAAATGCACGAAAAGTAGGTGGTATCACAGACTTCCAACAATTTTTATTTTTTATAAGATTTGAAATTTCAAATTTATATGGAATTCGCAGTGTATATATGGAATTTATATTAAAAGATACATTAATGAATATATGGAAAATATTTATATAGATTAATGAATGTATATATAGCTATATTTTCACAAAAATATGTCCTTTCTCCTAAAAGTAATATACAATTATATAATTGCTAATCGTTAAAAAGAATATGTTTTATAATTACATCATTCTATTTGTATATAAATATATACACAATTAATATAAATCTTATATATGTTTTATTATATAAAACCTAATACAAAATAATTATAATTATTAAGTGGATTGAGAAAATTTAAATTCTATGTGTAAATTGGTTTGGAGTAAACTAATTATTTTCATAAAGCATATTATAAATAAAAGACCAGGTATATAAAGAGTTATTGGGGTGCGAATAGATCCATGAATAAATAAAGAAGAAAAAATTAATTTTTTAATATTTTTAACAAATACTCCCTCTGTTTTATAATAAGTGTAACAATATAAAATGACATGGGCTTTAGGTAAGTTAATAAAAATAATTTAGTTGAAATAAAATAATTAAATAAATAAAATAAGATGACTCACATTTGACTTTATTCCTTTTGAGTTTTATTTTAATGAATATCAAAAATTATTAATTTAAGTATAATTAGTAAAAATTATTAACATTCAAAACATTCCAAATATGGTAACGTAACACTTATTTCAAAATACCCAAAAAAGGAAAATGTAACACTTATAAAAGGTAAAAAATGGAGGAAACAATTTATTAATCTATATTTTAACAGGCTTACAATTGACGAAAAAATAAATATAAATCTAGCTTTCTTAAAAATTGAAAGGCTAATTGTTGCAAATTCTATAAGTTTGAAATTTTCTCTGGAATGCCGTACTGAATGAAGTTTTAACGTTTGAAACAGATAATCTATTGATACTAGAAGAGATATTATAATAAGGAAGAAATGAAGGAGGATCGTGCTAAGCTATTACTTTTGTTGATTGATGAGCAGAAGAATGTTTATAATAAAATAATGTATTTAGTTGATAGTAATGAGGGTTGATAATTTATCTAGAAAATATTATGTTTAGCCCTTAATAGGAGAAGTGATATTATGTTGCATGTAGCATCCAATGGAATAGCACCTCTACTCATTCCAAGAGGTAGGACTACACATTCTAGATTTGGTATTCCACTAGATTGTGACGAGAATTGTGACGAGAATTCTACCTGCAAAAAATTACCCCAAAAAATTATTTAATATCTCTTCTCATTAAAACAAAGCTCAATATTTCTGGAATAAAATTCTTGATTGGTAGAATTATTATGAGCCCGTCTGAATTAACCAAAATCTTCATTCATTTTCTGAGGAAAAAATTCATACTTGCAGTTTGTTTTACTATGACTATAGGAAAAGACAAAAAAAAAGTCAATGTCCATCCTTAAAGAATGTTGGATTCTATCTTTAGAAATCAGTTTTTACCCGTATCAGTGATATGTTGCAATATCTTGTGTCACTGGAAAGAGACGATTCGGAGTATTAATGAAGTATATAATTAATATGGATTAACTCAAGATATAACAAGAAATGTTGTTTACAATGAAAATTATATATGACAGAAATTTGCACAATAAATACTTCAGGTAGGTGATGGTAATTGGTAAAGTTGGTATTGATATTGGAGATGTATAATTAGATTTGACATTTCTAGATGATAATTTTATAAACTCTACGGGAGATCCTATAGTGGCAATTGTTGAGAGACTTATACAAATATAAAATGCACTACTTCAAATCTAAACATTGTTACTATTTATTAACCCCTACCAGTGAGATCGTTGATACGATCAATGATTACGTCATGGAACATATATCTGCAAATGAAAATGTATATATATATATCAGTTCTAACAATATTTGTCAAGATGATGAAAGTATAAATAATGACAATGAATTATTTTCACTGGAATATCCAAGCACGATCAGTTGGTTGGACTACCAAATCATGGAATATAGTTGAATGAGGGTTGCATAGTCATACTTCTTACGAATATAGATCCATCAAATAAATTATGAAATGGAAGTATGTTGATAGTAACCAAGATACAAAACCATATAATTGAGGTTAGACTAATTTTTGGGATACCATGAAAGTAGAAAATTCTTGATTGGTAGAATGTTTATGAGCCTATTTGATTTAACAAATTTCTCATTTGATTTTAGATGAAAAAAATTTATCACTCGCAGTTTATTTTGCTATGATTATAAACAAAATTCAATGTCAACATTTAAATAATGGTGGACTTTATCTTCCAAAACCAATTTTTAGAAGTTATGTTGCAATATTTCGTGTCACAAGCAAGATGTGACTCAAAGTATTAATATGCAATTAAGAATGACTAACTTAAGATATCACAAGAAATGTTATTTACAATGAAGTTTATATATGACGGAAAATTTACAAAATAGATATTTGATGTAAGTGACAGTAAAGTCGGCATTGATTTTGAAAATGTATAATCAGATGTGTCATTTTCGGGCGATATATTTATAAACTCTACGAGTGATCTTATAGCGGTCATTTTTTAGAGTACATATATAAATATAAACTACATCACTTCAAATTCAGACATTTTTAAAGATAGTGTTATTCTAGCCCCTACCAATGAGATTTTCAGCAAATAAATTTTCAGCGAATTGTGAGGAAATTTTTCATCTTATGCTTAATACTTATATTTAAATTTTGTTTGATAAAAACAAATAAATTTCAAATTCAATAAATATATTATTTTAATAATTATTTTATTAATATGTTAGATTTGTATCGGACAAGCGACATAAGCTAAAGAATACAGTATAATATGATTTCTATGTTAGTTTTAAAAATAATTAAATTATAATGATCATATAATACACCCTCTTTTGAATATATATAAAATAATTACACATTATATTTTTCATTACTCAAAATATAATTTATTATTATTTTATATAATATAAAATATATGATTATGCCCGTCGAGTCTCGAAGGGTTCATTACTAGTATAGATATATATTAGTATTATCCCATCCGAATGGGCGGGATGGTATGTGTTAAAGATAGATATTCAAAGAGAAAAAGAAAAGGAAAATTAATATATGTAAAATATATATATTATTATTATTTTTTTTTGGTGATACAGCCTAACAAGGCTAGCAAAGAGAAAAAGAAAAGGAAAATTAATATAGACTAAAGACAATCAAATAGTAGACCAAAACCATCCTCATCGTCGAGCATAAGCAGTGCCTGCCGCATCCATCTCCAAAATTTGCACTAACTCATCCAGCGGAAATGCCCAAATAGTATAGAACGCCTCATCAGTAGCTGCTTTCTTGGCCAACGCATCTGCCACCTGATTTCCCTCACGAAACACATGTGTAACTTCACAATCCCTCATTAGGCAAAGCTCCTTCCTCACCTCCTTAATCAACGGCCAAAGGCTATGCCAATGGTTAACCACTCCATTCACCAACTTCACCACTTCCATATTATCAACAAAACAAAGGCCAAGACTAACTCTTTGTTGCCGAGCATGCAACAGTCCCGCATACAATGCCATAAGTTCTACTTGCAAAATAGGACCCCTAGCAATAGAACCACTACACGCCCCAATCCAAGTACCCTCATTACTCCGAACCACAGCCCCAACACTAGCACACGATGGAGTCTCCATTACACATCCATCCGTGTGTAGAATCGCCCTCGAACAATCAACATCCTTCCAACAAACATACCTAACACCACGCTCCATTCGAAGCCTGGACAACGCAAGCTCCATCCGGCTGCTAAGATAGTCCGCCTGGAACTTCAAACCAATCAACTTCCTCGCCTGTCCACGAAAGACCCTCGCGTTCCTTTCACACCAAATCACCCATAGCCAAGCCAAAAATTTCGCCCCCCAACGTTGCCATACACTTTCCAACCACATCCGACACTTCTCATCCGGGACATCCTGGATGTAACTAAATGAGCCAAGTCCAGCTATTCTCCATGCGACATCAGTCCACTCACATAAAAAAATTGCATGTCTCCAATCATCAATTTCCACACCACATACTGTGCACAACGGCGCCATGGCCATTCCACGCTGATGCCGAAGTTTATTACACGGCAAGGAGGCATGGCCTAGAAGCCACAATAAAATGCCAATCTTCTCCGGGATACCCTGCTTCCACATCCAACTCCAACCCTTCTCAACCTCCATATCACGCACGAGCATATCATAACCAGATTTCACCGAATAAACCCCATGAAGATTGCCTCGCCAGTGTAGAACATCATGCGACCTATGAGAAATAAATGGCACAGGCGATTTCATAATATCACTCCTCAAATCCTCCGACAACCATGATAGAACATGATCAAGAGACCATGTACCATTAATAATAACATCCCGAATACGAAGATCAATATCACTATAATGGACGAATGGAACTTTGTCAGCAAGGCATGCGCCTTTCCACCAGAAAGTATACCATAAAGAACTATCCCCACGACCAATACGCACACCATAACCATCCTTCATCCTCTCCCCAACCTTACATAAAGCCTTCCAAACCTTCGTACTACGATAATGAGGCTGGGGAAACACTCCATCTACCAAACCATAGCACGCAAGCAACACACGAACCTATAACTTATCTGCATTGCTGACCAAATCCCACACTTTCCGACCAAGCAACGCAAGATTCATTAAGTGAGTATCTCGAATACCTAGCCCACCGAGCTTACGGGGCCTATTCACCGTCCCCCATTTAACAAGACACAGGCCACGACCCTCCACACCCTTCCAAACCCATCTCCTAATCAATTTATCCAAATCATTCCAAATGCCCCTTAGAAGCAACTGAACTTGCATTCCATACACCGGCATACAAGATAAAACCGCCCTGGCTAAAGTGATCCTTCCAGCTTTATTCAGTAGGCATGACGCTCAGGTAGTAAATTTACTCTCCATCTTTCTAATCAAGTAATCAAAATGTGATTTCTTCAACCTACCATAGATAATAGGAAATCCCAGATAGCGCCCGAGATCATCAACCGCCATTACGCCCAACCTATGAGTAAGTGAAGCTTTTTCTAAATCCGACGTACCAGGCGAGCAGAAAGCCATTGATTTCGTCGCATTCATCTTCAAACCAGACCGAGTGCCAAAACGCTCAAGCACCTCCACCATAGTGTTAATACTGTGAACATCAATCATGGCACATAAAATCAAATCATCAGCAAACATTAAATGGGAAATACCAATGCCATCCGTGCTTAACTATAGTGGCCGCCAGTTCCCTGCGTCCACCTCTGCCAATATCAATCTAGACAACTTTTCCATTACAATCACAAATAAATAAGGCAAAATAGGATCCCCCTGCCGCAGCCCTCTACCCGTCCGAATGTTTCCAATAGGCGAACCATTCCAAAGAACCAAAAAACTCGACGATCTAACACATACCATGATTCATTCGTGGCACGCTACTGGCAATTCTAACTCCAATAAGCACTCCTCCAGAAAGTCCCACCGGACCGTGGCATATGCCTTAGCAAGATCAATTTTCAATACAGCAGCCTTACCCCCTGACTGGGCAGCTTCCAGGGATGATATTATTTCCTGCAACAGAATACCATTATCCGACGTTCCTCTCCCGGGCAAAAATGCAGACTGAAAGGGACTAATAATCTGGCAAACTATAGGCCGAAGTCTATTAACCAAGATTTTTGTAATGAGTTTAAAAGACATATTACACAGGGTTAGCGGCCGAAATTGCTGGATAGTACGAGGCATCTCAACTTTTGGCAGGAGGCATACATACGCATGTGCCAACCCATCTGGCAATGTCCTGGATCTACAACCTGACCGACCATCGCCACCACAGCCTCCCTAAGAATGTCCCAATAACCATGATAAAAGCATGCAGGAAAACCGTCGGGGCCAGGCGCCGCAAGGGGCTTCATCGATTTTATAGCTATCTCCACTTCTCCAGTAGTCACCATAGCCTCTAGTCCAGTTTTTTGAGCATCCGAAATAGGTCAAGATTCGGCAGACCACCTCCAACCGCCATTTCATTAGATACTTCAAAAGCCTTAGCAAAATAGTCCTCCACATGCGCTGTCAAGAGCTGTTGATCCTCAACCCAAGTCCCATTGTCAACCTCCAGCCCATAAATTTTTCCACGTTGCCGAAGAACCTTAGTCTTTGCATGGAAATATTTTGTATTGCGGTCACCCTCCTTGACCCACATATCTCTCGATTTTTGTTTCCATAACATCTCTTCTTGCTCCAAGACTAAAGCAAGTTCCCCACGGAGTTCCGAATGTAAGCGCCACATCCAAGCGAAATCAACACGTTCCAAGCGTTTTTCCAACCCCGCAATACAATTCTTTAACTTCCGTTTCTGTTCCCTAACATTACCAAACGTGGACCTATTAAACTCCACCGACTTTTCTTTAATAGCCTCCAATACATGACCGAGATCGCCCCCCCCGATCCATGCCCTCTTTCACCACAGTCTCATATTGTTGATTCGTCCTCCACATCATTTCCCATCTAAATGGCCGAGTACTAGCTGGTGCAATATTGGTTCCACATAGAAACTTTACCGGACAGTGATCGGAGCCTAGTTTCGACAGATTAAAAGCCCTAGCGTCTGAAAACATACCAAAACACGACATAATCATCACCACTCTTTCCAATCTCTTCCAAATCCGTCTCCCCTCCCCTGCCGTCCGAGTCCAAGTGAACTCCGAACCAACACAATTAATATCCACAAGCTGACAATGATCCAAGGTTGATCTTAATTCTATCGCCCTATCTTGCAAGTAAACCACCCCCCATCCCCCCCCCCCATCATCTCATCCTCCTTAGTAATTTCATTCCAGTCTCCCAGGACCACCCAGGGGCGCTGAATGATCTCCGAGAGACTCTTAAGTTCCTCCCAATTACCCTTACGCCGTTGATAATTAGGATCCGCATACAGTGCCGTAACATTCCAAATAGCCACGCCTTTGCTAATTTCCAACGTAATCATCCGACTGCGGCTATCAATAGTGTCAATCTGACAGTCAGTGCTAGCAGCTCGTAGCACCCACAAACCCCCGCCCATACCCACCGCCTCTTGTAAATGCACCAGGGCATAGCCATGACTAGCAAAAAAAAACCCGAACTCTGTGAAAGGGCCCTCTCGGTTCCATAAGACATACTATATGCGGGCGATGATCCCTCAACAATTCACTTATCCAACATTGAGCCGTGCGACTCATAATACCACAAACATTCCAAGCAATTATCGAAAAATCTTTAAACATCATAACCATAAGATAATAATAAAACTAACCCCAACGGACTCATTGTGATCCCCCAATTTTGGAACCACCATCATCCGCATCCGCCCAGCTCTCATTATCACGCGAGTCCACCTCTTCTAACTCACGGTCCACCTCATCAGATTGATCCTGCAAGATCCCGAATTGATTTCCCAACACACCCTCGTCCCTTGGACCTCGGGATGATTCCCCTCTTTCCAATCTTTGCCTTTTATGCCCATGCAACCCATGCAACGTTCGATCACCTCCACCAGCATAAGGGACCAACGCAAGTGCATTACCTCCTGTTGAGATTGATGTCTTCCCAGGATGGCTCACCCGGCCAGGTGACACAATCACTCCCTTTCCCGTGCGACTCGGAGGCAACTCCTTCTCTACAGGCGGTGGCGTCGCCCCCCTGACAACAGGCTCCTCTTTCCTATGTTGCTGACGAGGCTTACGCGGTCCCCGACGCTCCACCAAGAGCCACTCCCCAAAGGCTGGTTCCTTCGTAACAGTACCCCCGACCTCCTCCATACCCTGATCACCCTGCGAATCCACCTCTTCGCAGGCTCCGGAAACACTGGCACCGTCCTTTGCCTCATCAGCCCCAAGCGCCGACTCCCAGTAGTTTGCATATAAAAATAATAAAATATTGAAATATAATAATAATCTGTTAATAGATTCAAAATAAGACACACACAATGTGATTGAATTTTATATTAAATAATTGTTATTTGTTATTCCCCAGAATATTTTGCTCAACAATATATAATTAATTCACCAACAACTAAACAAAATTGTTCAAATTTAGATAATTAACCCCAATAGTTTAAAAAATAGTGTATTATTTAAATGTATATCGAATATTTATCCCAAATACCATATTTATATTGCCAAAAATTACCAGGACTTTCCTTCGAGGTCTTTGTCCCTAAAGAGGACGTCGGGGCTAGCTCAGGGATCGAGTGGGGGGCCAGTACTGGCCGGAGGCGAGGGAGAGGTCGGTCCAAAATGGAGAGGAGGGGAAGGAGTTATTTGGGAGAGACAACGTTTTTTTTTTCCTCTAACCCAATTGATATGAAGCATATAAAATATTTAACACAAAATAAAGATTAATTGCGATGCAAAAATATTAAAATTTATTAAACAATGTAAATTTTTTTCTTGAACAACTTTCACATTAGTTTCCATTAAATTATAATTTTTAAAATATTTTATATATACACATATTCAAATAATTTTAATAAAAAACAATCAACTTCCATTATTCTATTTTCAACCATGAATATGTATATGTTTCAAACTCAAAAATTCAACTTAATTATTAAAGCCCATAATAGTCCATTACTATTCATAGCATCAACAAGTTTTATATAGTATAAATATAGGAAAGCAAAAAAGATAAGCCTAACGACTATGGAGCCAATTGCCTAGCGCATTCACAACCAATTTCTCCTGACCAAGATCCGGGGAGAAAGCCCAAGTGGTAAAAAAATCCTCCAGAAATGTCCTATGCATAGCAAATCGATCTTCAAACAGGAAACCACTAGAATATTAGATGCCGACTGCGGCTCAATAGGTATCAAAACCTCCGAAGCAATACGGCGAAGAATATCCCGCAAACTCTTTCAAGAATTATTCCCCTTAACTCCACCAAAATTCCAAGCTAATAGTTTGATATTTCTAAAGTCCATAAACATAATCAAAAATGGGGGAGATAATCACACCACATAGGGAGCTCAATTAGATAATACCGCCTTGCCGGCTCAGGTCTGCATAGCTTCGTCTTCCCCCGAAGCTTCGTCCACCGATGTAGTTGGGGGTTTCCCCCTCCTTTTTGCCACGATCTTTGTCATCTGTTGGGGTCTCTGTATCACTAGTCGTCGAGGGACGAGCTCTTTTGGGATGGTACTTTGAATCCACTGGAGTTTGTTGTTCAACTACTCCAGATGCTTTCTTCTTCAAATTGACATTTGTGGAGGCCATGTGCCCAGGTGTCTTGCCTGTCTGTATTGGGCTAAAGGGGGAATTTGGCCCACTGGATCCCCTTTTAAGCAAAATAATTTTTGAGTTTGGGTATTTCCCATCCCCTTATTAGTTCCATTGGTTGTGCTCCAGCCCTACGCAAAAATCGGGGCCCTATTCAATGGGTTTAGGCCTTTGATTTTTTCCATTAGGCCCACTCCTTTATTCGAAGGATTCACTACTATGGCCAACTGAATTTTTTGGGCTTATTGGATCTCTTCCACACAACCTTGATCCAATCTCCTGACATAGGTTGACTAGGTAAGGCTTTACTTTCCCCTGCTTCTGCAGTAGGTATCAATTTTGTAGACTCCAATTGAGTAGTGAGAGCTACGCAAGCCTCCTGACCGCCTATTTCCGGGAAGACTTCTCTGGTAACAGGGTTTGTTTCTTTCGCATTGACTTTCTCCTCCTTATTGCAACTTTCTGCCTGGTCAGTCTCCATCGCAGAGGTCTCCCTTTTGTTATCTTTCTCTAATTTGGCTAAATCCAGAGCCCTCTCCTCTGCAGCCATCTTGTCAAGTACCTCTTTTAGAGGCACCTTACCAATCTCTCTCCCTATATGCACCATCCGCACCTCTTGATCCTCAATAGGGCCATTCGGGCAGCCATGGCTAGCATGGCCGTATCTCTGGAAAATCGAACATAGAAGGTGAAGACCTTCATACGCCACCTTTTGCCACCTACCTCCAATAAGGATGCTGAGACCACCAGGAGGTTAAGGTCTATCTCCACACACACCCGGGCATATTTCCCTCTGTTAACACCCTTCGACATTACGTTAACTTTGATTGGTTTGCCCAAGACAGATGCCATATTTTTTAGAATGAGTTCAACAAAGAATTGAAAACTCAATCCGGGAAAATGGGCCCAAACTATGGTTTTCTTAGGGGTTTCTAAGAAGTTAGGCTTCCATGGACATACCGTTAGGTAGCTATCAAAGACCATCCATGGCCCGTCATTGAGGACCCTCGTCCGATCAGCCATTCAGTCAAACTTGACCAAGGAAAATCCCGCATCCATGTCAATCATTTCAAAGCGATTTTCAATCTTCCACAGCCTCGCTATTCTTTGTTTCATATCAACGTACCCGACTCTCTTCTCGAGCACAGAAATGATGAACCATCTTCGAACTGTTTGCAAATCCTAGCCTTGAGGCTAGGGTCCGCAGAGATGCATGGTTTCAGTATATCACCATTGATGAACTCAATGGTTATCACGTTGGCATTGGCAGGTTCCATAAGCAGTGGCACAGGAACCGACTTACCTTCCAAGACCTTGTCTCTGAATGACAAAGAAGCTCCACTGGAAAAAACAAATTTACCTCGGGGAGCTGACCACTCTATATTTGCTGCCACTGCCTAGCAGTGAGCATTTAAATGTCAATTGCAAGGACATGGCACAAGCAATTAAAGACTTGCACAAGGATGTGAATGATAGTATGTTCAAAGAAGATGAGATGTGTGCCAAATACACCAATCTCAGACGGAAGAGAATATTACTAAAGCCTAGATATTGGGTCTGAAATACATGAGGAAAGAAAGGTTCGTGGCTGCAAGACAAGACAAAATGTCACCTTGTGGAGATTAATGATAATGTGTATAAAATTAAATTACCTTCTGAATATACCATTAATCATGTTTTTCATGTTGCAGATCTATCGTTTCATGAACGGGATGATGAGTTTGATGCTAATCGGTTGATGAATCAACCTTCTTAAGGGGGTGAGGATGGTATAGATGTCGGAAAAACACTTGTATTGATTTCCGAAGGCTCATGCTCTAGGCAAAGAGCTAAGAAGCTCAAAACCCAAATTAGCAAACTGATCAATGAAGAAATAGATGAACAACAGCCCAAATAAGTCCAAAAATGCAACTAATGATCTGGATTGTTGAATACCGGACTATCCCGGGATCGATTAATCTGGGACCCTCCTCGTTATAGTATAATAAAGCTGAAAGGACATCTAGATGCAAAAACATATCAAAGAGCATAAAGAGGTCAAAAAGATGGATCCGGGAAGTCTCTACCGCCATCACCGTCGCCGGAAATTGCAGCCGCCGATGCCAGAAATTGCTGCCGCCACTGACACCACCAAAGTCACCGCCGCCATCTTTGGAGCATTGTGGAAAGTGCATGCTGCCCTCGCCGGAGGTCGGCCAGAATTTGGCCAGAAAGTCGCCGGAACAATGGCTTGAAATTTTGTCGAAACAGTGTCAGCGGAAGAGGGTCCCGTTCGTCCAAAACTTAAAATAATTCAGCATGTATTTTGTAATTTTGGACCTTTGTACCGTAGACATGTCTCCAGTACAAGCCTATGTGCCATAGACTAAAGTCTTGTGCTGAAGACATGCCTCCAATACAAGCCTTTGTACCATAGACACGTCTCCAGCACAAGCCTTTGTGCCATAGACTAAAGGCTTGTGCTAAAGGCATGCCTTTAGTACAAGCGTTTGTACCATAGACAGTGTCGAGTACAAGTCTTTATGTCATAGACTAAAGTCTTATACTATAGACATGTCTCTATTACATGCCTTTTAACCGTACACATGTCTCCAGTCCAAGCCTTTTTACATAGGCGTACATAAGCATGGTTACAGTACATAAGCCATATTTTGTAAATTTCATCCTTATTTTATTTATTTCATTATGTAATGCTTGTACTTGTTGCTTGATCTGTAAATAAGAACTCCCACACATTTTGTATACACTTTTGGAATTCAATGAACATTTGCTTGTTTGTAAACTTTGCCAAGAGTCTCCCGAGAGCATCCCATTGCTCTCAACACTAGTGATTTTGCTTCTCGGTAAGATCACACAGTCAAATTTGAAGTTACTTGAATGAAATCAACAAAGCATGCACTTAAAGGAGGCTATTGTCTCACATTTAGTTTAGTGTGTTGCGTTAACCGATTTCAAAGATTTTGGGACAAGATTTTGGGATTAACAGTCTTCAAAGATCAATTTCTAGTCTTATTTTGTATCATGGGTCACATTCGAAGGAGATTCAAATCAATTAGGCAAGATGATTAATTAAAGATCACTCTTCTATCCCTATCATGAGTATCATGGGATTTGCATTGTTTCAAAGATCACTCTTCCGATCCCTATTATTATTAAAAAATGATTAATATAATAAATAAATAAATAACTTATCATTAATAAATAAATTTTCAATTAATGATTGAAATAATCTTGGGCATTACAGTCTCCCCGCCTTAAAAATTAACTTCATCCTCAAAGTTGCCTCTCGCGTATTACAGTCTGCCCTTCTTAAGAATTGACTTCGTCCTCGAATTGCTTATCGTCTAAGGATGGCGTAATTCATGTAAATATTCAAAGTGTTTAAGGAAATGAGCATACGAGCTACAAAGATCGTGTTAGCTCGACATATTGTATTGTGAATTGCTCGTAGGGCTGTTACATCCTCCCCCGCTTAGGATTATAGTTATGTCCTCATAACTGTCTAATGATGATTTTGGCAAAGATGTGATCTCCTAGCATATTAAAGTCTCTAGATAATGTTAGACTCACTCCTAAATAATGAGGTATAAACATTAATAATTAACACGTTGAGACACTAAGTGCACAACTAACTCATGTATGAATGGTTTAAATTATACACATAAATATTGTACTTAGCTAGGGAAAAATCTCGGTTTAGAAGCTTGTACCAAGCACGAAAGATAATGCACAAACCAAGCAAGTAAATGAATGCACATGCATATGACCCGTTTTCCAATTTGAAAAATAATTTAATGCCTTATTTTAAAATATTTTTATGTAAGAGAGAACTTTCATGGTTCTATAGAATAATATTACTAATATTCTTATAAGTTTAAAAATAATAATATTTTTATACGCTTAAATATTTAATACATAGTTTTTACCAAATGAAGCTAAACTATTTATATACACTGTAACATCCCGATTTTAAAGCTCCCAAGGGTCAGGATGCTACTGCCACATCTCCCAATTAAGCTCGCCCTAGGCTTACATAATTGGAAAATGTTAAGGCACAAATGTACCAAGCACTAAACTCCATTATAAACTCTTTAGAAGGGAAAAATAAATGCAGTAAATTAAAATAGGGCAAACATGGCTAAAAAGTATTCTAAGTGCATAAATTACAATGTAGAAGCTCAATACAACAAATTCTTAAAAACATATCCCAAAGTCCCAGTACATGCCATGCCCACATGTGCTCGTCAGAGTCTATAAGAAAAAGACAAACAACACACATCACTAAATAAATTATTGAGTAAGCCAACCCATTCCATATCCGGTTTTGGGGTTTTAAAAATGGATTGGCTTAAATAATGTTAAGACAAACAACACACATAAATTATTGATTAAGCCAACCCCTCTCATATCAAGTTTTGGGGTTTTAAAAATGGATTGGCTTAAATAATGTTAACACATAAAAAATGTGTTAATAAAGCCCAATACAAATACAGGCCCAAGTCACACAAAAGGCCTAACTACCAGGCTTGGACGGAAAACACAACACATGGTCAGCCCATGGACCCCGAGGAAGTCACTCCAAGCAAGCCATCTGTAATACCCTCATTTTCAGCGCAGCGGAAAGACAGAGTGCTACTCTAGATGTTGCCGGCTCCAAAGTAAAGGCTGACCCCACAAACCAACATAAGTTTTTTCCAATGTGCTTTGGCTTCACTCACGCACACCCTAAGAGACTTCCCAGGAAGTCACCCATCCTAGAATTGCTCCAAGACAAGCACGCTTAACTTTGGAGTTCTTATAGGATGGTATGATTAGCTTATTACACTTTATTTAAGCCATTCTCTTGGGTATTACACCATCTATCCTAAATAAAGGCGCAACCCGAAGATAGCTAGCCTGAGCACCGCGAGCTGAGAAAGACAATCCCAGACGCTCCCAGATGACGTCATCCAAAACAACGGGTCATTCCTATCCTCGCAGAAGGCTTATCTGTACCATTCCGAATAAAGGCGGGAGAAGACCAGTGTCCGTTTGAGTTCACATCTTTTCCCCAAAAGGTGTCTTTTCATAGAAAGACACCTCTACTTGTATAAATAGGCAAATGTAACACTGTAAAAAGGATTCCAACATCGCCCAACATTTCAATACAATGTCTATTTTACTTTTTCGTATTTATTTTTATTTACTGCTTTCTTTTAGTGTTTTCACTTTTTATTTCCTTTAATTTCCGCAATGCTCTAGTTTCTAGAATTCCAACTTGGGATTCGTCCTCATCCCGGCTTCCGACCTTGAAGGTACCGTTTAGATGATTAAGCGTTACTCCGAAATGACTTTAATAAATAAGAATATTCTTTTAGAAAGAACACTACTTTAACAGTCAAGTTAAAACATTTGAAACTATTTAAGCAACTAAGCTAACAAGAAAAATCATATTTTCACCATTGTGATAGAACGTGGGGATACCACAAGAGTCCAACAATAACGGGAATTTATCCCTTAAAAATGCCATCGGCAACATTTATCAACATGCACCTAGGATAACACTCGCAAGTGTTACTTAGGGATATAGACACAATCATAATAAGTCAACATAAGGAGAGGGACGGCCACGCATGGCTCCACCCTAATACACTCGCTCTCCGGAGCCTAAATGTGGGCATACCTACCCGAATTCTAATGTACAATGGTTTCAATATTTAACACAAGTATACATGTATCGATTTTTCCCAATATAAATGGTATACATCGTCAAAGGGTTCATATCATGTATGAAACACAACTAGGATAGCATAAATTAATAGATCATCCACATTCAAAGCACAATATAATTAACAACCGCCTGGGCATAATCCACTCGGCAAAAAATAATGAAATTTTACAGTGCATAGAAAAGACTAAAATCTTACCCAGTAATCACTTCATTACAAAGGTATTTTCACACAGTAATAATACTTCCAACAGATTTTAAGAAGTGGCAATTATCACAGGAAAAAACCCAATCCAAGCGTTTATCTAAAAACCAAATCAGGCAATACAACTACCTTACTTTCTGAAACCAAAATCTGGCCATCATGCGAATCCCTTAATTGATTTCAAAACGCACAACCCTTGCATTCGCACCCCTGGCCAGGTTATTATGCAACACCTCGGCAGCAAGGTCGCCAGAGCAGCGGAAAAATATGTGATATTAAACACCAAAAGCACTTTAACATTGCACACCACAAAAAGGATCATTCATCGGACTCAGAATAATGGCATATTCAAGGAAAAATCATCCAAAATATTCAAGGAGTTAATGCAAAAATATTGCTCAATTTGCAAAATAATATAACCTCAAATCAAAGGCTGCTGATTCGGTAAACTTTAACATCATGCCATGGAACATACAATTTTCCTTCAGCGTAAATTTCAATACTTGCTAACATGGTCAATGCAATGGATTCTAAAAAGAAACTTAAACTGATCTTTGAAAATAAAACGGATCATACCTTGATTCCCTTCTCTGTAGTCAAGTTACAGACAATCATATTGAGTATACCCCTCTTTGTCGTGAACATATTGATATTAGAATTTTCCCATAAACCGATCCTGAAAGAGGAAAAAGGGCACAGAGAGAGAATAACAGTTAGCAGTTAGCATTATCATAAGTGTATCACTAATGGGGGATGTTGGTATAATGGGTTGGGATTTGGGGACTAAATGATTCTCAAACCCATTGTTTGGTCAATACCTTGATTCCCAGTCATTTAAAATAAATAAACAAATGAATGTTCAACCTACAAAAAAGGAAATAAGAAATATATTAAAATTTATGAGTGCCATAAAAATTGGATTATAAATGAAACATTTGAAACTATCAATAAAGAACATTTACAAATATTGAAATATTATAGATCTCTTCAGTACAGTAAAGCATTTGTCCATAGTGGATGCAGCTTCGAAAATTTCCGGTGTATGAAACAGCAAGCATTTTGTAACTGCAGTATTGGAGAAGATGGCCATGTTGTGCAGATGGTGCAAGCAAGGCGCCAAGTTGTTCTTGATAACATCTGTGACAATGATAAAATCACAGTTAGTTATCAAAAGGTTGTATGCCCCATGAGCATTCATGTCTTCCATTTTTGCCCGTGTTCAGGAAAAAGCTTATTTCATTATGTAGAACTACAGGAGATTGAAGCAAATGAAAGATGCAGGTGCCAACTTTAAGAGATGATCGAAGAAGCCATCAGAAATATGGTAATAAAATATATTTGTGTATTCTTAGTCAATACAAACTGCTGATACACAAATATTTGCTTTAAATGAAAATTTCAGATTAAATTTTATACCTGTTCACTGTATGCAATTAAAGATTTAGAATCGAATTGAAATGAAAAGGAAATTTAAATCATATAAACTCACCAAGGCATTTTATCGAATATCTTGTAGGCATATAGTGAGCAACATGAAATTGATAGCAACATTAACACTCCAAATCCACCCAACAATTTGAACATTAAAACAGGAAAATCATCCAAAAAGGAATACCTCCATAATACAGATTGAATAAAGCAATCCATTTAAATAGATGGAAAAAAAAAGAATACATGCCACAATACATAGTGAATAAAGGATCCGTTGTGTTGGGGAATCTAATATTTAGCCAATCAAGTGTTTCTCTGAATTGGATCTGCAAACTCAGGAAAGAATCGGATATGCAAGCGCTTGCTGCATAATGATTAATCCGCAATGATTATGAATCGAATTACACACCTCAATGTCGATTAATATGTAGATTATATTATATGGGATAAGGATGCAGCAAGGCCCCGCACCACCACCGTATCCAGAATCGGCTGCAGCGGGAGATGCGCCGACGAATCTGGTGGCGCAAGAGCTGGAGCAGTTGTGAAGATGGAGCAGAACCCCAAGCGGAGATGCAAGGGAAGATGGAGGCGGAGTCCATGGATGCGTAGATTGGGCCGCAATTGAAAGGAATGGGAACATATAAAAAATGATTATTGAACGCGGATTTTGGAAAATATGGAGTGACTGATAAATATAGTATTTTGGAAATAAATTAGTGTGTGAGAAAGAATTGAAAAGATAGTGTTTATGAAGGAAAAATGGAATTGAGCGGGAAACTATGTGTTGGTAGAAAACCTTACTTTATACTATAATAAAGATGAGATGGACGTGTAAAGGGCCTCTAATTGATGAGCCTTGCAACAAATTGCAACAAATTGGGCCGTATGGGCTTGTAGATATCTTAAATGAATTGGGCTCGACCAAAAATCCTTATGCTTAGTCTCAATTTCTTTTTGGGCCGAGTTCCAGCTTGGGCTTTCGCTGTTTTGTTCATCTCCCTCAATTTAATTAATCCAAGCCCAAATAAATTGAGGTTCGAATTATCGGGTTGACTGATCCGAGTTTCCACACCAGGTGTGTGTTGGTTTACCTTACACAAGATTAGGGTTGGAAAACACAAACTCGCTGGTTTGGTGTTAAGGGGAAATCGCCTTGATGCCTAAGTAACTCATTCGAGGTGGCTGCGTCTTTGGGAAAAATGTTGAGAAGGTTAGGGATTTTCTTCCAACCACTTGTCATAAATGGGGAAAGAGTAGGATGATGTTCTACCTTCTAAGCTTGAAGCAAAGATGAGGAATATTGATACGCCCGCTGCCTCCACGAATAATTCTAGGTTTTTTCCAAATCAAGATTTTTTTTTGAAGAGTAAGTGGCCCAGCCCATAAGGGCCATGCGGACTTAACGTCATCCCCACCTTCCTCCAGTATATCGTGGGATTTTTTTTTTTAAAAAAAAGTGTAACACGCTTTCTGAGTTGTAACAACAATTTTTTTTGAAGTCCGGAAATGTGGTTTGGGTGCAAAGAAAATTACTTTATTGTTGAATATGGTTGCAAGATTGTTAAATGCTAGCTAGATCATTCATATCCTATCAAAGTGATATACTACTATGACACACTTTGCTAGTTTGCTAGCTAGCTCATAGTAGAATTACTTTCCGGTAAAATTTCTAGAATTACTTTGTTAATGTGAATAAAATTCATAATCTATAAAATTTTGATGATGAAAATTGTTTCATTTTCATTAACATGAGGAACTGGAGAATGAAACATTTGCCCGCAGTACTCCACACAGGAAACTGTTATACGTATTGGTATTATATAATCATAAGGCAGAGACACTGAGATCAGCAATATAATCAATGGAAAAGCTTACTAATGCATAGGTATAAATAGGTATATCATTGGAAACATACTACGGTCTAAGGTCTCACTTAGCTTGAATCCATAACAATAATAATCCTTTTGAGTTGATCATTGATCCGCGAAGAACGCCAGCGCCCCGACGAATGGGGCGTTGATGTAAGTCGCGGGCTCGGATTGCTGATAGTTTCCTCTTTCGTCTCTAAAGTTGTCCCGACTATCCGGACCGCCCACAATTGCTCCTGTAAGAATGTTGGGATTAGGCGAACCGGCGTTATAGTACTGGAATCCATCGTTGCACCCAATGCGAGAAGGGTGGGCATGTAACGATGGCAGCGAGGAACCCCTGTGGTGGACATGCTGTGGATACCTCTGCCCGAACCCAACCATGTAAGACATGCCGGCTGGATTTTTTCCTAGTATGTAATCCACCTGTGTCTTCGCTTGGGCCACCAATTTCTCCGCGGAGATGGTGGTCGTCCCACACGTGGTAACACCTCCTCCTCCTCCGTGTCCGCTCAAATACTTGGAGTATGCCAGGAGGAGAAACGTTGATGTGGTTACATACTGGAGATTGCTCTCGCTCTGCTTGTAGTAAAGCCCCCCTGTGTGTTAAATCAATAATTTTCTCTCTGTGTGTTAAAACAAAAGACAAAACGTAACCAATTGATGAATAAATTGCCCTGTATGTTGGATACAAAATACAATGTCCGTCGTCGTACCTGGGGTGTATGATTGAGACTGGAAACCAGGCGATCCCGGAATAAGTGAACAAATGTAGTTGTCTGAATGTGCTTTGTAAACCTGAAATTCTTCAAGGCTTTCCTCCAGGAATGCCTGGGAGAGCAAGATTTTAGTTCCAGCTCGTTTGTCGTCCCAGCTGAACGAATAGTCATCCTCATCGGCTCCGAGTGTGTGGCCATTGGTCTCAATGTATGACAGGTACATGAAGTTGTCCTCTGAGGCTCTGTGTAGCCACGAAGCTCCCCACAGAAGCTCGTCCTGTAATCCGGATCATATAATGAATGGATTTTGAAATGCTGAGACTATTACATAATACTCCCTCCGTCCCGCGAAGATTGAAGCCTTTCTTTTGGGCACGGTAATTTAGGTAGTGGAGTTTAGTAGTTAAAGTGGTGTGGGTATTTGTGTTTAAGATTATAATGAATTTTGATATTGTTTATTGTTTAACTTTGACTTAATATTATCGTAGTGATGTAATTTGAGAAAAATATTCAAATGTGGTCTTGTTAGAATCGTCTAATCGTGTAGTTTTAGAATATATATTTTATACAATTTTTATTTGTATCAATTTTGTAATATTAAGAGTTAAAGAAATATAAGGGACTTTGTGTAGGAAAGTAATAATGCATTGGAATTTGTGCAGAATAGTAAAAGTAAGTATTTTTAATGGGATTTGACAATAATTAAGATTCTAATCAAACTTATATTAATTTAATTTTTCTAAAAACGGAAAGGGTTCAAACTTCGTGGGACACCCCAAAAAGGAATAGGGTTCAAACTTCGTGGGACGGAGGGAGTAGTATATATGGAGAAAAAAGCATTAAAATGGTTCAGCAGCATATACTAGTATTTACATGGTATCCAGAGTAGGAGCAGTAAAATGGGCACACAGCTGAACTAAGAGAGTCACTATAAGCTCCTCTGTACTTGTCTGCAAGATCGAAAACCTGCATAATAATTATTCGCAAGCTGGTATGGTTAGCCAACGGTTGTCTGGTAAGAAAACAAAGCGATTGAATGAAGCTAGAATGTTTATCCTTACCTCCGTTGCAGCTTTGAGTAGTTTTTCAGAGTACGAAGGATCTGAATCTTTGAACACGATGGAGGCAGCAGCGAGCGCTGCAGCTGTCTCGGCTGCAACATCCGATCCGGGATTTTGAGGTGAAATCTTGTATACATTCCGGTTCGTGTCCATATCCTCGGGCCTTTCCCAGCAACTATGGTCGTTGTTCGGGTCTCCCACCTGTTTGTGGCATCAGAGTTCAGAGAGTCAAGAGTGCTTGCAGATTGGGGCCGGATATTCATTCCCATCATAAGTAGTACTCTAATTTAATTAGGTGTCAGTCTCACTGACTCACTTGTATGTACAGGGCTCCTGGTGTGGCCGTGGATGCTTTGAGTAGATAATCGGAGCCCCATCGGACAGCATCCTTGGCATGATCTAGCTGGTCCTTCATCGAGCTCCCGAATTCGATGACGCTCCACGCTAACAGAGTCGTCGTGAACGCCATTGGCAGGCCGAACTTCACATTGTCTCCCGCGTCGTAGTAGCCTCCCACAAGATCAACCTGATGATGAAACAAATTGATGATGAACAAGTTGTTTACAGCATACATATACTGCCTTCGTTTTCATAAAAAAACACTTTGTAAAACATTTCCTCTCGTTTTATAAAAGCACAGAGATGGGATGGCAGTTTTTACATGGTAACCGGAGCCATCGGAAAGGCCGGAATCAGCCCTCCAGTTGAGGCGCTGGGACGGTGGCAGTCTGCCGGACCTCTGTCCCTCGAAGAAGAGGATGGATTTCTCGAGGGCATTGGAGTAATCTTGAGAAGTGAACGCACTGCGAATTGAAATAGGCGACCAAAAAAGCAGAAAGGAGCACAAGATGTGCATGCGGAGACGAGTATTATGGTTGGAAAACATGTTCTAAAATGGTTGAGAATTGAAAGTATGGAATAATGGAATATTGTTGTGTGATTTTGGTTTGGGGCCTGAGAACTAAGCGAGAGCATGCGGGGCTTTATATAGAGCGAAGGGTGTGCATCTTATTTATTAATATTATATACTTTCTCTGCCCCCAACAAATTTTTGTTATTTGACTTTTGCGCTCAGTATTTTTTAAACTGTTAATATCTCGCTCAATATTTTTTAAATTGTTAATATCTCAAAGTAGGTATACTTAAAAATTATGTAAAATTATATTCTAAAACTACATGATTATACGATTCTAACAAGACCCAACTCGACTATCTTTTTCGAATGTAGACTTGTAATGAAATTGAGTTAAAGTCAAACAATGAACAGTGTAAAAAAATCAAACAATAGAAGATTGTCGGGATGGGGGGAGTATAACTTTGGTATTCCCAACGTTTAGCTTTTAAAATATATATTAAAAATAGCTCAAAATTCTATATATATTAAACATGATTCTCAGTAACCGCTAAATTTTAATCTCTAAACTCTTCACACTCATTTCCCCAACGTTTAGCTTTTTAAACTCCAAATTCTAAACTTAATATTTATTAATACAAAAGAAATTTAGCGATTAAAATAATACTCAATCTTATTTAACTTGTCTTGTATGATTTCTGTACACAATTCCATGCACATTTTCAATCGTCAATATCTCAAAATATATACAACAAAAAATTATGAAAAATATATATTCTAAAACTATATGATTTTATGATTCCAACAAGACCCAACTCGACTATTTTCTTTCAAATATATTCTTGCTATAACATTAAGTCAAAGTTAAACAATGAACATTGTCAAAAAGTCAAACAAGACAAGTAAGGAGGGACGGAGGGAGTAGTATAATGAGAGTGAGAATAGGCCAGACCGCCCGACAGGGGCCTACGACCTATTTTAGGCCCAGCATGGCTTGACCTTTTGACAAAATAGGCTAGACCCGGATAATTTTAAAAACCTGTTTAATAATATAGTCCTAGATCCGGCCTTAGGCCTGTTAGACCTATTAGGCTGGTCTGTTTAAACTTTTTATATAATTTTTTTTATAATTTATTAATATATTTATTATCATTTTTATTTATTATTTATTTAATAATTAAATGAGCTTAAATAAACTTTTAAAAGATCTAAAATCAGGCATATTTACACAAAAGGCCAGGGCCTATAAAAAGCCCTAGACCAAGCTCGGACCTTTCAAAAGTTAAATAGGCTCAGGCCGTCCAAGGCCAAACCTGACCTATTCCCACCCTATAGTATAATAGTGTATTGAAGCTTACTGACAACTTTAATGGAAAGAGTATCCAAGTTTATTACCAAAATCAACATCATGACTTTTTCAATTTATGTCTCATTACCATTATAGTAGGGAAAATGATCCATTTGATCCCATAATGTTGCAAAATTTTTCAAACAGTCGAAGAAAATGTGAATTAAATGAACCTGTCTATTAAATACCTTAATAATTGTCGAACCCGTCCATGAACCGGATTTTTACTATTCATTGCCGAACCCGTCCATTAAACTACCCTAATGGAAGGACCGGTTCGGCGATGATTAGGTATTCAATGGACGGGTTCGGCAATAATTAGTAAAAAAATCGGGTTCATGGACGGGTTCGGCAATGATTAGGGTATTTAATGGATGTGTTCATTTAATTCGAACTTTTTTGGACTGTTTGAAAAATTTTGCAACATTATCAGACCAAATGGGTCATTTTCCCCATTATAGTATATACTTACAATAGATTTTTTTTTACTTACTAGAAACTCTTTAATTATTTATTTTTGTGAAACTTATTTTGGCCAGGGTATTCACATGTGACAATAGTGATCAATTTCTTTATTTGGTTGGTAGACACTTCGAACGATATAATTGTTGGCCCAGAGTCTTGTTTAATCTATAACAACAAATACCTAATACATATAAATTTGTAAATAGAAACTGGCTTGAAAGATTTATTGAGTTAAATTTAATTGCTTAGGCAACCATTAGTGTTGACGATGATAATATCTTGTGGATGGAGATGGTCAAGAGGACTTTGGAAGAAGGAAAGTCATGGAAGAAAATCAAGAAAGAGAAGGTTGTATATCATTTTATTTTTGTCATTATAATAAAAGAACAAAATTTTTTTATTTTAGTAAACATTGACACTTATGTATTGGCAAATGTGTGTGGAGCCCAAACCATTGTGGATAAAGGGGAGGGATGGGGGGGCCGGATGTGAATCAAACCCCCAACTTATGGTTGGAAGGCAGGGAAGATGACCATTGCGGGCCGTTTGGTTGGATGAATCTTACATTACCAGTGGGAAGGTCATTACTAGGAATCTCAGACTACTTGGAATATGATATTATCGGGAATCTTATATTTTGTCATTTTAACATTTCTTAGTTTGGTTGAGTTGGGAATCTTAAATTTCCAATTCAAGCTAATTTACAACAATGTCCTTACTTTTAAATTTAAAAATAATATCAATATGATGTTTTACTAAACAACAAAAAATAAATAAACATAATTTTTTTAGTACAAAAATATATTTATACATAATTTATTATTCGTATATGATAATTATTAATCTAATTTATCTAAGTTATTAAGTGTTGTTTAATTTAAATGAATAAATTTAATAATATAACTTTAAATAAATATTAAAATTTTTAGTGATTCCTTTATAATTTTAAATGAAAATACTTATAAACTTTGAGATAAGCCCTTTTATAATTTTTTCCATATAAAATAATTTTATACTTAAAAGGGTATAAAAGGTAATTTAATATAATACTATAATGCAAAGATTCCCGGTAATCTAAGAATACCTGGGTTTAGGATGAGAATCACATTCCCATCCAAAAGCCCAAACATTCCCATCGTGTAATCTTAGATTATCAACTCAAACATTCTCTCTAACCAAACATGGGAATGCCAGATGCCTTACCAAGATTCCTACTGGTAATCTCACATTCCCCCTAACCAAATGGCCCATTGGGATCAAGTTCCATTCCCAAATAACAAATATTGTTGTTGCTTCATTTAAATATGCGAGTCTAATAGAAACATGTTTAATTTATTATTAATGGTATGGTAGCTGATGCATAACAATGTATTATTAATGGTAATATGGTAGAAAAACAAGTTTAATGATTACCAAAAAGTTAAAAATATTTTTAATTTATGAATTGATTTTGTTTGTGTGTAAAAGATCCATTTATAACAATAGTAGGTCTATTTATTTTCTTAATTAAATTAAAATTATTGATTTTATTTTATTGAAAAAAAAAACACCTTTCCTTCACAGCGCGTGGGCAAATAAACACTATATATATAGTACTCGGTTTAATTTTACATATTTAGTGGAAAATAATAAATTTAAAAATTCATCCCATTAATGAATTACTATAGAGTCTACAGATAATTATAATATAAAATGTATTGATAATTAATTATATTAATTCTGTACATCACAAATAAAAATAATTATTTAATTATTAGAGGGCGATATTGAAAATAGAAACCATGCTCCAATCCATCACCATAATATTTTATTACAGTGGACTATTATTAAGTTAAATTTGAAAATTTAATAATGAGTATCCCATGACATGGAGGTTTACATAGAAGTCATGTTACGCATGCTATAAATTTTTTTTTCTTTATTTCTTATCATATTTTTAAATTTAGATAAATTAACTGTAGTTTTATTTTTATCATTTTTGTTCATATAATTTTCTACGTCAAATGTGTGTGGAGCCCAAACCATTGTGGATAAAGGGGAGGGATGGGGGGGCCGGATGTGAATCAAACCCCCAACTTATGGTTGGAAGGCAGGGAAGATGACCATTGCGGGCCGTTTGGTTGGATGAATCTTACATTACCAGTGGGAAGGTCATTACTAGGAATCTCAGACTACTTGGAATATGATATTATCGGGAATCTTATATTTTGTCATTTTAACATTTCTTAGTTTGGTTGAGTTGGGAATCTTAAATTTCCAATTCAAGCTAATTTACAACAATGTCCTTACTTTTAAATTTAAAAATAATATCAATATGATGTTTTACTAAACAACAAAAAATAAATAAACATAATTTTTTAGTACAAAAATATATTTATACATAATTTATTATTCGTATATGATAATTATTAATCTAATTTATCTAAGTTATTAAGTGTTGTTTAATTTAAATGAATAAATTTAATAATATAACTTTAAATAAATATTAAAATTTTTAGTGATTCCTTTATAATTTTAAATGAAAATACTTATAAACTTTGAGATAAGCCCTTTTATAATTTTTTCCATATAAAATAATTTTATACTTAAAAGGGTATAAAAGGTAATTTAATATAATACTATAATGCAAAGATTCCCGGTAATCTAAGAATACCTGGGTTTAGGATGAGAATCACATTCCCATCCAAAAGCCCAAACATTCCCATCGTGTAATCTTAGATTATCAACTCAAACATTCTCTCTAACCAAACATGGGAATGCCAGATGCCTTACCAAGATTCCTACTGGTAATCTCACATTCCCCCTAACCAAATGGCCCATTGGGATCAAGTTCCATTCCCAAATAACAAATATTGTTGTTGCTTCATTTAAATATGCGAGTCTAATAGAAACATGTTTAATTTATTATTAATGGTATGGTAGCTGATGCATAACAATGTATTATTAATGGTAATATGGTAGAAAAACAAGTTTAATGATTACCAAAAAGTTAAAAATATTTTTAATTTATGAATTGATTTTGTTTGTGTGTAAAAGATCCATTTATAACAATAGTAGGTCTATTTATTTTCTTAATTAAATTAAAATTATTGATTTTATTTTATTGAAAAAAAAAACACCTTTCCTTCACAGCGCGTGGGCAAATAAACACTATATATATAGTACTCGGTTTAATTTTACATATTTAGTGGAAAATAATAAATTTAAAAATTCATCCCATTAATGAATTACTATAGAGTCTACAGATAATTATAATATAAAATGTATTGATAATTAATTATATTAATTCTGTACATCACAAATAAAAATAATTATTTAATTATTAGAGGGCGATATTGAAAATAGAAACCATGCTCCAATCCATCACCATAATATTTTATTACAGTGGACTATTATTAAGTTAAATTTGAAAATTTAATAATGAGTATCCCATGACATGGAGGTTTACATAGAAGTCATGTTACGCATGCTATAAATTTTTTTTTCTTTATTTCTTATCATATTTTTAAATTTAGATAAATTAACTGTAGTTTTATTTTTATCATTTTTGTTCATATAATTTTCTACGATATAACTTTATCAGTAAAAATAAAGTGTAATTTCATGTCGCATAATTAGATTTTTTAGAACATAATAATTAGATTACATGATAATATAGAATCTAATCAATCGATCGTATGTAAAATTATACTATTATGTTATCAATCAATTATAGTAAGATTTTTAATACATCATTTCTAATCCTGGGAGGTAGAATTCATGGAGAATATAATTCTATCAACAGTGACCAATGTTATCGTTTTTAGGTATAGATCAAGTGAAAGATAATAATTGCTCTAACATGATTAAAATTTCAGGGTTTAGTTAGTATGCAGAAACCAAAATTATGTAGGTCCAAAAATTGCTATAAGACAGTTCATTATGTGCTAATCGGATTATTCTTGAAGTCATTTCCAATTAAGAGACACTATTAATTTGGTTAATGTGATATTTTGTTTCCATAACATTATAATTTGTTTCCATGATGGTTAACTGATGGTTTTGGTAATATTTATTCCTCCTAATTTGATAAATTAATATTAGTGAATTCATAAATGTTTTTAGCACTCACTTAGAACTAAATACACATTAAATCAGCACATATCACTAATTATACAATATACTAGCACATAGCACTATAGGTGTGATTCATTAGCACATGCATTCATATATTATTCCCATAGTACATATTATTAATGAGTTTTTCATCATTGATTTCACAATCTAAAAGTACATAGCACTAATTACATACTAAATTAGCATACATCATTATTTACATACTGGAACATTCCATCGGCGAATGATTTCCTTCCTTATTAATTGTACCCAAAGAAACAACTTTCCTAAATAACATATAGATAATGCACAAATTAGTGAGAATAATAAAAATAGAAAGAATATCCACCTAATAAATTTACTCCACTTACCAAAAAGAAAAAATAATGTATTCCACTAACTTTAGCACAAATCAAGTTTTTGCTTAGCATTTCTGCACAAACTGAATCAGCAACATAACCAATCCCAAAATTTCATATTTCTGAGTTATTGACTGACTACTAAAACACATTCGATTAGGTTAAGGGCCCGTTTGGATTGACTTTTGAAAAAAAACAGAAGCCAAAAAAGAAGCAGAAGTAGAAGTCAAAAGCAAAAACATGTAACCTTTGTGTTTGGATGAAATGTTTGAAAAACAGCTTTTTTTAAAAATATGTTTGGATGAATAAAAATGAAAAGTGCTTTTGAAATGTGTTAATTACTAAGGGGCCGTTTGGAATGGCTTATTTTGAAGTGCTTTTGGCTTTTGCTTCTGCCAAAAGCATTTTTGAAGAAAAAAGAGTGTTTGTTTTGGCTTTTGGGAAAAAGCAAAAGCACCTCGAAAAGCTGCAAAAGTGCTTCTGGGAGAAGCAGCCCAGAGGGTGCTTCTCCGAAAAGCAGAAGCCAAAAGCACCTAGTAATGTGTGCAGAGTCATAAATGCCCCTATTAATTTATTTTAATTACACTATAAATATATACTATTATATATAAATAACATATCCTTTTTGGTAATTTACACATTTCAAAAGCACTTTTCACTTTTACATATCCAAATACACTTTTGAAAAAAAGCTGCTTTTCAAACATTCCATCCAAACACAAAAGTTACCTGCTTCTGCTTTTGGCTTTCACTTCTGCTTCTGCTTTTGGCTTCTGCTTTTTTTAAAAGCCAATCCAAACGGGCCCTAAAAAGAACATGCTATTTAATATAATGGAGTAATAAGATATAGAAGTATAGT
This sequence comes from Hygrophila difformis, assembly GCA_030278955.1. Lineage (NCBI taxonomy): Eukaryota > Viridiplantae > Streptophyta > Magnoliopsida > Lamiales > Acanthaceae > Hygrophila > Hygrophila difformis. The sequence continues at coordinate 41,218,206 of JAOANR010000003.1, read as the reverse complement.
GTAATTTATATTAAGTAGTGGGGGTAATTAAGTCTTTGCACATTTTACGAAGTGCTTTTGGCCTCTGCTTTTGAGAGAAGCACCCCCTAGGCTGCTTCACCTAGAAACACTCTTTTGGCTTCTCATGGTGCTTTTGCTTTTTTCCGAAAGCCAAAACAAACACATCTTTTCTATCAGAAGTGCTTTTGGCAGAAGCAAAAGCCAGAAGCACTCCCCCAAAAGCCATTCCAAACGGGCTCTAAGTCTATCGGAACTAAGAAAAAACTGCATCTATAAATTTAATTTACCATTGAGAATGCTTTAAATATTTATTTATTTATTTGCTAAAATCTTTTAAACATAATTTTTTGAAATTTATTTAAAAATAACATTCACACATTATAACTTAATTAAAATTTGTCTCATATTAAGACTTAATTCAATGTATTAATTAAAAATAAAGGTGTCATTTTATTTTTTTCTATTTATAAAATGAACAATATATTTTTTTTTTTTGCAAAAAAGAATTTTAGGGTTGAGTTATTTGAGTTTGGGTTTTAATCTATTTTCTTTAAAATATCCATATGTATACACATGCATATTTATTTTTAAAAAAACTAATTGTATCCAATTTATAACTTTATATTTTAATTTTAATTATAAATATGCATGTATATGAATATGAAAAAAAGACAAATTAAAGATGTTAAAACCCAAATTCAAGTAACTCACCTACAACCCTTTAGCTTGTCGTAAAAAATATTAATTGTTTTTGTAAAAGGAAAAAAACAAAAACAAAAACAAGGAGGAAATATACATTTTTTAGGTGAATACACATTGGACCTAAGAATAATCCCTCGAGGATCTGCAAGGGCAATTAAGGGCGCCTCTCCCAAAGCAGTTTTTTGCATACACAAGGCTCGAACCCGAGACCTTGCTTAAGCGACTAGAGCCCCCATCCACTTAAGCCAACTGCTGTTGGTGGAGGAAATATACATTTTAAGAAATTAATATTTTAAAAATGAGACTAATTAATTACATCATTTATGGTTAAAAAAGACTAATTTATTGTTGTTAATTTGAATTCTCATTCGGCATGTCTCTCCATTCTCCCCATTCTCCCTATAATTTGTTGGAGTGACGTAGGCTCTTACCTCTATTTGTCATTACTTGAAAATCAACTGCATCTAAAAGAATGGAAAAAAGAACAAATAAGACCATTTTATTTTTCAAAAATTCAAATCAGTCCTTTTTTCTATTTTATTACCAAATCAGTCCGCTACAAATGCTAATTATGTCCAAATTAGTCCCTTCTTCACTAATTATGCTCTAATTGCCGACGTGGCAAGGGTTTAAATTTAAACCTGACACGTGGACATAATATTAATCCATTTTCTTTTATCATTTGCCAATTCAGTCCTAAACTTTTGTTTTGATCCATTTAGTCCTTTACCGAAATCAGTCATTTTTATATTAATTGGCCTCCAACTTTTCAAATTATTTATTTCAGACCCCGAACCTTAAATTTTTTATTATTGCTAATCCATTTATCGAATAAATGTCCAACATACTTCCGTAAATAAAATTAAAGACCCAGCCTCATACATTGGGTTTGACTGCCTTGTTACCGGGTCTTCCAAGTTCCGGAATTTTACGGACTCTCTCTAACCACCCGAACATAACCGATGGTTCATTGGTTCTGGTTTCCTTCAGCAATAATTAATACAATCATACGCTGTTTCCTACCTTAGAACGTAGCAAGGTTTGAGTAAATGATTTAATTTTAATTTTTGTGTAAATGATTTAATTTTACTTTTTGGAAGGCTATGGATGCAGGAATTTTACGGAAGACCCAGTAACAAGGCAGTCAAACTCAATGTATGAGGTTTGGTGTTTAATTTTATTTACGGAAGTATGTTGGAATTTTATTTGATAAATGAATTTTTAATAATAAAAAAAATTAAGGTTATGGGCCTGAAATAAATATTTTGAAAGGTTGGAAACCAATTAATATAAAAATGACTGATTTTGGTAGATGACTAAATGGAACAAAATAAAAATTTAGGACTGAATTGGCAAAAGATAAAAGAAAATGGATTAATATTATGTCCACGTTATATGTTTAAATTTAAACCATTGCCACATCGGCAATTAGAGCATAATTAGTGAAGAAGGGACTGATTTGGACATAATTAGCATTTGTACCGGACTGATTTGGTAATAAAATAGAATAATGACTGATTTGGATTTTTGGAAAAGAAAAAGGACTTATTTGTCCTTTTTTCCCTAAAAGAATTAAGGGCAACTTTAAATAATGTAATTAAGGGCTAATTACATTATTACTTTTTTTTTCCCCTGTAGGGACTTATGAGTAAAATGGAAGATGTAGATAAGACTTCAAAATAATTTTCTCAATTATTTTTAAGGTTATCACGAATCTTATTTAAAAATATATAAGAAATTACAAAGAACAAATGAAAGGAATAGGGGCCGGATACGAAATCGGACCCCCAACTTCAAAATTTGAAACCAAGGAATTTGACCACTTAGGCCCCGTTCTCTAGAACTTATTTTCAGGCCTTATTACTTATATTTTATAAAAATCAGATCAGACCATATCAGATAAGAAACATTAAGATGAGACCAGATTAAATAAGATCAGACCAGACCAGATCAGATCAGACCAGATCAGATCATATCATATCAGACCAGATCAGATCAGATCAGATCAGATCAAATCATTATAATAATATATAGAAAATAAGATCAGACCAGACCAGAAACATTCAGACCAGACCAGACAAATTCTGATCAGACCAGACCAGATCTTATAAATTCAGATCAGACCAGAAAAATTAAGGTAATTTACCAAACAAATATAATATTTTTTTTTGAGTAACACAGCCTAAGAAGGCGAGCAAAGATAAAAGAAAATGAAAGAAAAATGAAAAAAACAATCACAACCAACTAAAATCTAGCAACCAATCGACCCTCCGCATCATCACGAACATAGTCTTTGATATCATCCGGAGGAAATGCCCATGTCGTGTAGAACTCCTCGCTAATAACAGCTTTCCGTGCTAATGCATCCGCCACCTTATTACCTTCCCGAAGGACATGGCGAACTTCACAACCACCATGCCTTTGAAGTGCGAGTTTAACATCAGCTACAAGCGGCCATAAAAAATGCATTCGATTCACTCCATTTTTGATGAGATCAACAGCGCTTTTAGAATCAATATATCACAAAGAAATGTCCACATTGTTACTCCTAGCCATTTCCAAACCTCTCAACAAGCCAATAAGTTCAACTTCGAGAATGTCTCGGCCATGATGCTTCCCACCACACGCCAATCTCCATTCTCCAGTACTATTTCAAATGATAACCCCAAAAGCAGCAGCTCCCGTTTCTAACAGACAACCATCCGAGTGCAACAGCCATCCAACATCATCTTCCCTTTTCCAGCGAACCAAGCGCATCGGCCTATCAGCCTTCCCAGGTTTTTGATCCTGCATAGCTCTTGCCAAGTATTGAGCTCGACACACCAATCTATCAGCATGCTCTCCCTCTCCACGGAACACTCGGTGATTCCGCCCAAACCATATCACCCAACAGAGGGCAACAAAAAACTCCCCCATAGTCCGCCAAGCCCATTCCATCCAGTGCCGGGCATCATGCTCATCAAGTTGGTCCAAATATGGCAAAGAAATAATACCTCCTCGGCGCCAAAGCTGAGCAGCCCAAGAACATTGAAATAAGCAATGTTTCCAGTCTTCGGCATGGACTCCACAAATGGAGCATAATGGTGATGATGCCAATCCCCGTCGATATCGCAATACATTACATGGCAAGGCGTTATGACCTATCAACCACAAGAATAATCCCATCTTCTCCGGAATCCAAGGTTTCCACATCCAACTCCATCCTTTGCTCTTTCCAGCGTCCCTTTTCAACCAATGGAATCCCGAAGAGACAGTATAGATCCCATTCTTATTGCCTGACCAATGGAAAATATCCGCAGCAGTATCCGTAATGTAAGGCACAGGAGATCGCATGATATCTTCTTTCAATTCCTGCGGAAGCCAAGAGTATACCTCAGAGAGATGCCACTGACCATTCACCACTACATCTTTGATCTTGAGATCCACATCATTGTAGTGAACGAATGGAACTTTAGTTGCAAGCCTTTCACTTTTCCACCATGGGACATACCACAACGAACTTTGGCCATTGCCAATTCTAATGCCATACCCTGCACAGAAAACCCCAGCCACCTTCACAGGCATTTTCCAAACCTTAGTGCCGCGGTAATGAGGAACTGGAAAAGAGCCGTCATAGCCATATTTACTTCGAAGTGTTTTAACCCACAACTTCTCCGGGGTAAACATATAGTCCCAAACTCGCTTACCTAACATAGCCAGATTCATGTCCCTTGCTGTACGTATTCCAAGACCTCCATCATGTCTGGCCAAGGTGACAATATTCCAATTGACGAGGTGTAATCCACGGTCATCACTACCTTTCCAAATCCAGCGTCGAACTAGTTTGTCAATTTCCTTGCAAACCCCAATAGGAAACAGATGCACTTGCATAGTGTATACCGGGATGGAAGCCAGCACTGACCGTGCCAAAGTTACTCGCCCAGCCTTATTAAGAAGAAGACCCGACCATGTCCCCATTCGATCCCCCAAGCGACGTAACAAAGGATCAAAAGAGGAAGCTTTCATGCGGCCATGTATGATAGGGAACCCTAAATATTTCCCAATCTCTTGCCCCACAGTAATGCCAAGATGAGACGCTACCCATCCAACTTCCTCAGGAGTCGTACCCGGAGAGCAGTAAGCCGTGGATTTTGTGGGATTCATACATAGACCAGAGCGATCTCCAAACCTCCTTAACACCTTAGCCATAGTTTTGATGCTGTCTTCATTAAGTTCCGAAGCAAGAATGAGATCATCAGCGAATATTAGGTGCGAAATTCCACCCTCTCCAGGACTCATCTTGAAAGGCCTCCAATTCTCGGCCGCCACCTCCTCCAGGATAGTTTTAGTAAGTTTTTCCATAGCCACGACAAACAAATAAGGCGACATCGGATGCCCTTGCCGCAATCCTCTCCTCGCCTTGATGTTACCAATAGGAGATCCATTCCAAAGAATGGAGAAGCTCGTAGATTGAACACATTCCATAATAAGCTCGCAACTCCCTCGCGGCAGATTAAGTTCATGCAAACAATCTCGCAGGAATGACCAACGGACGGAATCAAATGCCTTGGCTATATCAACTTTTAATATAACCGCGCGGGCAGAATTCCTAGGTCCTTCAATTGATGCAATCATCTCTTGTAATAGTAAGCCATTGTCAGCAGTGCCACGGCTAGGGAGGAAAGCGGACTGAAAAGGACTGATAACATCACAAAGTATTGGCCTCATCCTCGACACCAATAACTTCGTAATGATCTTAAAAGTCACATTACATAACATCAGTGGGCGAAATTGTTGAATCGTGTCCGGCACCGCAACCTTTGGTAGCAAGCACATGAAACCGTGAGCTAGCCCTTTCGGCAGCTTTCCAGACCCCATAACCAAGCTTACCATCCTTACAATAGGTCCTGCCAGGTGCTCCCAATACTTTTGATAAAATGCTGCCGGGAACCCATCCGGCCCCGGTGCAGCATAAGGCCTCATGGATTTGATAACCCCCTCAACCTCTTCTTTCGTGACCTGTCGAGTAAGTTGCTATTGATGGCATTCCAAAATGGGGGATAAGTCAGGAAGCACAGCAGCTGAATTAGCCGTCTCACCATCCTTATATTGACTAGTGAAATAGTCTATCACATGTTGCTAAAGGTTAGCTTGATTATCTTCCCAAATATCGTCAACCTTCAATCCATAAATCCTGCTACGCTTACGATGCACCTTTGCTCTTGCATGAAAATATTTGGTGTTCCGATCCCCCACACGAACCCACTTATCACGTGATTTTTGGAACCAAAGGAGCTCTTCCTGAGCAAGAACTTCGTCTAATTCATGCTTAACCTCAGCTTCAATTCGGAGTAGCCAAGCTGAATGAGTATGAGCCATGCACCGCTCGAGACCTATAAGCCGATTTTTCAATTTTCGCTTCCTCTCCCGGATACTACCAAAAATCTCCTTGTTAAACACTAGGGATTTCTTTTGAATGTCTTGGAGTAAACCTGTGATATCCGATCCGCCACTGGCCACTCCATCTAAAATCACCTCCTTATAAGCGTCATGAGTTGCCCAAGCTGCTTCCCATCGAAAAGGTTTTTGCATAGGAGGCCGAACCCCTTCGCCACAAAGCAACTGCAAGGGACAGTGATCAGATCCCATGCGAGGGAGATGGTGTATTCTCCCTTCACCAAATAAATTCATCCATTCAAAATTCCCTAAACCCCTATCCAAACGCTTACTTATCCGACGTCCTCCTCCTGCCATCCTGGACCAAGTGAATTCATTGCCACTAGTCGGAACCTCAAGCAAGCTACAACCATCAATGAGCTCCCTGAATTCAGTTGCGCGCTCCAGGAGAAACACTCCATCCTGCACTTCCTGGTCGTTAGTGATCTCATTCGAATCACCAAGAATAATCCAAGTTCCCTCAATTTGATCAGAAAGATTTTTCAAAGCTTCCCAATTGTGTCGCCGCCTCTGATAATTAGGGGCAACATAAATGGCGGATAAACACCAAGATGTATTACCCTTCGAAAGTTGCAAAGTCACAATCCGATCTCTATTATCAAAAACTGTAGTTTGACAATCAACAGTCCTACTCCGGAGCAACCAAAGACCACCTCCCTGTCCAACCGCTTTTTGAATCACTATATTAACATAACCCAACCGATCAAAGAAACCTCTAAGACGGTCAAACTGCCTCGCGGCTCCAAAATACACAAGAAATCCGGATGATGATCCCAAATTAAATCACCAACCCAACGTTGAGCCGTTCGACTCATCAATCCACAAACATTCCACACAATAACTGAATAATTTACAAAATCCATAAATAATAATGAATATAAAATCACACACCTGCCGCAATACTATTGTGCGCTAGCGTCAGATGCGCCGTCAGCATCCGCCCACATCTCCGAATCCTTATATCCATCTTCCTCAAGCAACGGTCCGAACCTTCCCATAGACAAAGATTTCAGCCCCTTACCAGAACTATGATCCTCATGCAAGCGGATATCCTCATCCGAGGAGGTAGCTTCCCCCTGTGGATCGATCCTTTGCCGTTTTAGTTTCTGTACAATACGACGCCCGTTAGCTAGAGCATCCACAGTGCCTGCATGAGCGTGCGGCACCAATGCCAACTCCATCCCTGGATGAATATCTCCCACGTTAGCCTTAATGGTTCCCTTGAGGTTGGCTAATGGAGTTTCAGGCACCACATTATCATCATCAACCACAACCGCTTTGCCCTTTCTAGGATCCCGACCATTGTCATCCTTCCGAGGGAAAGCAGCAACGTCCTCTTTAGCCTCCACAGTCGGTTCCACACCACCCCTATATTTTCGTGGAGGGCGTGGCCGACGACGCACAACCATCCAATCGCCAAATGCTGGCTCTTCCTCCTGCCCCCCAACCAAGCTCTCCTTACCAGCCGCATCATTCTTGGCATCACCCTGAACACCGACGACCTCTGGTATGTTGTCCCCAGCCCCCTCCGTGGCTGCATTAGTGCCCTGGCCCTGATCAGTAGTCTCTGCAACTACCTTTACAGTGCAATCCCTCTCAAAGTGGCCATACTGTCCACAGTGCGAACATATCAAATGTAGTCCCTCCTATGCCACAGGAGTCCATCGCCCATTAATTCTCAGCTTACCAGTAACTGGTTTGGATAGATCAAGAGCCACACAAACGCGCGCAAATCTACCTTTGGATGACGTCGAAGTACTCCTATCAACTTTCATCACTTCGCCAATACCCGAAGCAATGGCCTACAAAATATCCTCCCGATAACGATGCACGGGAAGTCCATTGAAGCGCGCCCAAACAAGCGTTTTGTTAACCTGTGTCGTGCTCGGATCAAATTCCCGAGTCCATGGCATAATTGCCAAGTAATGATCAAACAGGAGCCAAGGCCCCCCGTTGATCACCTTTTCCCTGTCTGCAGCCGCCGAAAACTTTACGATGTAGCAACCAAAACCCACGTCGATAACATCCATCGTACCAGTCGGTTTCCACATACGCTTGAGGCGCTCCTTGAAAGCCATATATCCCGCCGACATCCCAAGAAGCTTAATCACCAATGCATCTTCCCATGCTTTGCCCGCCTCAATATCCAAATCCTCGTCGATCACAAAATCTGGCAGCGCAGGATTACCATTAACAAAGCTCTTCCGAATTAACTTTTCGGCAATCAAATCACGTCGGGGAGGCAGCGGTTCTTCGGTGCGATCAGTCTCCATCTTGTCCTGAGCCAGAATCTCAACGAAAGACGCTTGCTTTCCTCCTGGTTCGATTGGCGAAGACGGGCGCTGAAAAGGTGGCGGAGGCGGAGGGAGAAAACCCTAGCCATTCTACTCTCTCCGTTCATAGCAATTATACAAATATAATATTGATTTATAGAATTGTGATTATTGTTAATTATTTAGATAAATTAAGGTAATTTACCAAACAAATATAATATTTTCATATAAGTGTGTGACGTTTCTTAAATATGTATCACATATGATAAATTACTAAAATTTTCTCCCGCGCTCCGCACACATGGCTCCGTGTACGGGTGTTAATTATTTATTAATACAAATTAATATTAACTCAATTAATTTAAATAAATAAATGATATTATTTTTATATATTTATGAATTTGTAACTCACTCTTGATCACCCACAAAAATATTTATATTTTTCTAGGTGAATATCAGGGTATCCACATACTTGATTGGACAAAAAAAATTTATATGTTGATTGAAACAAGTAAATATTGAAATATAATATGATATGCTATCAATATTAATAATATAATATATATGTAGATGTAGATTAATGACTAATAAAAATATGTATAAAAGATAACTTATCATGATATTAATTTTTATGCACATAAAATATATCTTGAAATTTTCTTACTGATTGAGTACTTTTTTTTTTTAAAATATTATGTAGTTTTTCAAAATTATTTTTTTCAATAAAAAGTTAAATATTAGTACTCCTAAATACTTTTAGTTAAAATACTTTTATGATAGATATACATATGTTTAAGATAAAATTATTTTTTTGAACCCCATAATATATACTCCCTCTGTCCCATTTAAGATGTCTTGTTTCATTTCTGCACACAATCCAATGCACTTTTTCAATCGTTAATATGTCAAAATATATACAACAAAAAATTATGTAAAATATATATTATAAAACTACATGATTATACGATTCTAACAAGATCCAACTCGATTATTTTTTCTCAAAAATATACTTAGAATAATATTGAGTCAAAGTTAAACAATGAACAGTGTCAAAAAGTTAAACCAGACATCTTGCTTGGGACGGAGGGAGTAATTCTTATAAAGGGATTAATTATAAAAAGATTAATTAAAATATAACAGGTAAATATAGGCAACACAATAAAAATATGGTTGCAGGATTTAGGTAGAGATCAATAGATTGCAATCCTACGGTCATTAAATTTTAAAACGAAGTGATTTTACCTTCTAGACCTTTGATATGCATCTTTATGATAGATATGCATATCTTTGAGATTAAATTACTGTTTGAACCCACAATATATAATTTTTAAAAAGATTAATTATAACTTAAAAGGGCAATAAGGTTCAAAAAAATATGGTTCCAGAATTTATTATAGTATAGACTACGTACAAAGCATTTTTCAGCAATTTGGATAATTTTTATTAAATGATAATAATTTTTTTTTTGGTAAACAAGCCTGAGAAGGCGGACAAAGAAAGGAAAATAAAAACTTAAAAATAAAAAATAAATCAAAGAACTACTTAACAAAGGGATCTATCAGGAGACCCTTACGCACGACAGAAAGCTATCCCAAAAGCATCCCAAGCAAGAGCTTGTCCAATCTCATATGGTGGAGATGCTCAAGTGGTAAAGAACGCCTCCTCGTTTGCCGCTTTCTTAGCCAAAATATCTGCAACTTGATTACCTTCCCGAAAAATATGCTTCACCCGACCACCCATGTCCCTGATGATACTCCGGATCCTCCAGATCATCGGCCATAACACATGCGTACGGTGCACCTCCTTCATCACTAACCGAACAACTTCTTGCGAGTCTGAATAAATATGGTCGACCCTAAACCCCATATCCTGGGCATATTGTAAACCTTCAAGGAGCGCTCGCAGCTCCACTGTCAATATATCACATTCTTCCAGCTGCCCTCTACCCGTCCCCAAGAAAGAACCATCATGGCTCCTCACCACGGTTGCAAATCCAGAAATTCTATCAGAAGTAATAACACAACCATCCGTATGCAAGATAATCCCGATAACCTCCTCCTCTTTCCAAGTAACAAATCTCACAGGCCGAGTAATCCGAGCTTTCTCAGCTGCTTGACTCATGGCCTTGTAGATCCAACCGACCTTAGCCAACAGTTGATCACATCTCATACCTTTACTAGTGAAGACCCTATTATTACGTTCACACCAAATCACCCGTATCATAGCAATAACAAGATGACCCTTTTTTTTGAAGAACCACTCCAGCCATAGATGCACATCACCTCCGAAGCCTGAACCAGCTGCACAAGCTCACCCATCCCAACTTTGTCCCACATCATACTCGCCCAAGGGCATTTAAAAAATGCATGGCTCCAATCTTCATATTCTCCACACCAAACAAAGAGGCGAAGCTGCCATCCCACGTTCAAATTTCTAACCAGTAAGCGACAACGCCTCCCTCCCAATAAGCGAAAGAACCATCCCAATCTTTTCTGGAATAGTCGAGCTCCACATCCAAGCCTATCCTGAAGCCTCTCCCTGGTCCGGGTCTAAAAATTCATAAGCCGACCTCACTGGGTACCTCCCATGCTTCTTCAATCTCCAATGCATTGAATCTGGTACCGCCCCTACCAAGACCGGCACTGGAGCAGCTAACATAGCAACCTTGATCTCCTCCAACCAAGAATAAAGGCGATGCAGTTTCCATGTTCGATCCTCAATCATGTCCTTCACTTTCAACGCTACGTCATTATAGTGCACAAAAGGGACTTGGGATGAAAGGCACTGCCCTTGCCACCAAGCAGCATACCAAAAGGAGCAGTTCCCATCCCCAATCCTCACCCCATAACCTTGTCTGAAAGTCTTCCCAACATGACATAATGCCTTCCATATTTTAGTACCACGATAGTGTTCCTCCGAAAAACTAGCATGGCGACCTCCATAGTTATCCCTCACAGCCTGCACCCACAATTTATCATGATGCAACAAATAATCTCAAAGCTGGCGACCAAGCAAAGCTAAGTTCATTTGCCTTGTTTTCCTAATACCAAGACGTCCAAACCTCCTCGGGCGAGTAACATGATCCCACCCAACAAGATGAATGCCCCGCCCCTCATAGCCTTTCCACATCTATGTTCTCACAAGCTTATCAATGTCCGTACAGGGAGCCACTGGGAGTAAGTGTAATTGCATGATGTAAACTGGAATCGAAGCGAGCACCGCTCTAGCCAACGTAACCCGACCAGCTTTGTTTAATACTTTAGCTGCCCAGCTACCGAGCTTGCCTTGTAATTTTTGCATGAGGATATCAAAGTGTGCAACAGGCATTCTCCCATGAATAATGGGGAATCCCAAGTATTTTCCAAGATTATCTGTAAGAGGAATTCCCAAGTGAGTTTGAACCCAACTCTTCTCCACCAAAGACGCACCAGGCGAGTAAAAAGCCACAGACTTCTCAGTGTTCATAAATAACCCTGAACGTGAGACAAATCTTATGAGAACATTTGCCATACATGCCATACTATCCTCCTCCAAGGAGCACACAAGACTAAATCATCCGCAAACAAGATATGCGAGATGCCAACACAACCAGCTCAAAGGCACAACGGCATCCACCGCCCCCTATCCATGTAACACCCCGGTTTTTGGTAACCCAGGTCGGGATGTCACCGCCACACCTCCCTAGAAAGACACGGTTTCTCCGAACTTGCTAAAGAGATGCAAGGCTATGGTTTTTCAGAATTTAAAACATTCAAACAACCCATTGTAATATAATTTAAAAATCATAACATCAAAGTTGCAGCGGAATGTATTATTTACATATATATAATGCAGCGGAATTCAAATTGGGCCAACATGGCCAAAACACGGGTTAAACAAGCCCGCTCATGCAATTCATAACTAAGAACAGAAATTAAAAATAATGTTTTCCCCAATATAAACCATGCATGCATATGATGATGCACATTCTTCATACTCTGTAGAAAAAGGGGAAAATATTGTTTGGTCAGCAAAAACGTGCTGAGTAAGTTAACACCTAGCATGATCAAGGGGTTTCAAAGCCATTAATTAAATTTAAAGAGAACATGTGCATACAAGACATGATTTAATTTATTCATCTAATAATGATTTCATTGCATAATTTAAAAGACAGGGATTCCATAAGATCTTGAATATAGCTTGCAAAGTAATTAAATAAATTGACATAAATTTAAAAGCACAATTTAACCGAAATTGAGTTTAAATTTCTTATATATGTCTCGCTTCGTTTCCTTCACAGATCACCATCGCTTGGGCTCTTAGGTCCGCCAGCCTTACGCTCGGGCTCTTATGTCCACGAGTATCATGGTCAATCTTTTTAATAGGTTTATTACGTCCGCTGACCATACAATTAATATGTCGCTAGGGCTCTTACGTCCACTAGACATACACTTGGGCTCTTATGTCCACAAGCCGTAGACAACATTGATGGTATCCAGCTTAGTCATAAACCACAATGTTTTAATCTTCTCATTGTTTAGAAAGACCAATTCCCCAAATTTAGTAAGTTTCTCAATATATACTATTTCAGGACGCTGTTCACTCCAACCTCATTAAAAAATTCATAACTCGACCAAAAATTCTCAAATTCGAGCAGTAGCTCGCCAACACACTAACGAACAAGTTTTGTGTTTTAAGTTTTTCGATCTTGGTTAAGGAAACAAGTCAAAAACGTTGATTTTCATCGGTTTATTAATCTTTCCGAAATGTTACAACAACAGTTTCCAAATTTCGAGATCTACCATAGCAAACGAACTCCAAATTTGATGAAATTTTACAGGCTCCTTCCTAACACGATTATCTATAACTTGCGTTTAGAACCCAAAGCCTAATTCACGTCGGATCAGGGGTTAATATTTGGATCAAGTTCGAAACTAATTTCTGTCAGATTTTACGAATTCGGTAAGAACGCAGATTGGTTCGGTTCAGGTTCGGAGGTTCAAATCTTAACGGAAAATTCTAAAAATTTACAGAGATGTTCTAAACTCATATATCTACAATTCATATGTTTAACACAGCTCCTAGTTCTGCCTAAATCCAGTGTCAAAATCGCCAAGAAGTTCGAACCAAGAATCTGTCACCGTTTCAAGATCTAAATCTAAGGCAGATTGGTTTTCGGCCGTTTTCAGATATCAAAACACGATGAAAAATTATGAAAATTTTAAACGAACTAGATCAATGTCTTAGGAACATTTTTCATGCTTTATGTTTTCTCGTTTGAATAGATTTAGGGGTTCAGAAAAATCGTGCAAAAACGCTGCGCCGTGGGTTTTCTTCGTTGACAGATTTTAGGGTTCTTTAATTAGATCTCTACGTTTGGTTGTGTTTTAATCACCCAAAACCATAGTAAGTATTAAACTACTGATCTATGGACGTTCCGACTCGTCAATTTGGAGGCGTGGCTTCCAGTCCACCGTTTATCTCCTTGATTCGTCGGGTTCTTCGTTCTAGATCCGAATCGGGGTGTGGAATGGAAAAAGGATGATGTTAGGATTCGTTTTCGAATCAAGAATGGAAGATCGGATCAGAAATTACCACAACGTTGGAGGCCTTCAGATTTTCGTCCAAGACAGTTCCTTCCGTTGCCTTCGTGCCTCCGACGACTCCGGGATTAGGGTTTGGTCTTTAGAGAGATTTCGCAGGGTTTGGAAAGGGTTCGGGTTTACTTGAGAGGGTTATTTATAGATGTAAACGACCTAAAGGACATCCAAAGTCTGCCCTAGTAAGTCTTGAGCCGCAAGGTGAGCAACCAAAGTCGAAAAATCCGGATTCGAGCGAGTGAATCGCGGAACGTTGCAACTGCCGCATTTGGCGCGGGGTTGGCGCTGCCTTTAGGGTAAACCCCGCGTGGAGACCGCGCGGCCTTGGTCCAGGCTGCGGTCTGGGCCGGGTCGTGCGATCCGTCGGCCCTTTTCTCATCTCTTTCGGACTTCTATCCCTCTATGTTCTCGGATTCCGATTTCCGGGCTATTTCCGGACTCCAATTCCCTATCTAAAATTTTACTCGGGTCTAGATCTAATATTGGCCTCGAATTCTCGTGTTCATTAGTGTCGGGTTTCCGTGTACAATTTATTTGATTAACTTGTCTTCGGCTTCCGAGGTTCTCGGAACTTTGATTCCTTTTTTATTTAAATTCCATTTCTCATTTCTTATGATTCTTTATCTATTTATAATGTTTATTTATTTATTATTTTTATTATTTATTTATTTATTTATTTTATGTTGCAAAATTCCCGGGTATTACAGTCTTCCCTCCTTAAGAATCAACTTCGTCATCGAAGTTGTGTTTCGGCTTTCTCGTATTAAGAACGAATCCTTTTGTTTATTTTATTATTTGTGACTGAACTTCGAATTAAAACTTCTAAGCTCCCTACGTACCCTGTGAAGGGATCAAGCCATAACTTAGTTCAAAACAATTTGAATTTGTTTATTTATGATTTAGGATACATCTTATCGAGTCGAACTCCAAAGAGAAATTATTATGGGGTATCACATCCTCTCCCCCTTAGAACTTCAGTTATGTCCCTATAACTGCCTATACGTTATTCTCAAGAGGGTTCAGGTTTTGGTCTTGTTCCTCGTCTCTCTCTCCTTGCTGAAGGTTCACCAAATCTATCCTCTTTTCGATCGCCTCCTCTGGCGTTCGACATACCCTAGCCTTGTGACCAAGCTTGCCGCACCTATTGCAGGTTCCAGGCTTCGGGCATTGGCGCACCAGATGTGTATGGTTGCATCGTGGACAGCGTGGTATAAACGCACCACGGCTGTCATCTCCTCCATTGTTGAGACCTTTATCTTCTTTCCTTCGAGATCCATTGCCTTTCCTAGAGTTGTTGTTGTTGTCTTTCCGATCCTTCTTCTCAAGTCCTTGCGAGTTCTTGCTCGACTCACCAAGTTCCTTACGCTTCAATTGCTGGATTCGAGCAATTGCTACAGCACGGTCATATATCGTCTGCAGGTTCGTGAATTGTCCTACTGCAAGTATCTCCCGGATACTAAGGTTCAGACCCATCTCGAATTTCTGAGCCTTGTCAGAGTCGGTTGGTACTAGCCTCGTAGCAAATTGTACTAGCTCCTTGAATTTGCTGTAGTATTCTTGCACCGTTTGTGCACCTTGCTTTAAGTTGATGAATTCCTCGTACTTCGCAGTCTTGGTGCTCAGTGGGTAGAATCTTTCCCTCAAAGCTTCCTTGAGTTCTTCCCAGGTGTAGGCTTCTTCGTCTTCCTCTGAATTCCTCTGGAGGTTTTGCCACCACTCATCGGCTTCGCCTCCTAAGTAGTAGGTCGCTACGTGTATCTTCTCCTCATCAGGGCATTTGATAGCATTCAAGAGCTTATCAAAGGTACGGATCCAACCTTCCAACTTGGCCGGATCCTCTTGGCCGTCATAATGGGGTGGGTTATAGGGGTTCACTAATGCCAAGTAGTTGACTCGGGCTACTGGCGGAGGTACTGTTTGCGCCCTATGCACCTCGGCATTTCCTAATGCTACAAGGACTTCCTCCACAGTCCTTAGACGTTCTTCCATGTAGTTGGGTGCAGGAGGTACTCGTTCTCCTAGGTTTTGAGGGGTCTCATTGTTATTGGACACATTGGGGAGGTTAGCGTCAGTGCCGTTTGGACTGGCCACGTTGGGGAGGTTAGCATTAGTGCCGTTTGGACTTACCTTCGTTGGTTTTCTCCTAGGTGCCATTTTCTGTTATAACGCATATGGATTAGTTTATCAGAGTTTAGATAGATCGCTTGAACAAGAAATTTGCTAAATCGTATATGAGACCAAGTGTTAAGCGCGCGCTCATAAGGCCACGTTTTTAGCATCGTGAGTTTCTAATTTCGAATTTCAAATTTTCGGATTTGTTGTTTGGGAAGCCAAACAAGATTTTTGGAATAAGAGTGTCTTAATAAAAACTTGATTTTTATTGTTCCACATAAGGAAATTTTCTAATTCGTACAAGGATAGGAATGGCTACGGCCGAGATTTGTTATGCTTAGGCGTGCGCTTAGATGAATGCGATCTAGAGCTAAGGCAAGATCAGTCTCTAGTTAGCGTTCCTAATTTGATGTCAAGCGTCTAAGTCATCTAGTGCAAGCAAAAAGTCTACGTTAGAACATATCGCTTCTAGGTTCTCTAAGGTATAGAAACAAAATGTGGTATGCACATGCAGATGATGATTCCCCCCAAAATAATTCATGCCGTTTTATATATACTTTTCTAATTTCCATGGGTTTTAAAAACTTATTCCATGGAACTAATGCTTTAAAAATTTAAAATAATAGTTAAAATCCTTGGAACTCAAAAATAATTAACATTTGGGCTCAAAAATATTTGGGCTAAAAATAATTTGGGCTAGGAAATTTTAAAAATAATAATTTGGGCTTCTAAAAATAATAGCTTTAAAGTAATAGTAATAATGGTTTAAAAAATATTAGTTTAAAAATAATAAGGGTTTAAAAATAATAATTTATAAATATCCGGGCTTTGATACCACTTTGTAACACCCCGGTTTTTGGTAACCCAGGTCGGGATGTCACCGCCACACCTCCCTAGCAAGACACGGTTTCTCCGAACTTGCTAAAGAGATGCAAGGCTATGGTTTTTCAGAATTTAAAACATTCAAACAGCCCATTGTAATATAATTTAAAAATCATAACATCAAAGTTGCAGCGGAATGTATTATTTACATATATATAATGCAGCGGAATTTAAATTGGGCCAACATGGCCAAACACGGGTTAAACAGGCCCGTTTATGCAATTCATAACTAAGAACAGAAATTAAAAATAATGTTTTCCCCAAATATAACCCATGCATGCATACGATGACGCACATTCTTCATTCTCTGTAGAAAAAGGGAAAAATGTGGTTTGGTCAGCAAAAATGTACTGAGTAAGTTAACACCTAGCATGATCAAGGGGTTTCAAAGCCATTAATTAAATTTAAAGAGAACATGTGCATACAAGACATGATTTAATTTATTCATCTAATAATGGTTTCATTGCATAATTTAAAAGACAGGGATTCCATAAGATCATAAATGTAGCTTGCAAAGTAATTAAATAAATTGACATAAATTTAAAAGCACAATTTAACCGGAATTGAGTTTAAATTTCTTATAAATGTCTCGCTTCGTTTCCTTCACAGATCACCATCGCTAGGGCTCTTATGTCCGTCAGCCTTACGCTTGGGCTCTTATGTCCACGAGTATCATGGTCAATCTTTTTAATAGGTTCATTACGTCCGCTGACCATACAATCAATATGTCGCTAGGGCTCTTACGTCCACTAGACATACACTTGGGCTCTTATGTCCACAAGCCGTAGACAACATTGATGGTATCCAGCTTAGTCATAAACCACAATGTTTTAATCTTCTCATTGTTTAGAAAGACCAATTCCCCAAATTTTGTAAGTTTCTCAATATATACTATTCAGGACGCTGTTCGCTCCAATATCATTTAAAAATTCATATCTCGACCAAAAATTCTCAAATTCGAGCAGTAGCTCGCCAACACACTAACGAACAAGTTTTGTATTTTAAGTTTTTCGATCCGGGTTAAGGAAACAAGTAAAAAACGTTGATTTTCATCGGTTTATTAATCTGTCCGAAATCTTACAAAAGCAGTTTCCAAATTTCGAGATCTACCATAGCAAACGAACTCCAAATTTGATGAAATTTTATAGGCTCCTTTCTAACACGATTATCTATAACTTTTGTTTAGAACCCAAAGCCTAATTCACGTCGAATCTGGGGTTAATATTTGGATCAAGTTCGAAAGTAATTTCTGTCAGCTTTTACGAATTCGGTAAGAACGTAGATTGGTTCGGTTCAGGTTCAGAGGTCCAATCTTAACGGAAAGTTCTAAAAATTTACAGAGGCGTTCTAAACTCATATATCTACAATTCATATGTTTAACACAGCTCCTAGTTCCGCCTAAATCTAGTGTCAAAATCGCCAAGAAGTTCAAACCAAGAATCTGTCACCGTTTCAAGATCTAAATCTAAGGAAGATTGGTTTTCGGCCGTTTTCGGATATCAAAACACGATGAAAAATTATGAAAATTTTACACGAACTATATCAGTGTCTTAGGAATGTTTTTTTTGTTTTAACTTTTCTCGTTTGAATAGATTTACGGGTTCGGAAAAATCGTGCAAAAATGCTGCGCCGTGGGTTTTCTTCGTTGACAGATTTTAGGGTTCTTTAATTAGATCTCTACGTTTGGTTGTGTTTTAATCACCCAAAACCATAGTAAGTATTAACCTACTGATCTATGGACGTTCTGGCTCGTCGATTCGGAGACGTGGCTTCCAGTCCACCGTTTATCTCCTTGATTCGTCGGGTTCTTCGTTCTAGATCCGAATCGGGGTGTGGAATGGAAAAAGGATGATGTTAGGATTCATTTTCGAATCAAGAATGGAAGATCGGATCAGAACTTACCACAACGTTGGAGGCCTTCAATTTTCGTCCAAGATAGTCCCTTCCGTCGCCTTCGTGCCTCCGACGACTCCGGGATTAGGATTTGGTCTTTAGAGAGATTTCATAGGGTTTGAAAAGTGTTCGGGTTTACTTGAGAGGGTTATTTATAGATGTAAACGACCTAAAGGACGTCCAAAGTCTGCCCTAGTAAGTCTTGAGCCACAAGGTGAGCAACTGAAGTCGAAAAATCTAGGAGAAAACCAACGAAGGTAAGTCCAAACGGCACTGACGCTAACCTCCCCAACGTGGCCAATAACAATGAGACCCCTCAAAACCTAGGAGAACGAGTACCTCCTGCACCCAACAACATGGAAGAACGTCTAAGGACTGTGGAGGAAGTCCTTGTAGCATTAGAAAATGTCGAGGTGCATAGGGCACAAACAGTACCTCCGCTAGTAGCCCGAATCAACTACTTGGCATTAGTGAACCCCTATAACCCACCCCATTATGACGGCCAAGAGGATCCGGCCAAGTTGGAAGGTTGGATCTGTACCTTTGATAAGCTCTTGAATGCTATCAAATGCCCTGATGAGGAGAAGATACACGTAGCGACCTACTACTTAGGAGGCGAAGCCGATGAGTGGTGGCAAAACCTCCATAGGAATTCAGAGGAAGATGAAGAAGCCTACACCTGGGAAGAACTTAAGGAAACTTTGAGGGAAAGATTCTACCCACTGAGCACCAAGACTGCGAAGTACGAGGAATTCATCAACTTAAAGCCAGGTGCACAAACGGTGCAAGAATACTACAGCAAATTCAAGGAGCTAGTACGATTTGCTACGAGGCTAGTACTGACCGACTCTGATAAGGCTCAGAAATTCGAGATGGGTCTGAACCTTAGTATCCGGGAGATACTTGCAGTAGGACAATTCACGAACCTGCAGACGATATATGACCGTGCTGTAGCAATTGCTCGAATCCAACAATTGAAGCGTAAGGAACTTGGTGAGTCGAGCAAGGACTCGCAAGGACTTGAGAAGAAGGATCGGAAAGACAACAACAACAACTCTAGGAAAGGCAATGGATCTCGAAGGAAAGAAGATAAAGGTCTCAACAATGGAGGAGATGATAGCCGTGGTGCGTTTATACCACGCTGTCCACGATGCAACCATACACATCTGGTGCGCCAATGCCCGAAGCCTGGAACCTGCAATAGGTGCGACAAGCTTGGTCACAAGGCTAGGGGATGTCGAACGCCAGAGGAGACAATCGAAAAGAGGATAGATTTGTGAACCTTTAGCAAGGAGAGAGGGACGAGGAACAAGACCAAAACCCGAACACTCTTGAGAATAACGTATAGGCAGTTATGGGGACATAACTGAAGTCCTAAAGGGGAGAGGATGTGATACCCCATAATAATTTCTCTTTGGAGTTCGACTCGATAAGATGTATCCTAAATCATAAATAAACAAATTCAAATTGTTTTGAACTACGTTATGGCTTGATCCCTTCACAGGGTACGTAGGCAGCTTAGAAGTTTTAATTCTAAGTTCAGTCACAAATAATAAAATAAACAAAAGGATTCGTTCTTAACACGAGAAAAGCCGAAACACAACTTCGATGACGAAGTTGATTCTTAAGGAGGGAAGACTGTAATACCCGGGAATTTTGCAACATAAAATAAATAAATAAATAAATAAATAAATAAATAAACAATAAATAAAAATAATAAATAAATAAACATTATAAATAGATAAAGAATCATAAGAAATGAGAAATGGAATTTAAACAAAAAAGGAATCAAAGTTCCGAGAACCCGGGAAGCCGAAGACAAGTTAATCAAATAAATTGTACACGGAAACTCGACACTAATGAACTCGAGAATTCGAGGCCAATATTAGATCTAGACCCGATTAGAATTTTAGATAGGGAATTGGAGTCCAGAAATAGCCCGGAAATCGGAATCCGAGAACATAGAGGGATAGAAGTCCGAAAGAGAGGAGGAAAGGGCCGACGGATCGCACGACCCGGCCCAGACCGCAGCCTGGACCAAGGCCGCGCGGTCTCTGCGCGGGGTTTACCCTAAAGGCAGCGCCAACCCCGCGCCAAATGCGGCAGTTGCAACGTTCCGCGATTCACTCGCCCGAATTCTAGGTGCCATTTTCTGTTATAACGCATATGGATTAGTTTATCAGAGTTTAGATAGATCGCTAGAACAAGAAATTTGCTAAATCGTATATGAGACCAAGTGTTAAGCGCGCGCCCAAGGCCACGTTTTTAGCATTGTGAGTTTCTAATTTCGAATTTCAAATTTTCGGATTTGTTGTTTGGGAAGCCAAACAAGATTTTTGGAATAAGAGTGTCTTAATAAAAACTTGATTTTTATTGTTCCACATAAGGAAATTTTCTAATTCGTACAAGGATAGGAATGGCTACGGCCGAGATTTGTTATGATTAGGCGTGCGCTTAGATGAACGCGATCTAGAGCTAAGGCAAGATCAGTCTCTAGTTAGCGTTCCTAATTTGATGTCAAGCGTCTAAGTCATCTAGTGCAAGCAAAAGGTCCACGTTAGAACATATCGCTTCTAGGTTCTCTAAGGTATAGAAACAAAATGTGGTATGCACATGCAGATGATGATTCCCCCCCAAAATAATTCATGCACTTTATATATATATATATACTTTTCTAATTTCCATGGGTTTTAAAAACTTATTCCATGGAACTAATGCTTTTTAAAAATTTAAAATAATAATTAAAATCCTTGGACCTCTATATTGGGTCAAAAATAATTAACATTTGGGCTCAAAAATATTTGGGCTAAAAATAATTTGGGCTAGGAAATTTTAAAAATAATAATTTGGGCTTCTAAAAATAATAGCTTTAAAGTAATAGTAATAATGGTTTAAAAAATAATAGTTTAAAAATAATAAGGGTTTAAAAATAATAATTTAAACATATCCGGGCTTTGATACCACTTTGTAACACCCCGATTTTTGGTAACCCAGGTCGGGATGTCACCGCCACACCTCCCTAGCAAGACACGGTTTCTCCGAGCTTGCTAAAGAGATGCAAGGCTATGGTTTTTCATAATTTAAAACATTCAAACAGCCCATTGTAATATAATTTAAAAATCATAACATCAAAGTTGCAGTGGAATGTATTATTTACATATATATAATGCAGCGGAATTTTAAATTGGGCCAACATGGCCAAACACGGGTTAAACATGCCCGTTCATGCAATTCATAACTAAGAACAGAAATTAAAAATAATGTTTTCCCCAAATATAACCCATGCATGCATACGATGATGCACATTCTTCATACTCTGTAGAAAAAGGGAAAAATGTGGTTTGGTCAGCAAAAATATGCTGACTAAGTTAACACCTAGCATGATCAAGGGGTTTCAAAGCCATTAATTAAATTTAAAGAGAACATGTGCATACAAGACATGATTTAATTTATTCATCTAATAATGATTTCATTGCATAATTTAAAAGACAGGGATTCCATAAGATTATAAATATAGCTTGCAAAGTAATTAAATAAATTGACATAAATTTAAAAGCACAATTTAACCGGAATTGAGTTTAAATTTCTTATAAATGTCTCGCTTCGTTTCCTTCACAGATCACCATCGCTAGGGCTCTTATGTCCGCCAGCGTTACGCTCGGGCTCTTATGTCCACGAGTATCATGGTAAATCTTTTTAATAGGTTCATTACGTCCGCTGACCATACAATCAATATGTCGCTAGGGCTCTTACGTCCGCTAGACATACACTTGGGCCCTTATGTCCACAAGCCGTAGACAACATTAATGGTATCCAGCTTAGTCATAAACCACAATGTTTTAATCTTCTCTTTGTTTAGAAAGACCAATTCCCCAAATTTAGTAAGTTTCTCAATATATACTATTTCAGGACGCTGTTCGCTCGAACATCATTTAAAAATTCATATCTCGACCAAAAATTCTCAAATTCGAGCAGTAGCTCGCCAACACACTAACGAACAAGTTTTGTGTTTTAAGTTTTTCGATCCGGGTTAAGGAAACAAGTAAAAAACGTTGATTTTCATCGGTTTATTAATCTGTCCGAAATCTTACAAAAGCAGTTTCCAAATTTCGAGATCTACCATAGCAAACGAAGTCCAAATTTGATGAAATTTTACAGGCTCCTTCCTAGCACGATTATCTATAACTTTTGTTTAGAACCCAAAGCCTAATTCACGTCGGATCAGGGGTTAATATTTGGATCAAGTTCGAAACTAATTTCTGTCAGCTTTTACGAATTCGGTAAGAACGTAGATTGGTTCGGTTCAGGTTCAGAGGTCCAATCTAAACGGAAAGTTCTAAAAATTTACAGAGGCGTTCTAAACTCATAGATCTACAATTCATATGTTTAACACAGCTCCTAGTTCCGCGTAAATCTAGTGTCAAAATCGCCAAGAAGTTCAAACCAAGAATCTGTCACCGTTTCAAGATCTAAATCTTAGGAAGATTGGTTTCGGCCATTTTCAGATATCAAAACACGATGAAAAATTATGAAAATTTTACAAGAACTATATCATTGTCTTAGGAATTTTTTTTGTGTTTTAACTTTTCTCGTTTGAATAGATTTAGGGGTTCGGAAAAATCGTGCAAAAATGCTGCGCCGTGGGTTTTTTTTCGTTGACAGATTTTAGGGTTCTTTAATTAGATCTCTACGTTTGGTTGTGTTTTAATCACCCAAAACCATAATAAGTATTAACTTACTGATCTATGGACGTTCTGGCTCGTCGATTAGGAGGCGTGGCTTCCAGTCCACCGTTTATCTCCTTGATTCGTCGTGTTCTTCATTCTGATCCGAATCGGGGTGTGGAATGGAAAAAGGATGATGTTAGGATTCGTTTTTGAATCAAGAATGGAAAGAGATTGGATCAGAACTTACCACAACGTTGGAGGCCTTCCGATTTTCGTCCAAGACAGTCCCTTCCGTTGCCTTCGTGCCTCCGACGACTCCGCGATTAGGGTTTGGTGTGTAGAGAGATTTCGTAGGGTTTGAAAAGTATTCGGGGTTACTTGAGAGGGTTATTTATAGATGTAAAAGACCTAACGGACGTCCAAAGTCTGCCCTAGTAAGTCCTGAGCCGCAAGGTGAGCAACCGAAAAAATCCGTATTCGGGCGAGTGAATCGCGGAACGTTGCAACTGCCGCATTTGGCGCGGGGTTGGCGCTGCCTTTAGGGTAAACCCCGCGCGGCCTTAGTCCAGGCTGCGGTCTGGGCCAGGTCGTGCGATCCGTCGGCCCTTTTCTCCTCTCTTTCGGACTTCTATCCCTCTATGTTCTCGGATTCCGATTTTCGGACTCCAATTCCCTATCTAAAATTTTACTCGGGTCTAGATCTAATATTGGCCTCAAATTCTCGAGTTCATTAGTGTCGGGTTTCCGTGTACAATTTATTTGATTAACTTGTCTTCGGCTTCCCGGGTTCTCGGAACTTTGATTCCTTTTTGATTTAAATTCCATTTCTTATTTCTTATGATTCTTTATCTATTTATAATATTTATTTATTTATTATTTTTATTTTTTGTTTATTTATTTATTTATTTATTTTATGTTGCAAAATTCTCGGGTATTACAATCCACTTCATCCAAAATTAACCCGGTCAATTTCTCCATAATAATTGCAAACAAATAAGGGGACAACGGATCGCCTTGCCTGAGGCCCCTACCTGCACTAAGAACCGGAAGCGTCGTGCCAAAATTTTCTGCAGTAAAATACCATTATCCATTTTGCCCATACCAGGAAGAAAGGCAGACTAGTGATAGCTAATATACTCCATTAGAACCGGCCCTAATTGATTCACCAAATTTTTTGTGATGAACTTATAAGAGACATTACAGAGAGTTAATGGTCGAAACTGTGATATCTTAATAGGGACCTCCACTTTAGAAGAAGACATAGAGAGGCCCGGTTAAGATTGTCCGAAAGACATCCAGAATTAAAAGCCTCACAAACCATCTTAAAAGTTGGCTCACCCAAAAAATCCCAATACTCCTTATAAAAAGCAGCAGGGAAACAATCCGGACTCGGAGCCACAAAAGGTCGCATTTGCGCCAAAGCAATATCAAACTCATATCTATCAATTGGCCGTGCAAGACTAATGACCTCCTCCTCCAATATACCAGACAAGCTCGGTACATCCTCCCCTACATGTTCGTCCTCCTTAGCTGAAAACAAATTCGTAAAATAATCTTGGACATGATTTTGTATAATAGCCGGCTGTTGCACCCAAGTACCATCACCAATTTCTAACCCATAGATGCGGTTTCTCTTACGCCGAATTTTCATACGTGCATAGAAATAAGCTGTATTTCTATCACCATCCTTGATCCACTTATCCGAGAATTTTGGAACCACAAAGTTTCCTATTGTGCCAAAACCGCCTCGAGTTCTTGTTTTAATTCAGCCTCCAGTTGTGTCATCCAAGCGGAATGAACCCTCTCCAATCGCTTCTCAAGTCCATGAATGCGACGTTTAAGACGTCTCTTACGCTCCCTGATATTACCAAATGTGGATGAATTAAAATTAATAGAGCGATCCCTAACCACATCAAGAATATCTACCAATTTCCTTCAACCATCTCGACTACCTTCGCCCACCACTTTTTTGTAGCTGCCATGGGACATCCAAGCAGCTTCCCACCTAAATGGTCGCACAGCAGGGGCCTGAGGAGGCAAACCACACAAAAGTTGAATCGGGCAATGGTCCGAACCAATTCTAGATAAGTGCTGCAGCCGACCATTCTCAAACAAAAGCAACCATCCTACATTATTGACACACCATGCATCGCCCCTTCCCCACACGCGTCGTCCAAGTAAACTCCGACCCAAGGATGTCGTAGCCAGCAGACCACATGAATCCATCACCATGCGCAACTCCTCCGCCCGAGAGTGCAAATAAACCTCTCCCTGCACTTCAGCCTCGGCAAGAATCTTGTTCCAGTCACCCAGAACCACCAAGGTTTATTTACACCAACGACTAACTCCATGAGACTCTCCCAATCCACCTTTCTACTATGGTAATTCGGATTAGCATAAATGGCTGTCACCAACCATGAAACCTGCCCTGAGTAAGCTCCAACGTCACCAATCTCTCACGCACATCCCATACTGACCATCGGCAAGATATAGAGAGCGACACGAATACCCATAACCCACCCCCATACCTACTACTTCCTGTATGTAAGAAAAAACATAACCTAACCTCAGAAAGAAAGACTTCACACGATCAAACTTCCCACGTGGTTCCAAAAGACATAAAATATCAGGCTTGTTATCTCGAAGAAGCTCCCCCACCCAATGTTGAGCCGTACGACTCATCACACCACACACATTCCATGGGTTGATAGAAAAATCCCTAACTCCATAAATAATAATAAATTAGGGAAAGACACACACCAACTCCTTAATCCGAATGCATACTAACATCCGCAGCATCAACCCAACTCTCTCTGTCCTGAGATGCCACATCACCATCAACATCTATGTCCTCATGCTCATCAGTCCTTATAAGCAATAATAGGGCCTTATTCCCCTTACCACCTCTCGATGAATCTCCAATCTCCCAAGTGGATTCCTTCTCTGGACACTCTTCCACCCTCGCTCGCTTAGCTCCTATATTTTTGTTTCTGTTGGAAAATTGAAGATCCTTTCCCCGCTGAAATGCTTCCACCATAACCTTGGATTCATGCACTTGACACAATTTAGTGGAATCACGGCAGTCCCCTACTGTCTCCACCACAGCTTTTCCTTTATCGACAACCACCGTTGCTACACCTCCCTTCTTTCTTATAAGTATCCTGCCTTTGATCCCCCCGGAAGCACTCTTGCCCTCCGGCAAAGGCCCACAGTCCCACCAGCAGTAGCATCCACACTTTGAACACCATTCCCAACATCCACCTCAGCACCACCGCTCGCCTCCTTGGCCGTCTCCGCTGGACGATGCTCACAAGCACGCTCAAGGTGTCCATACCGACCACTGGTCTTACAAATAAGATGAAGACCTTCATATGATACTGTAATCCACTTATTATTCACCAAAATCTTACCGGTCACAGGACTATCCAAATCTAGCGTGACACAGACTCGAGCAAACTTCAATTATTTTTTAGTTCGACTCGACAATATGTATCCTAGTCAAAGAAAAATAAATTCAAATTGTTTTGAACTACGTTACGACTTGATCCCTTCACGGGGTACGTAGACAACTTGGAAATTTCAATTCTGGGTTCAGTAATATAATAACACACAATAATACAATATCACACTATCATAAGAAGTAAAAATGATATGACCCTAGTTCCTAACTTGCGAGAAGCTAACACGCAACTTCGAGGATGAAGTTGATTCTTAAGGGGCGTAGACTGTAATACCTGAGATTTTTATCAGCGTCCAAAGATACAAAATTAATTTCTTAATCCGATCAAGGCCGAAATACTTCCGAGAAGAAGAAAATAATTCATTATTGCTCGGAAATGAATTACCGATAAATTCAAAATTTAAATGGAATGAAAGAGGGAAAGGAAGCCCGAACACATTCCATGGATCAAGCCAAAAGAATTGGAATTAAATTCAAGAAGGAAAGAATTTTAATTCCAAGAACCCGTGAAGTCGGAAATGATTTAAATAAATAAATTATTGCATGGGAGTCAAAAGTCGACGAATTTGAAGCCGACGAATTCAAACTCGACGGACTCTAGATTTCGAATATGAAATTAAGTCGAGATGAAATAAATTTAAGATAGGAATCATAATCCGAGAAATACCCGAAAAAAATCGAGCCCGAAAATATAGGAGGATAGAGGTCCAAAAGAGAGGAGAAAAGGCCCGACGGATCGCACGACCAGGCCCAGGCCGCAGCCCAGGATGGAGCCGCGTGGTATCCACGCGGTCTGGAGCAATACCGTGCCGCCACCGCGGGGTAACACAGGACAGTAGGCCATGACGCGTTTTGGCGAATTTTCTTACCATATTTTCGTGTCCCGACGATGGAAACTCGATCACCAACGGGGGAAAGGTATTATGGACGAAATTTTGGTGATCCTAATAACCCTTATCAGATTATCTAACCCCCATTCACCCTCCAAACCACCTCTCAACTCTCTCAAACTTCTCTCAACCCGAAAACCCCAAATTCTTGTGTTCTTGAACTTTCGACGAGCAAACCGGAGCAAGGAGGACGTGGAAAAGAAGTATTTGTTTCATATTTTTTGTCGAATTAAGACTCTAACTTTTGGTTTCTACTCTTAAAAACACAAATCGGGGCCAATGGAGAGGAGACGGAGTGATTCGGACGTGTCCGGAGCAAACCATAGGCGCCTGATCGATCCAGAGACGTCCTAAGACTCCGATTCTGCAAGATAATGCCTTACATATCAATATCGGTGGCTTAGGATTGTTCGTAATATTAGTTTTAATCAAAACAATAAAATCGCACTTAAAAGATTAACTTTTGCGCGTTTTCTGAGATTGAACGAAAAACCCTATTTCGAGAATCCGAAATGAAAAATTTTGAACTAGAGATTTGTTCCTAATATCTTAACCTAGGATGTCTCAAAATTTCACACATTTTCATCAAGTTTTGATACCCCAAAATGCGTCGGACATTTTCTGAGTTGCATGACTTTTTCGAAAAACTTGACAGCATGCCTAGTCGAACTTGATGTGCATTTTTCTATCACTTTCGGTCAAAACTAATCTTTGGTGTAAAAGTAAAAGTTGTAGATAATTGTCTCAAGATTATGTCAGTAAAATTTCGTGAATTTTTGTTATCATTTGTGTAGTCAAAAATCGATTGGAACAGTCTGTATTTTTGAAACCAAATCTTGACAGATTTCATGTCCGAACTTATGAATTAATATGACTTAATCCGCTATGTTTCCGGATAAAATTCCTCAATAAAACTTGTTTATTTTGGTATCGTGTAAGTGCCTGTAAATTTTCATAAATTTTGGAGTTTATTTGCTAGGTCGAAACGAGATTTAAAAACAGTGCGCTGTTACCAGTAAACTGACAGATTTTGAGTTTTGGATAGATTGTAAAATTCGACCTACTTTTTCACCTGATTTCAAAAAACTTAAAATACGAAAGTTGTTCATTAATATGTTTTTGATACACTATGCGACTTTCATGTCGATCTCCATTAAAATGGATTTTTAAATGAAGAAGTTGTGAACGGTGGCGATTATGTATTAAACATGATGATTGTGATTTTCTAAACAAACGAACGAGTTTTCCTTTAAATGATAGAAATACATTTTCAATAATCCCGTGAACCTAGGTTGAGTGAAATCCATACTTAAACCAGAAAGTGAGTGCTCTGCAGGGTGCCCCTTCGTCTACTTCACGTCGTGCCTGTAAGGACGACGGTGACCCGATATAAGATATTGAGCCAAAACGGCACTTGTGCACATGGCCTGCCAAATCGGCAGTGAGATATACACGGCCTGCCCGAGTGGCAGTGAAACCGCTTGAAAAGCCTGTCAAATGGCAGTTGATATACACGGCCTGTCAAAACGGCAGTCGATACACAGAGCTTGCCAAATGACAATCGATACACAGAGCTTGCCGAATGGCAATCGATATACATAGCTTGCCAAGATGGCAGTGAAATACATAAACTCGAGATATGAGACATATGAGAAACTAGATGGACCTTGATTGGTAGTAACGGGAATGAAAATTAAAAGACGTATCTTTCTCTTTAAATTATGTCTTTACTTATGTTATTAAATTATTTATTATGTCATGTTTTAAAATTATGCCTATGCCTTAATTTATTATTTTTAGATTTAATTTGGCTATGAGAATATGTGTATTAAATTATTGTCTATTATTTAGTCAAATTACATGTTCTCAATATGCATGCTTAAAAATGTATTTTTAATTATTAAATTTTAAAACCCCTTTATTGCTACGTTAGGGATTGTCTTACTCAGTATTCTTTTATACTGATAAAACGTTGTTTATATTTTTCTCTCATAGAGTACGGAGCATGATCATGCATTTGGGGGATTATGTTTGGACATTATATTTCATCGCTTTACATGACTTGCATACGGACCTGTTAACCCGTGTTTTGGCCATGTCGGCCCCTTTATTTTATTTCCGTTGCATAAACTTGATTATTATCGTACATGGATGATTATTACTCTATTTAAAATTTAAGTACTTCCGGTCTTGTTTATTTTTAAATCATTTTTGAAATACCTTTAGCCTTGCATCTCTCAAGTGAGCTCGAATGAAGTCGTGTCTTGCTTAGGAGGTGTGGCGGTGGCATTCCGGCCTGGGTTATCAAATCCGGGGTGTTACAACAAGGCTGATAAACCTAAAGTGATCATCTGATTAATCCAGTTTAAATGCAGAAGCTAGAATGAATCAAAAGAGATAGGCACGTAGAAAAGGTCTCACAAAATAATCATATAACTGCACCAATAACTCATCCAGGCTACAAGCCTCATAAAACAATATTTGACAGCATGTCAATATCTCAAACGGGGCTGCCAGCCCAAAGCAGTAAATCATATAAGGCCACAGTCCGACAGAATGTAACTCTTAAGCTCACAGGCCTCAACTAGTCAAGTAGGTATCAAGCAATAATAACAATCTAACATAGTACAACATAAGCACAAATAATAAGGTGAACATGCAAATCCTATCTATGTGATCTCTCTTCCCCATACCCAATCATGCTCTAGCGCCTCCAGCAGGATCTATAAAACAGACAAAAGCAAAGGGAGTCAGTACAACATACTGAGCAAGGCTACGTGCCGGGGAGTAAGGGAAAACAAAGCAACAACAATTATTAATAATAATAATAAATAAAAGCATGAGTAACAGAACAGAATATAATTAAAGCAATTAATCATCACACCGTCCGATACCGGTGCTTCAACCACAATCATACAATTTATGCACGTGATGCATGGCCTAACATACACATATCTATCCTATATGCACATGCAAATGAATATGCCTAGCCGGCACCTCAAACCCGGGCATTATGAACCCACGAGTGATGATATCATCAACTCCAACCCGTTACAGGGTAACATACACCATCCTCGCAGGGACCACAGGCATCACAGCCAATATCCAGGCATAACAGCCAAATCACAGGCATCACAGTCAATATCCAGGCATAACAACCAAATCACAGGCATCACAGCCAATATCCTGGCATAACAGCCAAATCACAGGTATCAAAGCCTATATCCAGGCATAACATCCAAATAACCACCCCGCAGGGCCATCGGGACTCAACAACACCGGTGAAGGCTGCTCGATCAAATACATAACCAATCAACCCAATCGGGTCCATAAACAACAATACCGATACAATGACATTCACATATGAGTATAATAAGATGATTCCACACATACTACTAGGTTTACATGCTTTCAAAGCATTAGATAGTTAAATACAGCCCCTTAGGCTAAGGTACAACTTCACAATTCGTCAAACACAAAAAATAAACGACATAATATGATTCAACAATACTTCCCAGCTATTCAACAACTACCACGGGCTAAATATTCAATCCACAACCCTTAGAAAATATTAGGAGGAGTCTAGATCAACATTAGAGCATGAATTAAGGTGATCGGATGTCAAAATCACACAAAACGAAGCAACCCGGGCTGACCACGCGCATCACCGCGCTGCCAGCCCCGACCGTGCGCGACTCGCGCGGTCTTGCCCAGGAGCGCGCGCCAAGCGCGGTGCTCCTTCTCCGGCTGCTGCTTCGGCAACCGGCGTTTCTTGCCGGAAAACACCCCCCAATACCCCCCAAACACGTAATTTAAGCCATAAGACCCTTGCCTTGGTGTTTTGGGCGATCAATAATGCTTCCGGGATATCGAATTCAACTCTGATCGATCAATCCCAAAAACCATCCAAAACCTAACATTCAAAACATCTCCAAATTGCCACCAAAATGAACGAAATAAAAATCACCACGAAGAAGACGACGAGGAGAAACACTTACCACAAACCAATTGAACAATCGCTCAAGAAATGCGATGATTTGAGCGAGTCCAAAATTTCCCCTCTTATCTTCTCCTCTCTCGGCCTCCTCTCCTCTTTCTATCCGGTTCTTCCTCTCTTTTCCAAATTACAAAATGACCCCATTTGACTCTACAATAGTTAAATAATTGCAAAAAGGCCCCATCACTCTCAATATACACAAAAGGGACCCCATCCGGACTTGAGTGCAATAAACCCAATACTAAATAATTTAACAGTCCAATGTAGATAAATCGGGTCATTACATTCCTCCCCCCTAACGATCATTTCGTCCCCGAAATGCACATTCAAGAACATGAGCAAAATCAAACGGCTAGTGAACAATGTTACCTCAACGACGGAGTCAAGTCCAAGTTTTGTTACTTCAGCTTCATATGCTCCTCGGTTTCCCAAGTAGCATCTTCAGCTCCGTGCCTAGACCACAGTACCTTAACCATCGGAATGGTCTTGTGCCTCATAACCATTTCCTTAGCATCAATCACCCGAATTAGATGCTCGTCATACTCAAGACTGGCATCCAATTCAATCTCGACAGGCTGGATAATCTTAGATGGGTCAGATACAAACTTCCTAAGTTGAGAAACATAAACACGTCATGAGCTCGACCCACTTCAGCTGACAAAGCCAACCTATACGCCAGAATCTCATAGGGTCCAATATATCTCGGCTCAGCTTGCCATTCTTACCGAACCGGCATACCCCTTTCATAGGCGATACCCGCAGCAAAACCCTATCACCAACCTCAAACTCCACATCTCGATGAGCTAAATCAGCATAGCTATTCTGTCTGTCTTGAGCCTCTTTCGTACGGTCCCTAACGATCCACACTAACTCAACAGTCTGCTCAATAATTTCAGGACCCACATTCACCTTATCTGTTGGGTCATTCCAATATAAGGGACTCCTGCACTTTCTCCCATACAACACCTCGAAGGAAACCATACCAGTCCTCACATGATAACTGTCATTGTAACTGAATTCCGCCAAGCTGAGATGATTCTCCCAGCTTCCCTGGAAATCCAGTGCACAAGCTCGCAACATATCCTGCAATGTCCTAATGGTCCTCTCTGCCTAACCATCTGAATAAGGAGTAAGGATGCCATGCAGTACTCATGCTAATCTGCGTGCCAACATTGTCTGCACAGCCTCCCAAAACTTGGACAGGAATCTCGGAATCCCGATCTGACACAATCTCCTTGGAAATTCCAAACCTTTTTACAACATGTTGAATATAAGCCTGGGTAAGCTGGCTCATATTCCATGTCAGTCTCATAGGTATGAACACTGCACTCTTGTCAAATGATCCGCTACTACCCAGATCGTGTCCATCTTCCTCGTAGTCTTTGGTAATCTCATCACATAATCCATGGAAATGGATTCCCACTTCCATTCAGGTACTGCTAAAGGCTGTAGCAAATCCCTCGGCCTCATGTGCTCAACCTTCACTCGCTGACAGGTAGCACACTTAGCCACATAATCAACTATCTTCCTCTTCATGTTGTTCCACCAATAAGTCTGTCGGATGTCTTTATACATCTTTGTGACCCCTGGGTGAACAGAATAAGGAGTCGTGTGAGCCTCATCCATGACCTTTCTCTTCAGGTCATCACAACACTCTAGAATGTACTATCTATCGCCATATCTCACCATGCCCTTGTCATCAATTCTGAAACCCGAAGCCTTACCATCCTGAATCTTTTGTCTCAATAGTGCCATCTCCCCGCTATCATGCTGACTAGCAAATATCTCATCAATCAAAGATGACGTAGTAACTAGCATGTTTAAAGTGTGCTGAACAGAGCCAACATGAACTACCTGAACCTCAAGTTTGAGTAGTTCCCTGCGCCATTCCGGCATCACCACCAAGCATGCCACTGAGTGATGCTCCTTCCTGCTCAAAGCATCCGCCACCCGGTTCGCCTATCCCCCACTGTACTGAATATCCGTGTCATAGTCCTGCAACAACTCCATCCACCTCCTCTGTCTGCCACTCATGTGGTCTGAGGTGTACAAACACTTCAGATTCACATGATCTGCATAAATCCTACACTTAGCCTCACACAGATAATGTCTCCAGATTTTCAGAGCATGCACTACCGTTGCCATCTCCAAATCGTGAGTCGGGTAGTTTTTCTCATGTGGCTTACGCTGTCGAGTTGCATACGTAATCACCTTCCCATCCTGCATCAACACACAACCTAAACCCTTAAGTGACGCATCCGTGTAAACTTCATACTCACCTGAATCATCAGGTAGTACCAAAACAGGTGCCTCAGTCACATTCTTCTTCCAAAGTTCGAATGCCCGCTCACAATCATCATCCCCTATGAATTTGACATCTTTCCTCAACAATCTTGTCAGAGGTCTAGCAATGCTAGAGAACCGGTCAATGAATCTGCGGTAGTAGCCAACAAGACCCAAGAAACTCCGGATCTCTCCCACATTCTTCAGAGCTTGCCACTTAGTACCGCTTCCACCTTAGCAGGGTGAACTGCAATACCTTCACCAGAAACAATGTGTCCCAGAAAAGACATCTTCTCAAACCAGAACTCACATTTAGAGAGTTTAGCATATAGCTTATGCTCTCGCAATGTATTCAAAACTGTCCTCAAGTGACCTGCATGAGCCTCATGAGTCGGCGAATAGACCAGAATATCGTCTATGGACACAACCACGCACACATCCAGCAGGGAACAGAATACCCAAAGCATAAGATCCATGAAGATTGCTGGCGCGTTAGTCAAAACAAAAGGCATGACCGTGAATTCAAAGTGTCCATAACGAGTTCTGAATGTTGTTTTAGGCCTATCAGCCTCCGCCACCCTTATCTGATGGTAGCCCGGTCTCAAATCAATCTTACTGAATACACTGGCCCCTCTCAACTGATCAAAAAGATCCTCAATCCGAGGTAAAGGATACTTGTTCTACACCGTGATACGATTCAAATGCCTGCAATCGATGCACATCCTCATCGACTCATCCTTCTTCTTAATAAACAATACAGGAGCTCCCCAAGGCGAGCTACTCGGCTGGATATACCCTTACTGATAAGCTCAGTTAACTGATCCTTCAACTTCTTCAATTCAGCAGTAGCCATACGGTAAGGAGCATTAGAAATAGGAGCTAATACAGGCATCATCTCAATGATAGAATGAATCTCCCGAGCAGGTGGGAGACCATGAAATTCATCGGGAAATACTTCCCCGAACTCAGAAATAACCGGGATATTCGAGGCAGCTGGAACCTCTGCTCGAAGATCCATCATTAGCCACAGGAAAAGAAAACAACCCCTTCTCATCAAGTCACACTGATGCAACAGAAACCACACCAATGGCACGTGAAATCAAAGAATGTCGGTAAGAAATACACTTACCCAAAGAATCCCGAAAGGATATTCCTGGAACACCACAATCAATCACAGCATGATGGCAAAACAGTCAATCCATGCCCAATAGTACGTCAAAATCAATCAGGCTAAATACCGCCAGGTCAGCCCTGAATTCACGACTCTCGATGCTCAACACAGCATCTTGTGTCAAATAATCACTTCGAATATTATCACCGAAGGTAAAGAAACTAGCATTTGGTAGGGCACCAACGGTCCTACTCCGTGCACTCGTACAAATCTCAAGCCACTAAAGGACACGAGGCTTCCGAATCGCACAATACTAAGGCAGAAGGATTCTCAACAGTAGTAGCACCTACTCCCTGCTTACGAATGAAATTCAGAGTCTTGAATGAACATGAGACTCTAGAGTCCAAGACAATAACCGTAACACAAAATGCGACATGAATAATTCCCATAACAGGGAAACGAGTTTATCTCTCAACCAGAGAGTCAAGAGGAAACACCCACGATACAACAATTTCACGTGCGCCAAAATATTATCAAACAACATAACGTTTCCGTCACATATAGACGCCATGCTTGACAAGCCTTTCTAGGTCCGCCTCGCATCACAGGCGAAGTCGGTCCCCTCACATTACTAATCTCAAGATGCAGAACAGTTGCCTTGCCGCGGCTCGGTCCACTGGCATCCAATGCTGCGATGACAACCAGTGTCCAATCCATGCCTTGTCATATCATTATCCCTTTTAATTAACCCAATTATACCCTCACTGGTATAGCCAAAACATGGGTTTCCAGCATCCTTTGTTGATGCGCGAAAATCATTAGTACCCTAATTGGTTATCGCACTAGAGAGGCTTACTGACTCCATCTCATTCTCTAGGGTACTTCACACCCATTTGAATACTATCCACCACATTGATCCCGCCTGGATTGCCATTCAAAAAGCCCAGAGCTCCCATGAGGCTTTTCCAAACTCTTGAGTCGACTTCGATTGCAACATCAACAAACAATGTTAGCAGAAACCACCAACATCCATACATAGTAACCGAGAGTAGAAATAATGAATATAATAAAGATCTGAATATAATAAATAAATAAATAAATGTATTCACAGTTCTCAATGACTGTGAAATTACAAGGATCCTGACTGGAGTACCATTGTTCTTCCACAGTTCCCGAACTGTGGCTCGACATGGAATGCACAAAACTCAACCAAAATTTATGATAAGAATG
The DNA here is from genome assembly GCA_030278955.1 of Hygrophila difformis. NCBI lineage: Eukaryota > Viridiplantae > Streptophyta > Magnoliopsida > Lamiales > Acanthaceae > Hygrophila > Hygrophila difformis. The sequence continues at coordinate 41,181,691 of JAOANR010000003.1, read as the reverse complement.
CAATTCTACACTGCATGTATCCCCCACACATCTCACCGCCTATGTCTAGACAAATTTTAACATAATAAAAGAGCACACAAGCTCTGATACCACTTAGTAACGCCCCGAAATTCAGACCTGATTTTCGCAAGCATTATCGCCGTACTAACTATCCTAAACTAGTGGGCAGCTAATTTAAAACAACTAGTACAAGGCTGAGTAAACCTAAAGTGATCATCTAATTAATCCAGTTTAAACGCAGAAGCTAGAATGAATCAAAACACATAGGCACATAGAAAAGGTCTCACAAAATAATCATATAACAGCACCAATAACTCATTCAGGCTATAAGCCTCAATAAACGGCATCTAACAGCATGTCAATATCTCAAACGGGGCTACCAGCCCAAAGCAGTAAACCATATGAGGCCACAGTCCGACAGAATGTAACTCTTAAGCTCACAGGCCTCAACTAATCAAGTAGGTATCAAACAATAATAACAAGCTAACAGAGTACAACATAAGCACATATAATAAGGTGAACATGCAAATCCTATCTATGTGATCTCTCATCCCCATACCCATTCATGCTCCAACGCCTCCAGCAGGATCTATAAAATAGACAAAAGCAAAGGGAGTCAGTACAACATACTGAGCAAGGCTACGTGCCGGGGAGTAAGGGAAAACAGAGCAACAACAACAAATAATAATAATAATAATAATAATAATAATAATAATAATAATAATAATAATAAAAAATAAATAAATAAATAAATAAAAGCATGAGTGATAAAACAAAATATAATTAAAGCAATTAATCATCACACCGTCCCACACCGGTGCTTCAACCACAATCATACAATTTATGCACGTGATGCATGGCCTAACATACACAAATCTATCCTATATGCACATGCAAATGAATATGCCTTGCCGGCACCTAAAACCCGGGCGGTATGAACCCAGGGTGAGGATATCATCAACTTCAACCCGTTACAGGGTAACATACACCATCCCCGTAGGGACCACATGCATCACAGCCAAATCACAAGCATCATAGCCAATATCCAGGCATAATAGCCAAATCACGGGCATCACAGTCACTATCCAGGCATAACAGCCAAATCACAGGCATCACAACTAATATCCAGGCATAACAACCAAATAACCACCCCGCAGGGCCATGAGACTCAACAACACCGGTGAAGGCTGCCCGATCAAATACATAACCAATCAACCCAATCGGGTCCATAAACAACAATACCAATGCAATGACATGCACATATGAGTATAATAAGATGATTCCACACCTACTACTAGGTTCACATGCTTTTAACGCATTAGATAGTTAAATACAACCCCTTAGGCTAAGGCACAACTTCACAATTCGTGAAACACAAAAAATAAACAACATAACATGATTCAACAATACTTCCCAGCTATTCAACAACTATCACGGGCTAAATATTCAATACATAACCCTTAGACAATATTAGGAGGAGTCTAGATCAACATTAGACAAGAATTAAGGTAATCGGATGTCAAAATCACACAAAACGAAGCAACCCGGGCTGACCACGCGCATCACCACGCTGCCAGCCCCGACCGCGCACGACCCGCGCGGTCTTGCCCAGGAGCGCGCGACGCTCCTTCTCCGGCTGGCTGCTTCGGCAGCCGGTGTTTCTTGCCGGAAAACACCCCCCCCCCCCCCCCCCAATACCCCCTAAACACATAATTTAAGCCATAAGACCCTTGCCTTGGTGTTTTGGATGATCAACAACGCTTTCGGGATAACCAATTCAACTCCGATTGATCAATCCCAAAAACTATCCAAAACCTAACATTCAAAACATCTCCAAGTCACCACCAAAACGAACGAAATAAAAATCACCACGAAGAAGACGACGAGGAGAAACACTTACCACAAACCAATTGAACAATCGCTCAAGAAATGCAATGATTTGAGCGAGTCCAAGATTGCCCCTCTTATCTTCTCCTCTCTCGGCCTCCTCTCCTCTTTCTATCCTGTTCTTCCCTCTTTTCCAAATTACAAAATGACCCCATTTAACTCTACAATAGTTAAATAATTGCAAAATGGCTCCATCACTCTCAATATACACAAAAGGGACCCCATCCGGACTTGAGTGCAATATACCCAACACTAAATAATTTAACAGTCCAATGTAGATAAATCAGGTATTACAAGACATCCCTTCAATGCCCACAGGCAGAGGCGGACCCAGGAGTTTATCTATAGGGGGTCCTAATCTCATGGCCGATTAATACTCCGTTTTTGTATAATTGAAACATGGGAATAGTTACTACTATTCGTTGAGTAAGTTTTATCCAAATTTTTAACACAGTTATATAAGATAAAACATTGTCAATTGAGATCTTGTTGGATTCGTCTAATCGCATAGTTTTAGAATATGAAATTTTTATAACTTTTATTTTTATACAATTTAAAATTTTATTCATTAAATTAAATATGTGCACTGGATTGCGTGAAAAATATGAGTGTTACATTTTTTGGAAAACGGAGGAAGTATATAAGTTGTGCATGTACTCTTCCGTTAGATTTTTAATTCTTGGGGTTCATTTTTATATTTAATTATTAATTTTTTCTAGTATTATTTCATATTCCTTAATTTTTCTTTTGATATTTCATACACGAATATCGCAGTATAAATTGACTCTTCTCGACAAAAAGTTTCAGTTGTAGTTTTTTTGTTTTGAATTTTTTTTACTCATTTGTAAACAACTACATAAGGGTTGATCCCTTTTGCCGTATAGACTATATTTTGGATGCATGACTTAAATTAAAAATAAATAAAAATTATTTTGTTTTAACTTTTTTTATTCTAGTGTTATACTCCCTCCGTTTTTTTTAAAGGTTATGTTTTGACTTTTTTTTACTGTTCATTGTGGCACTTTAACTTCTATTTTTGTTATAGTTATAGAAGATAAAATATAACCAAGTGAGATCATGTTGGATTCGTCTCATCTTGTAATTTTTAAATAACATATTTTTAGAATTTTTACTTGTACCGAATTTGAGTTATTAATCATTAAAAATGTGCATTTGTATATGTGCAAATGAGAAGTGTAACATATAAAAAAACAGAGGAAGTATATGTTTTATAGAGAATTGAATATTTTAGTATATTTATAAGGACTCATTTTTATAATAGAATATATTCATTGAAATGATTACACAGCTGACTAGTAAAAAAATTTTAGAATTGAGGAGAAAAAATTACACAATTAGAGATATTTAGGAGATTAGAAAAAATGTGAAAAGAATTTATGGACTTAGCTTGGATTGGACAAGAAAAAAAAAATATTGATAACTAAATCTAATATACTTCATGGTTCATACTTTATAGGTATATATATATATATATATATATATATATATCGCTTCGTGCGCCAATGAAACGGGTCAGATGCTCCGATTACTGTACTACGGTGAGGGTCGGAGGTAGGAGCAACGAGTTGCGGCTAGGGTTGGAGAAGGCGGACAACGGAACGGAACAAAATGAAATGAGGAGAAAGTGACGAAAGAAACAAAAAGGAAACCAAATGTCGCCGTTTTGAAATTACTGTAGATAAAGGAACAACTGTAGCAATATTCCGTTTGGCATTTATATATATTAGATATATATAACAAAAATATAGGGTATATATATAAAAGAAAAAAATAATGGTGGGGCCTGGCCCCCCAGGCCCCCAAGCAGGTCCGCCCCTGCCGACAGATCCTCGATCAAAAAATTAGTATTGGGTTCAATGTGAACACTTAACAAAGTTACATCCTGTTAGACTCCTTTAATCGCATAAGTTTAGAATAAGTGTTTTATAAAAAATTTACTTGTATAATATCTTCATAAAAAAAACTCATAAAATAATATTATTAAATAACATATTGGAGTGACAAGTTGGGAGAGAGAGGAGGAGTATAATTTTAATTATAGAGGTCTAGAGTAGGGGTGAAAGTGGGATGGATAATTCCCGTCCGATCCGATATCGTATTCAATTATATTCGAATCCGAATTCGAATTTATATATTCGGCGGATATTTGGCGGATACGGGACCGGATATGGGATTACAAATATCCGCCCGTATCCGAAAAAATTCAAATATCATGCGAATATTTTCCATATCTTCTATCCAAATATCCGGAAATTTATATTTATTTATAGGTATATTATAATATACTCCCTCCGGTTTTTAAAATTTTTAACATCTCTTGTTTTCACACGATCCAATATATATTTTTAAAGAGTAATATCTCAAATTTTATAAAAGAAAAAATTATAAAAATTTAATATTCTAAAAGTATGTGATTAGACGAATCTAACAAGATCTCACTTGACTATATTTTATATTATACTAGTAAATAACCCGTCGAGACTCGACGGGCATAACTATATATTTTATATAATATAATTAAATTATTTTTGAGTAATGAAAAATATGTAATGATTTTTTATATATTTAAAAGAGGATGTATATGATAATATAATTTAATTATTTTTTAAAACTAATAAAGAAATCATATTTTACTGTATTTTTTAGCTTATGTGACTTGTTCGGTACAAACCTAGCATATCAATAAAAAAATTATTAAAATAATATTTTTATTTGATTTGAAATTTAGATTAAGATAAAATAAAATTTAAAAATAAGTATGAAGATAGTATGAAAATTTTCCTAACAATTTGCTTAAAATTTCATTGATAAGGGTTAGTATAACACTATTTCTTTAAAATGTTAGAATTTGAAGTGGTGCAGTTTATATTTGTATATGTACTTTAAAAAATTACCGCTATAGGATCACCCGTAGAGTTTATAAGAATATAATCCGAAAATATCACATCTAATTGTACATCTCCAAAATCAATACCCCTACCATCACCTACAGGCTACATCAATTATCCATTTTATAAATTTTCTGTCATATATAAATTTCATTGTAAACAACATTTCTTGTGGTATCTTGAGTTAATCATTCTTAATTGTATATTAATACTTTTAGCCATATCTTGCTAGTGACACAGAAATATTACAACATAACTGTAACGTCTCAGTCACACCCACTTGTATAAATTGTCCGCTCTGGGCTACCCCCCCCTCTCCCGGCTTTAAAATGCGTCTACAAGGGTGAGTCATGCTTCGTTTCCCTCTCCAACTGTTGTGGGATGTTACAATAACTGTTCATGGCTAAAAACTGGTTTTGAAAGATAAAATCCGACATTCTTTAAATATTGAACTTATGTTTATAATCAAAGAAAAATAAACTGTGAGTGAGAATTTTCTCATCTCATATCGAATCAAAAATTTGATTAAATCAAAGAGGCTCATGATCATTCTACCAATCAAGAATTTTCTACTTTCATGGTTTCCCGAAAATTAATTTAACCTCAACTATCTAGTTCCGCATCTTGGTTACTATCAACCTACTTCCATTACATAATTTATTTGATGGATATATATTCCTAAGAAGCATGACTATGCAACTCTCATTCAACTTTATATCATGATTCGGTAATCCAGAGCAATTGATCGTGTTTAGATATTCCAGTGAAAATAATTCATTGGCATTATCTATGCTTTCATCCTTTTGACAAATATTGTTAAAACTGATATATATATATATATACATTTTCATTTACAGACATACGTTGATGTAATTATTGATTGTAGCAACAATCTCACTGGTAGGGGTTAATATATAGTAAAAATATTTGGATTTGAAGTGGTGCAATTTATATTTGTATAAGTACTCTCAATAATTGCCGCTATAAAATCTCTCGAAAAGTTTATAAAATTATCATCTGGAAATGTCACATCTAATTGTACATCTTCAACATTAATACCATCTTTACCACTACCGTCATGTACATGAAGTATTCATTTCATCCCAAATATTGAGCTTTGTTTTAATGAGAAGAGAGGTTAAATAATTTTTTAGAGAGGTTAAATAATTTTCTGAGATAAGTTTTTTGCAGATAGAATTCTCGTCACAATCTTGTGGAATACTAAATTTAGAATGTGCAGTCATACCTCTTGGAATGAGTAAGGGTGCTATTCCATTGGATGCTACAAGCAGCACAATATTACATCTACTATGAAGAGCTAAACATAATATTTTCTAGATAAATTATCAATAAATGTCTCATCACTTGGAATTGTTGTGTGCTCATCCACTTGGAATTATTGTGTGCTCATCCATAGTTGATTTCTCAACTCCCACCAGCCATCCTTTTCCTCCTCCCCATCCCTGTCATAATGGCACCATACTTATTTTCTTAGGCCCTTTGATCTGATGCATTGTAGATGAACATTATATAAGCAGGGAAATGTACTGTTGAATCAAGTTCATGGATTGTCACTTTGATTCCTCATACGAGACTCCATCTCGAGAGCTTGGCAGTGGAGGAGATCGGTGACCTTGCTTCTCCCGTAATCTGATTTTTGTGTTTGGTACTATTGTGCGGTCTGCCTCTAGATTCTGCCAGAGCAATTGTATGGACTTGGATTAATAGTATCTAGTTTCGATGTACCTTAATTTTTGAAGTTGGTTGGAATAAAAGGTCACCTTCCTCAAAAAAAAAAATCTCATCACTTGTCAGTTCTACCACGTAAAGAAAAATGCATCAACACCCATGACTATCAACTACAGACATTATTTTATTATAAACATTCTTCTCATCATCCTTATTATAATACGTCTCTTCTACTATCAATAGATTATTTGTTTCAAATGTTAAAACTTCATTCAGTACCGGCATTCTAGAGAAAATTTTAAACTTATAGAATTTGTAGCAATTAGCCATTCAATATGAACTTACTTTGATTATTTATAATAACAATTTTCAAACAAAGCTATATTTGTATTTGTTTTTCGTCAATTGCAAATCTGTTAAAATATAGATTAATGAATTACATCATCCGTTTTTAAGTGTTACACTTTCCCTTTTTGGATGTTTGGAAATAAGTTTTACATTACCATATTTGAAATAATTTGAGGGTTAATAGTTTTTAATAATTATTATACTCAAATTATTAATTTTTTTTGTATTCATTAAAATAAAACTCAAAATGAATAAAGCCAAATATTACTTATTTTATTTATTTAATTATTTCAACTAAATAAATTTTATTAACTTACCTTAAATCCTGTGTCATTTCATAGTGTTATACTTATTATAAAATGGAGGGAGTATTTCTTAAAAAAGATTCCTTCCATCACACTCAAAGTGTCTCATTTTGACTTTTCAACACTGTTTATTGATCAATTTTGACCTAATGTTATCGTAATTATATACGAAAAAATATAGTCAAATTTGGTCTTGTTAGATTTGTCTAATCTTTTAGTTTTAGAATATATATTTTACATAATTTTTACTTATGTACATTTTAAGATATTAAATTTTTAATAAATGTATTGGACCATGTGTCCAAAAATTTTGAGACATAAATAATGAGATAGAGAGTAGATTAAAAAAATTATATTTTCCTTCTTTATTTACTGATGAATCTATTCGCAACTATATAATTATATATTACTTTTAAGAGAAGTGACATATTTTTGTGAAATCATGGCCTATATATATACATTAACTAATATATATAAATATTTTTTATATATTCATTAATGTATCTTTTAATAATATAAGTTCTATATATACACTAAAAATTCCATTTAAATTTTAAATTCTATTTTTAAAAAAAAAATTAAAATTGTGGAAACTCCATATAAATTATAAATTGAATATATTTTAAGAACTAAAAATTGTGATTTCTATATACACATTAATATATATTTAACATGAACAAATAAATCTGATGTGCAATGTATATTTTAATTACATCATTCACCATACAAAACAATATAACCAAAATTGAGACCAAACCTAAACAAAATTACCGGCATTAGAATATGTTCACCATACTGAAACATAAATGCAACATAATTCTTAGTTGCCAGTGCAAAACTTCGTCATTATGACACTATAATGTAAAAACTGAAAACCTATAAATAAATACTAAATGCAGCAATAAAATTTAAAATAAATAAAATACAAAATACAAAATAATAAAATCTAAAATAGATAAAATTAAAATATACAAATAGATAAAATCCAACATAGATAAAGGGGATGTTTGGGAGTCAGCAGATCCGCTAGCAGATAGCAGATTCGGAGAGAGAACTGTGAGAGGATATGCTCTTCCAATATGCTATATGCTACCAAATATGCTTGCTCCCAAACATACTCAAAATAAAAAATGTAAAATTTCAAATTTTATCTTTCAAATCTTTTTGAAAATAAATATATATATATATAGTGACACGATAGGATGATGGAGTAGGAATTTATAAGTAAATGATAGATTTTATACACGATACACTAAAATCTATATTGAATAAATAAATAAATGGAAAAATCTAAAATTAGTAAATTAAAAAATGCAAATTAATATAGATAAAATAAGATATTCAAAATTTCAAATTTCAAATCTTTCAAATCGTTTTAAAATTGAATATTGTAGGAATTTCATATATTTCAAAAACTGAAAATCTATAATAAATAAATAAATGTGAAAATACAAAATTGATAAATTACAAAATGCAAAAATTTATAAAAATTAGAAAATTGAAATGGAGACACCACATTAAATGTATGATTGGTTGTTCACTAATGCTTTAATATATATATAGATTACTATGTTAAAACGATGAAACAAAATAATTCAATGAATAGTTGATACTATGCCAATGTCAGTATTATTTAAATACGGAAGAAGTATTATATTAACTATAAAATAAATAAGTAATACTATATGAATAAATAATCAAAAGCTTGAAAGCCATATGTAATTAATTAAATCAAATCATATTAATCAACTCGACTACATCATTAGGTTCTTTGCATCTAAACTGTAGTACGTAACATTTTATAGTGATGCTATTTAGATATCTTGTACAAAATAACTAATGATCTTGGAGTATATTCCGAATTCTCTTTAAAAAATTACAAAAAAATTAAGTTTAAAAATTATAATATTATCCGAGTTAAAATTCGAATCCGTCTCGTATCCGTTTCCCAAAATATTCGAATTCGTATTTGTATCCGACCTATTCGTATTCGATTCCGTATTCGACAAAAAAAATATAGGATGTGATATGGGACGAGTACTATCCGCCCGTATAGTCCCGTTTTCACCCCTAGTCAAGAGGAAGGAGTTAGTTAGCAGTTATGTCAGTAAGTACCGTCAAAGGGACTAATTTAAAAGTAACGGAATTCATTAAGTGAGATATGCGCGGGCGGAGCGAGTCACGGGATCAGTTGCGCCAAATCAGTTATGGTGCGGTAGCTGCACGCCAAACAATCACAGCTGCTAACGTTATCCTTATTCCTATCCTCTAAAGTCTATACAAGCAACCAATTCTATATATTTTAGGACATGCATGTATCAAGACAAGAATTTCCTTGTTTTATGCCAATTCACATGCATCACCCACCACCTTACCAATGGGAAGGGATAGCCTCTTACACGGATATTTGTCTATTTATCCGTTGAATCTTTAACCTTTGGCATTATTTTTTTGGTACACGAGACATCCTGACTTTTTCTTTTTTCTTCCATAAATTAAATGAATGAATTTCTTAAGTCTCTTTTAACCTTAAAAATAACATTCGGGTACATAAAGATTTAGTTTGTAGACCTCTCAAAAAAATAGATTTCTATATTCAGTATAAGTTAGTTATAAGACAAACTTGCATTTTGGCTTTAACAAACCATTACATTCATACAGTTCTCTATATTAGGGATTAAAAGTCACCCTCCACTGTATCTTTGTTATTATATAGGTTTTGTGGACTCGATCAAATGAGACACTCCTTACTTGTCAAAACATTTGAACATATGGCATTCACATAATACTCACATAGAGGATCATATGTAGCATTAGTTCGCATTTGAATTAACGAGTTGCCCACATCTATAGTGGGGGGGGGGGGGGGGGGGGGGGGAGGGGAATAATAGGGTTGTATGTAGCCGGCCTCGTAAGTTGGTCACTCAATATTTTAAAGCATATATTGTATTGAATCGTGACTCAATGGAAGAATTCAACAAATCTTTAGTTAGCGAAAGATGCAATGGAAATATTGTTCCCCAAACTACATTGAGGTTGTGTTTGGTTGGATGGATATTTTTTCGGTGAACAGACTAGGGAATTGGTGGTGGGAGACCGTACCACATAAATTACAAATAGACAAAGGGAGGGGGATAATAGAAGGTCGGATGGGAATTGAACCCCCAACTAATAGGTTGGGAGTCGGGGGACTTGTCTACTAGGCCAAGTCTTCATCCCAATTGGATGGATTTGAAAGCGGATTTAAAATTCACAATAATAAATCATCCCACTTATTCGAAGTTATGAAAAAATTTAAGAAAGCGCAACTGTCCGAAAGGCTTATCCGGTAATCATGTCTTTTTTAGCAAAAGGGCCCAATCTTACACCCATTATTGGAAAAAAGGGGGCAATCGGTTAAGGATTGTGTTCCTATCCTGAATCAGGATATACGTAAATGTTATGTATCCAATGATTTATGTTGTGTGTAATAGTATGAGCTGGATGATTTTATATAATTATAGGTTCCCATTTTTACATTGGCAATTAATGAGATAATAGGTTTTATATCTATATTAATAATTCCGTAATTATAGGGGACACAAAAGCCTTCTGCCCGATTTTTCTTTCTTACCCCAAAACGTTAAGATTTTATTGTAATCTATGGCTTCAATTCACCTTAGAGATGATAAGCTAGGCCTTTTCTTCTCAAATGTTGTGCTAACCATAAAAAATATCGTGCTAAGTGCTAACCATCAAAGTCATAAAAAGATGTTGTGCACCCACATGAATATGCTATTTTCACAATTTATAATAGTTGTGCTAACCATAAAAAAATGCTATTGAACTGTGTGGATTAATTTTCTATGACTTTTCAAAATGTTGTGTTGGACTCCAAAACTGATGTGCTATTGTAATCCATTGATTCACTACAACCTTACAGATGATATGCTAATAATTGCCTTCTGAAATGTTGTGCTACCTATAATATATATATATATATGATATGCTGTGCTAACCATCCAAATCATCAAAAAATATTGTGCTAACACTAGTTTCCACATGACTACGCTATTTTTATAATTTTGAAATGTTGATAACCATCCAACCAGTGTATTGTTATAATTTTGATGGTGTTACTAAATGGTTTTATGTTTATGCATTTCTATAGACTTTCCAGCATCAATAATGATCATGGTAACTCCCACATTAATGGCAGCCCCCTCATTTTTAGGATAATAAATCACACACGAAATTTAAGTGGCCATTTAATTGCATGCCGGGTTGCCTTTCCTTATCATGATTGCAATCAAAATGGGAAGAATTCAATGACAGACACGAACACCCATTTGTATCAAGTTCTGGATATCCAGAATTGGGGGGATTCAGGATAGAAACTTAATTGATCTGTTAATACATACAAAATGTGTAAATAAAGCTCAAACTAATCAATGCCAAATAATATCTAGGGCCCAACATTAAGGCTTAAAAGGAGAAGGCAGCCAGGACTAGCTAGCCTATGGATCTCAATGAGAGTCATCCCTAGCAAAGCCATTACTTCTAAATAAACGCGTAGTCCGAAGACAGCAAAAACCGAGCAATTAGTTGCCCGAGTAACACAATCCGAGAGAGATGATTCCAAGCAAGATTAAACCAAAGTTATCTCGAGAAAGGAATTAGCATCCCGATAAAAAACGAGCAATGAATTGCCTGAGTAAAGCAATCCGAGAGAGATGATTCGGAGCAAGACTAAACCAATATTATCCCGAGCAAGGAAGCATCCCATCCTCAAAAAGGGATTATCCACGCCAAAGGAAAGGAAGGGAGGATAGAGATTCGTGTCCCATAAAGACCCGACTCATCCCAAAAGGTGTCTTTTTGTAGAAAGATACCTACATTTGTATAAATAAGTAACTCCTAAACCGGAGAAAGGGTTCCAATACTACTCCAAAATTTTTACATTCCTTCTAATGTCGATTTTATTTATTTTATTTCATTTTCCTTTACTTGCTTTTATTTAATGCTTTTTGCATTTATTTTTATTTTTATTTTTTGTGATGCTCTAGTTTTTAGCACCTTAGGATAGTCCTCATCCCGCTTCTCGTCTTGAAAACACTGTGGAGAGGCTTAAGCTTTATGCCGAAATGGCAGGAATAATGCCACTTTGGAAACTTCAATTTCATGTTCTTCCCTATAATGTTCTATATATAATATATAGAGATATACTGTATTATATTATATAAAATATTTGAAATTAAAAATAATTATATATACATTAAATTAAAATTTTAATTAATTATATTATATATCATATATAGGAGTATTTAATAAATAATATATATGTTGTACATTATATGATATGTAAATAAAAATAAATAAATAATTAAAGTAAAAAATAAAAAATGAAAAAAAAAACCTTATGTATATCCAAAGACTAGTATTTGTTTCAGCCGTGCTGAATGCCTCAGCAACTTAGCCAATTCCAACATATAGACGCATACTCTCACTGGCGGATGCAAGTGTACTCTGGGTGGGACTCCAGCCTAGGGGTGGGTCGGTACGGTATACCGAAAAATTTGCGCCATACCGCATACCGTACCGAAATTTACGGTAAGAAAATTTTTGTACCGATGCCGTACCGAAACCTTCGGTATGCCGAAGATCGGTATACCGAAGATTTCGGTATGAAAATATTTCATACCGTTTTCCGTACCGACTTCCCGGTATATCGTGCCGATTTTTCGGTATACGGTATACCGAAACATACCGTTGTGCTGCTGTTCAAACCAAAAATAATTAATTTTTTTTAAAATAAACATAAGTCATTAGCATTTCATAGCTTCTGAAAACCATGTGCCACCTAAAACATATACTTCTAGACAGCAGTGCAAAGCATGACCCAAATCTTCAAAGACTATATAAATCTTCAAAGGAGATGCCATATAAATCTTCAAAGACTATATAAATCTTCACAGGCATCCTGGTGATGCTACTGACAGTTCTCCAGAAACCTGTTGACCAAAGAAAGGGTTTAAGACTCTATTATATGTGACCAATCAAAGACTATATAAATACAATTCAAGGAAGCTCACATCTATTCCATTAGTAAGCAGCGGAATGTGGTTGTGAGAGCCCTCTGTATCATTGGTACCCCAACAATACCTTCACGTTGCCCATAGCTCATGTGCACCAAAATCTTCTCCTTACCACTTTGATTTCCTGCATAATGCAGAACATCACCTCCTTCATCCTCTGCATCTTCACGGAATGCAGGGCTTCTTGCTTGAAAGTACAAAACTCTTACATTTAGAACAATTTATATGATTTCAATAAAACAAGACAAGTTTTAAACTTTAATAACATAATAGTTTAAGACATGTATTGTACTATTATCTCATAAAAATCCATTGATTGATACCAACTGATTATCCCTATGTCAGAATAGAAAATGAAGAATTCAATCATGGAAACAAGTTCCACAAACACACAACATATCTTTGTGTTTCTTACATCTGGTCTAGCACAGACCGATTCCCATCCTTCATCTCATGTTCTTAACAACGTCTGCAAACAAGGAAACCACAGACATTGCAAGCAACAAATGGGTTGCCATCAACAGTAAACCCAACATTATCACCACAGACCTTACATGCCTGACTTCCAATGTTCTTCGAGGTATTCCCATAGCAATCAAATGCAATAACTCAGTAAAAGATATTTACCATCCCATATACCAATATGAACTTTCGCGAACAAGAAATATCCCATATGGTTACATTACTTAAACGAACTCTTCGATAATGAACTTATTTTCAACATTTACCTTGTAAGGACGAGTGGCCAACCGGGAGACGAGGAGCAGGGTAATGGGGAGTAGCTGCGTTAGGTGGAGGAAGGATCAAGGGCGAGGGGCGACCAGTCGAGGACGGAGCAAAAGCATGTCGGCATTGGGCGAATAACGGTGGAGATCGTCGGTGGCCGCCGGAAGTGTGGAAGAGTTGAACAGGGACGAGCGGCGCTGGAAGCCTTGAAGACGCACTGAGGGTTTGGAAGGATGAGCGGCGCAGTAGATGAGGAATTGGGGTTGAAATTAGGTTGAGGTTTTTAGGGTTGAGATATAAATACTTCCACCGTTTCAACCAAAAATTAGGTTTTTTTTTTTTTTTTTTTTTTTTTTTTTTTGTGATAGGCAACCAAATACTAGGTTGAGATATAAATACTTTCATCTTGTAAGTTATATATATAATCATATCATATATTTTTTTTTTATAAACAAGTTCAATTTTAAAAAAATAAAGTTTCTCACTCGAATAATTTTGTAAATAATTTCTCACCTAATATTAAAACAATTTTTTTAATAAACAGTGACACTAATGTGTCGGCAAAAATGTATAAGAATCCAAACCACACAAATTACAAATGGATAAAGGGAAGAGATAAGGGGTCGGGTGGGGATCGAACCCCCAACCTATGATTCAGAGACGGGGGACTTGATCACTGGGTTACTCCCCAACCCCCTAATATTAAAACAGTTAATTCTAAATTACATAATATTGTCTTACTTATATACTAGTACTATGTAATATGTATATACTTCCTCCGGTTTTGAAAAATATTAACATTTGCATAGTAAACACTATTTATTGAGTAATTTTGATTCGACTTTTTAATACAATTACATAAGATAAAACATAGTCAAATAAATTTTGTTAGATTCGAATCACGTAGTTTTATAATATTAAAGTTTTATAATTTTTTATTTTATAAAATTTGAGGTATTACTCTTTAAAAATGTGTATTGGATTGCGTGAAAATAAGAAATGTTAATATTTTTAATACGGATGGAGTATATAATTATAGTGAACAACATATATCTAAATCGCATAAATTAAAACAATAATATTTAATAATTTTTACATATATATACAATGTACTACTAAATACTCCATCTGTTCCAACTAAAATGTCATGTTTGACTTCTGCAAACAATCTAATATATTTTTTAAATCGTTAATATTTAAAAATATACATTATTAAAAATTATGTAAAATATATATTAAAAAATATACAATTAAACGAATCTAACAACATCAAACTCGACTATTTTTTTCAATTATATTATTACAATAATATTGAGTCAAATTTAAAAAATTAGCAGTGTCAAAATATCAAATAGAACATCTAAGACGCTACGACGGGGGAATAGTAAATATTATTTTCCATCCAAAAGAGAGTATTTTACTTCTTCTTTTTTTGGCGTAGAATTTTACTTGTTATTTCATCTTTGACATTGTTTATTATTTATCTTTTATTCAATTTTATTGCTAGTACTAGTATATAATTTAAAAAATATAGTCATATTAGGTGTTAATTAAAAAAAATTAATAAGATATATCTAAAACTATACCATTAGACGAATCAAATTCGTCTAGTAGTATGGTTTTAGCTATATATCTTATAAATTTTATTCGTACACATTTTGAAATGTTAACAGTTAAAGGACACCTCAAAGGGTAATAAAAAAAAATGGGTATATATAAACAAATACAGTAATTTTTAAAAGTCATATCATACGAATACTTTTAGTTTTAAAATTCATTCAAACTTATAAAAAACAGCTTTAAAATATAGTCCACACATTCTTCATAGATATATATATATATATATAGTTTATAGATTTTTAGTTATATTTATAGTTAGTAAAAACTTATTATAGTATTTATGTAGACTCGCAAAAATAATTGACGATCTACGGTATTAAGCTATTTTTTCCGATAGAAGGGTATTAAGCTATTTAACAGGATGGAATACTAGTTTTCTAATATTTTCGCTGGGACTTGGTTTAAAATTAGTATAATTTAATAAATTATTATGCAGAATTTTGATTTGGAGGATGCAACCCTTCAATAATCATTAAATCCTTGAGAGATTAGTCTTATGCCCAATGTGGCTTGAGAATACTCGATATACGCCAAAAAAATATTACGCCTATATTTGTCTCTTCATGGGTTTATCATAAAAAAAATGCCTTAATCTTGATTGTCACGGAAGATTTAGTTTGCGATTTGCTTATGAATTCTTTTTAATAGCATGTAAATACTAATATTTTTTTAAAAAATAAATCTGATTATTTAAAATTAATTAAATTTAAAATTATGTCACTGAAGATTTGCAAAAATAATTTACTTTTTGAGTACTCCTCAATTGCTTGAATACCAATATTTTTAAATAAATTTGAATATTTAAAATTAGAATTAAATATGAAAAATTACATATTAAGTATATTTTTCGGTAAGTTCGGTCTATCGATATATACCGACATACCGATATCTCGGTATATGTCGACATACCGTACATTCGGTACATATCGATATACCGGTATTTCGGTATATATCGGCATACCGTACATTCGGTACATACCGATATACTGATACCGCGGTATATACCGAAGTTCGGTATGGTAACGGTATACCGCGGTATCAAAAAATTCATACCGTTACCGTACCGAAAACTTACGGTACGGTATGATACCGTACCGAAAATTGCGGTATACCGAAAATTTCGGCATTTTCGGTATTTTTTCGGCACGGTATGTGCGGTATGCGGTAAATTCGGTATTTTTTCCCACCCCTACTCCAGCCCTACCTCAATATTTTCTAAAATACTATGTTATACGGTAGGTTTTTGAAGTCTGATATACTCATATGCTATGCTATACTTTCGTATGCTACATGATGCAACTTTCGTATTAAATACTTGCATTTTGTCTTTAAACACTTGTATCAGGAACAAGAATTATTATAGTATTAAATAGTGTGTGCTCGTATTCCATACCATGGGCTTTCCATTCACACAGTTTGTGACGTTAAATTAAGGCTATTGTTTGATGCTTTGTTGGTAATTCAATTATGTCTCAATTTTGATACATTATATTATTTGGCAACTTTTAAGACTGATGAATATTTTTATAAGACATAAGAGTGATTAGTAAATTGCCAAACTAGATTTGATTTGTGTTTTTCCTACTAAATTTATATATTTGGTTTATTATTAGTTTACAATAACAATTGATTTAGGGGAAGATGAATATTATTCTTTTAAATTATCAAAAAGTTTTGTGGAATTTTCTAAACAGATATAAATCTAAATTCTTCCGAACAAGTTGGTAGGAGCAAAAAAAAAAAAAAAACATGGTTCAAAAAAAATTCCAGTAATATATGTATCATTGGGCTCTCACCACTTCATTCCTATATAGATTGTTAAAAAAAAAAAACAATTATTCCAGCTCCATCTGTCGAAAAATCCTAGATCCGCAAGTAAGCTATACAAATTACTCCAGTATGATATACTCCTATTTTTGGTTATCCTCCCCAAGTAGTTTTTGGTCCTGTTTGGCAAATAAGCTAAACGAATCAACTATTTTTTTTGAGGAGCCATTAAAGGCATAGGAAAAAAGTGGTGGGAGCCCATGCCTCACAAATTACAAAAAGAAACAAAGGGGGTGGATAGGGGGCTGGGTGGAGATTCAAACCCCTAACCTATAGGTTGTGAGTCGGGGACTTACCACTAGGGTATGTCCCAACCCCAACGAATCAACTATTTTGTATGAGAATTTAAAATAAATTAGCTTATTTAAAAAGATAAAATAACATAAAATAGTGTTCAATCAGTTCTTTTTGAAATCGCTGCAAATAGCAATATTTTTGTGTTAGCTTATTCTAGGCAAAAAGTTAGTTTCGAAATTGTCAAACAACTAATTTTAACGAATTATTACTCATAGGATCAATTAACAGCTAATAGTTAATTCCCAAAATAGGGCCCAGTATTTTTTATTTTTTTCCCTTTTTCTTTAAATTATTTACATGTAACATCTCTGACAAACGTAGAATTAATGACTGAGGCATGATGGAATGTGTAGTGACAGTGGTATTAAGATTTGAATAGTTTATTTGTTGAAGAAGTGGACAAAGTTAAAATGATAGTAGTCATCACATGCAAAATTTGGATTTTGGATGGGATTGTAAATTTGTGAATTGTGATTGCACATTATATTCAGCAATTAAAGCAGAAGCAGAAATCCACCCTTTCTGGTCCTATTTTGGTGTGTTTCTTCTGTATGTTTCACTAATATTTAATCTTTACATGAGAAGAATCATAAGGAATCTACCATCAACTATGCTGGCTCGTGAACATGAGAGAATCCTATGACCCTAAACAGTTCTAAACCATACACAAATTCAAATATATACTACAATTGATTTATATCCATCGCTTTACTTAAAATGAATACAGTAGTGAGGGAGGTTGTTAATGTACAGATGCATGTATATGCAGATCGTGACAGGGAAGTGTTTTTGTGAATACAGGTAATTACGTGATGTCTCATATGAATTTATGTGATGTTTGTCAAGATGATTTGAGAACATGGTTTGTGATAACATTTTTAACGCATCACAAAATTTCACTCTCGTATTACACTTAGACATTTACCCACCATCCCATCATACTGCAGGTGGAGACTCCCCTTACTCTGTACCTTAACCGGGCAAAAGTAGTGAATAGTGATCACTACCTTAAAGTTTTTTTTTTTTTTTTTTTTTTTTTTGTGATGACAACGTGAAAGTATGATGAATTTAATATGCTGTCAGGACATTGTTTTGTGATATCATTTTGAACATACTACAAAATCTTATTCTCGCATCACATTTATCCATTCTCTTTTTATGGATGTGTTTGAGAACAAATGCTAGCATTTAGTGTTTAACTTTTAAAATACTCCCTGCGTTTTTCTAATAAGTGTTACACTTTCATTTTTTGAGTGTTTGGAAATAAATGTTACGTTACCATATTGGAATGTTTTGAAGGTTAATAATTTTTACTAATTATATTTAAATTATTAATTTTTTTATATTTATTAAAACAAAATGAATAAAATCAAATATGACTCATTTTATTTTATTTATTTAATTATTATAATTCTTCAACTAAATTAATTTTATTAAGTGGATGGAGACTTACCCTAGTGATCAAGTCTCCCGACTCTCAACCTATAGTTGGGGGTTCGTGTCCCCACCCGACTCTTATCCCTCCCCTTTAATTTATTCCCTTTGTAATTTTTGTAGCATGAGCTCCCACAATTATTTCTTAGCTTGTATAGGTTATTCAACATAAAAAAAATTATTAACTTACCTTAAATCTCTTGTCATTTCCTAACGTTACAATTATAAAAAATTGGAGAAAGTACACACTAAATATAGGTTAAAACACCATATATAGTAAACATTAATTTTCATAACCGCTAAATTTTAGCATTTAATCCCTAAACTCGCTTTTTCTCCCTAATAGTTTTTCAGCTTCTAATATCTAAACTCTAATTTTAAACTCTAACACCAAACATCATTACTCAAAATTATTTAAAAAAACTGTTTTTCAACATTAATTCCGAACTTCACTAAACTTTAAACTTCAAGCTCTAATTATTTTCAAAACAAAGCTCATATCTGCATGTGCAGACTCCTAATAATTTGTACCGGAAAGCATTTATTGGGAAGCAGCTACAGTGCAGATGACTACACGGTACAGTTATGGTGGGATATGAGCTTTTTGTGATGTCTACGAATAGTGTGATGGCCACGGTTCTTTTTGTGATGTGTGTATGTTATGTCAAGAAAATTCTTTTTCTTTTTCATGTGTATAGTGATGTTATACTATGATAATGTGATGCGTCTATACGTATATGGGATGTCCGCGTTTAATTTTGTGATGGCTAGAAAATAACAGCACAAACAACACAATATTATAGTTAGAAAGCACAATTGCACCATGCAGTTGTGCCTTGTGTCTGTACCGTAACTCTACTGCATTTAATGTATCCCAACCGTTCACTGTCATTTCGAGGGAGAAACGTATGTAGTACATATATATATTCATGAAATTCTTCATTCATGTCAGTCAAAAAGTATGTAATAATTGAAAAAAAACATCCATTTTCTTGTCATTTTTAATCGATCATCCCATTCAAATTTTCGGCCCCTATTAGTCTTCTTCGTTTACTAATTAAAATCAAATCCGTCCTAAACTCACTTATCCAAGTCAATTAGAGATTTAGTCGGAAAAATTGACAAAAGACGTTAATTGTCTTTTCGTATTGTCTGAATCCGTCTTCTACAACCCTTACAAATAATTAGCTCCAACTGTTGTGACAATTGCATTAAATTCTACTTTTGTCCATTATATTTTGTTCTTTTTTTTGTTTCTATAATCTACATTATACTGTCACAATTACAAGTAAGATATTTTCAATGCATATATTCCCATGTCAAACATCAAGAAACCTAATTAAATGAAGTATCCTTTCTAACTTCTTGATCTGCCATCCGGATTCCAACATGGTTGATTTGTTTTTTTTTTTTTCAAGAAGCAAGAGGTTGATTAGTAAGAGTAATAATGAGTAAGATTTAATGTCATTAGTTTCCCATGCATTTTTATTTTGAAGGAAGATGCCAATGAAATAATTAGTTTCGAACACAATGTTTGATGGTATTGTAATTAGAATATGTAATGCATCTATTTAGGTTTCTTCATGTTTGACATGACAATATGATATGCATTGAAAACATCTTACTTGTAGTTGTGACAATATAATGTGGACGGTAGAAACAAAAAAGAACAAAACATAATGTACGAAAGTAGAATATATTTAATGCAATGGTCACAACAATTGGAGCCTATTATTTGCGAGGGTTATAGAGGGTAGATTCGGACAAAACGATAAAAAAATGGATGTTTTCAGCATTTTTTTCGATTAATTCTCTAATTGACTTGGATTAGTGAGCTTAGGACGAATTTGGTTTTAATTAGCAAACGAAGCGGACTAATAGCTATGGCAAAAAATTTGAAAGTGACGGGTCGGACAAAAATGAGAAGAAAATGGACGTTTTTTTTTTGGCAATTATTCCCAAAAAGTAGTACTTCCTCTGTCTCATTATTTTTGTTACGGACCTAACCAGCACGTATGCTGATACACAATTTTAATGGTTAATAACTTAAATTGTGTATAATGAAAAATTATAAAAAGTTGATATTATAAAACTACAAGATTAGTCGAATCTAACAAGATCTCACTTGTCTATGCTGTTTTTGTACATAACTATGTTAAAAATTTGAATCAACGTCAAATTTTAATAGCGCTAAAAATCATCCGTAACAAAATTACCAGAAGGGGGGGAATTATTAAATTTGGGTTTCACCTTAGCTTATATAATTACTCCTAAACCACAAATATAATCAAATCCCAATCCACACTGCAAGTTTAACTAACTCCGAGGAATATTATTTCACACTCGAATTAATTAGTTATGAGTCGCAAACATTAATATTTTTAGGCTATGAATATATTTTTTTAAGGTTCCCAAGCCAGATCAAATAAGGTGGTGGGAGCCAATGCCATACAAATTACAAATGAATAAAGGGAGGGATAAAGAACCTGGTGGGGAATCGAACCTACAACCTAAAGGTTGTAATTAAGTGATGGACTTGGCGCTTGGGCAAATACTTATCCTTCAGGCTATGAATTGATTGAACTTTATTTTTTTAATAGTTAATTAGGGATAGCTTTTCTTCGCCAAAAAATAAAAAATAAAAAATTAGGGATAGCTTTTTTTTTAAAAATATAAATTTTAACTTGTTTTTAATTAAAATATAATTTGGGATGGTGTTTGATTGTAGTAATTAAGTTCCCCACATTCAAAATTGGAGTGTCAATTGAAAAAAACAAAATTACAAGATACTTTCAATTTAATTATTATTTACTTTTTAAATTTCTTAGAGCGAGAATTTTCTTTTCACTTGCCGCAATATTTTACTAGCCTAAACCACTCTTAAATTAAAATGTATAAAGCAATAGTCATCTTTGACGGTTGATTTCGTTCGTATAGATGTGTTTTATGGGTTCAATTTTATATTTTCAAATAACTCAATACATCTTTGAGACTTTGACGGTTATTTCGTTCGTATAATAGTTGTGTTTATTTACCTTATGATTTCATGCTGTGGTTTTTTTTTTTTGAAAAGCCATCGAAGGATTTAATGGTGTGGTTGACTTAAAGGTTTTTTCTTTCGAAATTTTAAAATCTATCGTAATATCCTAGTATGACGTATGTATCACAATTGGCGCAGTTTATAATGTATATGTAGATAATGTATTCAGCGTTTAACTAATTTTGCATTGAAACAGTGTGATTATTGAGGATATTCTTGCAGAAAAGTATGCTATGTCTTGTCAATAGTCGATAGTACCTTATATTTGCATCTCTTTTTCCTAATTTCGGGCAAAAATAGCGCAAATGGACAATGGTGGTGTCTCAGTCTCACGTCTGACGGCATTCATGAATCATGGTCAAGAACCTTTTGACGGAATACATACGTTTTTTCGTGAATATTTATTTATTTTAAAAATAACTAAGCCTTTTGGATAGGAAAGGGAATACTGAGAATGCGACCATATTTTTATTATGCAAATATATAATTAATACCATAATATGATTGTTTTAATCTATTTTACTTTTATATATTAAATTATTGTATCATTTTTATTCTCTTAGTATTTATAATTTAAAGTAACTCAAAAAAATAAAATATCGAAAAATGATCGGAGACCTTAAGGTCGGAGCTGCTATAGTACTCCCTCCGTCCCAATATAAGTGGCCCCTTTCTTTTGGGCACGGGAATTTAGGTAATGGGATTTAGTAGTTAAAGTGGTGTGAGTAAATTTGACTAATTCATCCATCTAATTTATAATGGTTACATTTGACTTTTAACCATATTTATTATTTAACTTTGACTTAATGTTATCGTAATGATGTAGAAAGACAAAAATAGTCAAGTGTGATCTTGTTGGAATCATCTAATCGTATAGTTTTAGAATATATATTTTATATAATTTTTATTTATACCCATTTTGAGATATTAATGGTTAAACATATATAGGGGCTGTTTGGATGACAGCATATTGACCAGTATATAGCATATTGGAAGAGCATATTGTCTCACAGTTCTCTCTCCGAATCTGCTATCTGCTCGCGGATCCGCTGACTCCCAAACATACACATAGGGACTTTGTGCAGAAAGTACAATTGTCATTATGGGATTTTTAATCATGTTTATGTTAATCTAATTTACTTAAAGGGAAAGTGGTCACTTTTAATGGGACACCCCAAAAAGGAATAGTGGCCACTTTTAATGGGACGGAGGGAGTACATGATTATCTCATGCGATCATATACTTTTTGTTTTTTTTTTTGTTTTTTTTGTTTTTCTTAACAACCTATAAAGACTAGAAAAATATCATGCGATCATATACTGAAAGTGATTATAGTCGACCTATTTTTGGATTAGATGGTTATTAAATGAGTGGATATTTTAGTGATACCATGCATCATTAATTTTTAATAGTTATATTTATTTTTCATTTCAGGGGTTAAAAATTGAAAATCACTATCGATAATATTTTAATCGCTACACCTGGTCATTACTTCTGGCATTCTTAGCTGCTACATGTGGTGTTATTCGTTGGTACCTCTAATATTCTTATACTACAAGAATTGCGCCCACTGGCGAAGAACTGAAGGTGAGGAAATTGATGTGGTCGTCCTCCGAGCGAGGAAATAGCTGACAGAACCATGACCAGTCAGTCGCTTGTTGAATTTTGTTTTTTTTTTTTTCCTATTTAATGAAGTTTTCAAAATTCTTCGCTGTGAATGGCAATGAGTAAGGTGACTATTTTATTTTTCCACAATTACAGGCAACCAGGAAGGCGGCCAAATGAATGAGTAGAGCCTTGTATCAAATTTAAAATCCCTAGAAGAGTCGCTTCGATCATACTAATACAACATGAGCGAAAACACTCACCGTCCCTAAAACATCAGAATAAGATGAGGGGGCCCAACAAAGTGAAGTGCTCATGCGTAAGGTGTCACAATACAAAGTTTCAAATGATAGACATGTGCAAGGTGCACCTAGGGATTTGTTATGGGCTATTATTGTTGGGTATAGCAGGGTTATAAGAACCCTGATACGATACATCAGGGTGTTGGACAATATGTGTGAATGTGCCTGTTGATCCTTATTTTGAAATTGTAATGGGTGATGCACTTGCACACGGGCACAATGAAGTAGAATATCCACCATCAGAGCAAAAAAAAAAATAAAAAAATAAAAAAATAATAATAATAAAATTGACCACCTTGATGCTTGTAAGACGAAGGCATTGTCTGGGTGTACTCAAGTGTCTCAATTGGAGGATTTTTATTTTATTTTTCTTGTATTCTCGACTTAAAGCCTGACTATAATCTGTCAGACGCCTGCTATGAAACTTTAATGCAGATGACTCATGATTTGTTGTCAAGTGAGGATAACAATCTACCGAAGAAGTTCTAGCTCAACATAACATAAGATACATTCATTGATCATAGATTATAAATGTTTGTCATCATAAGTGTTTTAGATTTTAAGGGTCAAGATTCAAGACAAATGAATCTTGGAGATGTCGATGTGTCTCACATAATTTACAAGATTCTAAATTTTGTTCATACAGTACGTGCAATTACCCAGTACAGAGTCAAAATTCCATAACATGATATTGAAAACACATAATATATCTCTCTTGTTGGGGATTTGAGCTTTGTGTTGTTAAGATAATCAACGTTGTTATGCGGTTATCACGACAACTCATGGAAAATGCAACTTATCAATGCAAAAATCACGAAAATCATGGAAAATGCAACTTATCAATGCAAAAGGACGCAAAGGACGCTGACATGGCAAAGTTTGTTACAACAGATTTGGTATAGAATCATTTTTGGCGATATTTATTGTTAAGCTGATGTTAACACAACTCTTCAACAAAAATCTCAGCTGTTGGGAAAAGACAAAAGAGGCCAGATGTTGTGTCTCTGCTCCATATAAAAAAAATTGTCTTTTTCTGGAAGGTTCTGGATCTCTCAAATATTATATATCGATTCTCTGAAATTCATTCCTCCATATCATACTTCATAGAATACGTTGAGAGGAAAAGAGAGACTAGAAAATACATGGAGAATACAGATTGAGAAGAAAACCATTCTTGAGATAAATAAAAGCTTTGAGCTGATTGAGGAGAAATGTACAGAAAAGCTGTTATGAAGGTGTTATGACGATGGAAGAAAACCATGACTGAATGAAGAACCCATCAAAATGATGATGCTAATATTAAGTCATTTTGATATGTTATCTTTTGGTATTGTTATCTTCATATTCTTTGTTTGCCGAGTTCATATCATTCAGAATATTTTGTGAGCTTATATATTTTGGGTTTGTATTTTGTGAGCAAAAACTGTGAGAGTAACTTGTGAATACGATAACAATCAGCTGCACCTAAATGTTGGATTTGGGGTTGTCCGATAGTTGTGTAGACAACGGAGAGCTGGGCATCTGTTCAGTCTAGACAGTATTCTAGAAGAAATTGAGTCCAATAGTGGAAGGGTGTTAGGGATTGCAATGAGGAATTTAATAGGTCTTGATAAGTTAGTGAAATGCCTAAATTGACATCCCTGGAGTAGGAATGATGGAGAATCTCAACTTGTTCAACAAATCTCTTGCCTCTTGATTTATTTTAAGCAATTTTCATTATATCCTTTGATTATTTAGATGTTGGTTGACTGATTGGATAACACACTAACAACGTATACTTATTGACCTATTATTCTAACAACTAGCGAAAAATATACTATGCATTAGTTATTGCTCATTTTTGCTTTCGGGGCCTGTCAATTAGTATCAGAACAGGGGCTCTAAGTCTCGTTGGACTTGATCTAAAACAAGAACGAAAAGATGCATTCATCAAGAAAAGGAAGCTCTGGAATAGTAGACTTCATAAAGTTCTAGCGACCGATCAACAACCAAGTAGGTCCATGAATATTTTAAAGTTGAAGTGCTATGAATGTGGTAGAAAAGGCCATATCGAATCTGAATGCCCAACTTTCAAGATGAAAGAAGAAAAAGCTCTAAATACTATTCTCAGTGATTATGGCGACAATGAGACAATCGAAGAATAACAAAGCAAAAACAAAGATGCTGATGAATTGTCAAAAAGTGAAGCAGATTTCAAAATGCTTGGTAATAAATTTGAGGAGCTCTTGGAAAAATTCAAAGCAAATGAAAAGGAGAAAAAGAAGTTATTGGGACACCTTGCTAACCTCAGGATTTCCTATATTCAGATATCGGAGGAGAAATATGTACTTCAAAAGGAGAATCAAACATATAAGAGTTTCATTGAAGATATGGTTAAAGAAAACTATGAATTAATCAAGGAAAAAGAGAGTTTGATCAATGAGAAAGAGCTGTTGATCGAAGATAAAGAATCACTAAAGCAAGGCTCTCAAGATCTTAAAAAATAAAATGTTCATAAGTTGGAAAGAATGGTCCAAAGAAAAGAAAAGGTTGATGAAGTGCTATCTATGGGAAAGCATGCCAATGATTAAACTGGAATTGGATGTCAATTTTCTGACCACACCATCAGGGACTAAATTTTTTAGTGGATGATTTCTTGCAAAGATCAATACGAAGGTGGTTGAGAAGATTGTTGAAACAACTGACTGACAATGAGTCAAAATTATCTACAATGAAAGATATATTCTGAAGTTTTGGCGTATAATACCCCTATTTTTGGCGCAACAGAATGACATGATGTTATTCTAGATGTTGCTGGCTGGGGGGTGAAGGCAAACCCCACAAACCAACATGAACTGTTTCCAGTACGCTTTGCCTCACTCACGCATACTCTCAGAGACTTCACAGAAAGTCACTCATCCAAAAATTACTCTAAAAAACAAGCACACATAACTTTAGAGTTCTTAAAAGATGTCTACCAAGAAAGAAATGTACCTCGTTGGTATGAGTACCTTATTTCACTCCATTTAAGTCATTCTTCGGGGAATTACATTCTTTTCCCCTTAGAATAACAATGTCCTTATTGCAGTCGGCCAGCCACATCCTGTGGATGCCTCTACCACCCACATCCCGAGAATCTGTCACCCTGCTAGGCGCCTGAACACCAAAGCATGCAGTCGCAGTTTGGCTCTGATACCATCTGTAACACCTCTATTTTCGATGCAGCGGAGTAACAGGATGTTACTCTAGATGTTTCCAACTCGGGACTGAAGGCTGGCCCCTTAAATCAATATGAGCTCTTTCCAGTGTGCTTTAGCCTCACTCTCACACAGCCTGGGAGACTTTCCAGTAGGTCACCCATTTTAGAATTACTCCAAAGAAAGCACACTAAACTTTTCAGTTTTTAGAGGATGGTTGCAAAGAAAGAAAGGTGCATTGTTCGTATGAATAGCTTATTTTACTCTATTTAAGCCATTTTCTGAGGTATTACACGACCACATAAGGATTTATGCTTATTACGAATTGGCAGGACATACGGTGTATGAGTGTTTTAGGATTGCAAAGAATTTGATGAATGGTCGTCCTATTGTCTGCCCTATTGAAGAACTACACAAAAATATTAAGTTGAGAAGAGAATTGGTTCCAAAGAAGTCACAATGCAGTGGCCTTGGTAAAAAAAGAATAAGGAATGTGCAATACATGTCGATGTCTGAACAACGTGCAGACTAGATGACTAAGTCCCTTGATAAAGAAACCCTGAAGAAACAAAGAGGGAACTTAGGCTTGTGCCATTCTCATTAGTACCATGTTGAGTTCTGGGCCTGTATTACAAAGAACTTACACTTTTTGGCCCAAGCAATTAAAAGGAGATGGTACAGTTGAGCTATTGAAGATATGAGAGGAACTTCAATTCAAATATATTTTGTTGATGATGCTGATTTTCTTATTACATAAAACCAACCTAGAAAAGATGATGATGACATAGAGTGGGAGAAATCTATACGCAAGCAGAGCATAAATGGTGAGTTTGAGTTAGTTTAAAGAATTCATGTACTCTAAACTAATGTGCAACAATAAGAAAATGGCAAATATGATTTTGCTGAATGAACATATACCAAAAAGGTAGGGAATTAATAATCAAATGTCATAAAGGTTTTGTTGTTAACATCGTGAATGGTTTTGGTTGATCATATTTACAAGGGGGTAATTGTTGAGGCTTTGAGCTTTATGCTGTTAAGATGATACGCGTTGTTCTGTTATCATAACGACTCATGAATAACGTGAGCCTAGTGGAAAAAAGACAAAAAGGACGCTGATGTGACAAAATTTGTTACAACATACTTGGCAGACAATCATTTTTGTCGCAATGTTTATTGTTAATTTGATATTGGCACAACCCCTCAACAACTTGTTGTTGGGAAACGTCACAAGAGGCCAGATGATGTGTCTATGCTCCATAACATAATTTTTCTTTTTCTGAAAAGTTCTTGATCTCTCAAATGTGCTGAATCGATTGTTTGAAATTTATTCCTCCATACCACACTTTATTTAATGTGTTGAGAAGAGAAGAGAGAGTAGAATAATACACACAAAGAGAAGTTGTTATGATGTCCGAAGAGCGCCATGAGTTGAATGAAGAAACCATTAAATTTTGTTCCTATTCTTGGTATTATCTTGAGTCATTTTGATAGGTTGTCTTTTGGGTACTTTGATCTTCATATTCTTCGTATGCTGAGTTTATATCATTGAGAATATGCTGTGAGCTTGATTTGTTTTTGGTTTGTTTTATGGGATCTAAAATTGTGAGAGTAACTAGTGAAAAAGATAACAATCAATTGTACCTAGTTGTTGGATCGGTGGTTGTCTGACAGTTGTCTAGACAACTGAGGGCTAAACATCTGTTTGGTTTAGAGGGTAGTCCGGAGGAAATTGAGTCCAATAGTGGAAGAGTGTTATTTAGATATTCAATGGGTCTTAGTAAGCTAGTGAAATGACTGAATTGGTATTCCAAATTAGGATTGAAGAATCCTAAGTAGTCACCAAATCTCTTTCCTCTTGATTTGTTTTCAGCATTTTTCATCTTATCTTGTGATTATTTGGTTGTTGGTTGATTGATTGGATAACATACTAACAACATACTCTGTGTCTGTGTTGGTTTTTGCTTATATGTACTTTCGGGGGCTTGTAAAGTCTATTGAATTAATAGTCAAAATTATATGTTGGAAAGCATAGGTAATGGTAAAGTCAGATATTGAATCCACATAAAATTCATATAACTCATCCTTGTATTATAGATTTGAACTTAATTCTACTATCTGAAAATAAAATATGGGAATTTGGTGTTGGAAATATGTGAGCTATAGTTTTCCAGAGTTTAACCTTTCAGACTCATTTATTTCAAATCAATAATTATGAAACCTGGAACTTGATATTATCCTCCATTCACCTATGTTGTGAAAACTTCCATACTGAATACATGTAATCAATAATTCTTGATAAACCATTTTTACTAGTATATAATATCAACAAATCACATATGTTCAAGAAAATGAAAAAAACATAGTATCATCATCACAATCTCAAAAATAGGGAACAAATTGAAAAATTATCCGTTCACATTCAAGCAATGACAAAGATATCTAAAACATGTCATGTCCAACTACCTTATATAAACTATATGCAAACAAACATCACGACTCTCCAATATAAAGTCTTAAGACAGAAACACCTTCAAATATCTTGCAAACACTTAGAATGGTTCAAGTTTTAAAGATTTTACAATCTTTCCTAACGTCTATCAATTATGACACTCACTTCAATCTTCAGTTTTTGCTATGTCATCTCCTTCAGTATTGACATTTTTCCCAGCTTCTTAATTTCGAACAATTCCCTCATTGCCACCACCATTACCATCACGATCATCATCATCGTTGGCCAACTCATCTCAAGGCTAGATCTTTATCCACGGGTTAAGATGCAATACATCTAGCTCCCAACAGTAAAATACTTAGTCTGGCTTTGAGGTGGCAACATATGTAATTCTCCTATCTTCCCTAATCACGAACTTGAACCCTTTCAGTAGCTGGTTTTTCTCATTGATGTGCTTCACCTTTTTACTGGTGAATCTCATAAGTGAGTCTATATATGGATATTGCAAGGGCATCAGTGCCAGATGGAGTTGATGCTTTCCCTCTTCCTCTTGTACTCCTTGTAGATCTTTTTATTGATGTAGAAGGGGCAATAGAAGATTGCTTCTTTGAGGTGATGTGTAACACCCTAATTTCATTCTCCATACAATGCACACAGCTGTGGCATCTCCTGCACCATTACTGAGCCCGGATGCTCGGGATATTCTGCATTGGCTAGGCGATATGAAAGGAATTTATACAGTAAATCAGGTCATCACTGGTTGGTTGGATGGTCAACTGTGGATGATTGTTAGCGGTGGATGTGGTCTCAGGAGATTCCTGAAAGGTATGTGTCCTTTAGCTACTTGGACACGGCGCATGGCCAAAGAATGAGTTGAGATTTTGCCGAGGCCTTTTTGTGTCTCCCTTGTGTGCCAATTGTGGTGTTGAGATAGATGATTGGAACCATGCACTCTTACATGTGTGAGGGCAAATGAGGTCTGGCATAGGGCCGATGTTTTCCAAATACATTTGGAGGCTCTATCAGAGCTTGCAAATGACGACTTAAGCATTGGTTGTAGTGGCTTAGAAATTGCATAGGCTATTTTTTATTGTTTTCTATTGGGTGGTGTGGTGTTAAAGGAATACTGGGTTATTCCGAAATGATTGTTTGGCTCTGGACAAAATTGTATACAAAGGGTTGCACCTCTTATGCGCCTTGAGTGCATCATTTCCTGCTTGCATCTGAGTGTCTGCTACATGTGGTTAGGTGGAGAGACAACGTGGAGCAAAAGTGACATTCTTCACTCCGATGGATTTGTGATAGGTTCTCCGGCAAGGTCGGGTTGTGGGGGAAGTGCTTTGTTGGCATGACGGTAACTGGATTAGTGGTTGTAATGGTAATCCTGGGTATTGGCAATCCTTGAAGTGGAGTTATTTACTTTATGTTTAGGGTTACAGCTGGCTGCACAAATGGGTGTGCAACCTGGCTTCTGCTTCGTAGATTCATTGGAGGTGGTTCACTTGATTTTGGGTTCATCCACATGGCATCACCATTTTTGGCCACTCATCAAAGAAATCCATGAGGGTTTGTAGTGATAAGACTGTGAGCTTCGACATGGTTATTGCGAAGGGAATTCGATGGTAGATGCTTTGGCTAAGATGGCGACGAGTTCTGAAGATTTTGTCACCACTTGGGCCTTGCCCAATGAGATTGACCCTCCTGGCTAAGGATCTTTCAGACACTAGATATCCGCAGGAATGAGTCTTGATGGCGTGATGTTTCTTTTTCAACTTTATTTTCTTTTTTCTTCTTCTTCGCAGCCTTTTCAGGCTATGTTACCCAAAGAAAAAAGTTTGCCAAGTTTACAGGCTATGTTACCCAAAGAAAAAAGTTTGCCAAGTTTTTTTATTTTTCAAACTTCCTAGAACATTGATTTTACAGAAGTTATTGTTATCATCCAATTTTTCCCAACATTTACCATCTCACTAACTTAATCGAGCTTTCCCGAAAGTACAATTAAAGGCAAGATATCAACGAACATGCCAAATTTCCCATATTAACGCTTATATGTTAGAATTCAACGTTGTACTGATTCTTTCCTATGAAAAGTACTTAAATTTTTTATTACTTCGTATCCTTGATTTCGCGAAGCAATAAACATAATGCTTTTGAATTCTTTATCTGTAGGCAAATATAAAAAACAAATTTGACATAAAAATACAAATAATTCCTTATTATTGAAAATTCGTATTTCAATTTGAATCGAAACTGCCATTCTATAATCCCGTTGATCACGTATAATGATTATCAACGTCTATAAGGTCTGCAATATATAAATTTACATTATTTTGCACGTTCAAAGTAAGACAATGAAGAAAAATGCTAAAATCGATCAATAGCAATCAACTAGAGTTGGTTGATTCTTCCTTATTGCGCATGGTGTTGTTATAATGTTTTCGAAATCTCTATGCGGTGCCTCTCAAAGAAAAAAAAAATTCCGGAAGACAACAACATAGTCAAGGAAACCATGTCGTCGCCTAAAATCTCTATTTGGAGGTGAGGAAATTTCCCTGCTCTCTTTGTCTCCTTGTTTGTCGCTTATATCGTTGCCTAGAGATCCTCGCCTTTTATGTAATAGATATTTCCACACGAGCAAATAACTTCCTTCCTCTAATCTTCGCCCTGTTCCTCGCGAAATTTGTCACGTATGCCCTCATCATAGGCACGAGGAAATGCAGGGAAACTCCAAGGTTGACCAAAAATAGGAAACAAATGTTTTTCCTAACCTTTTCGTTGCCCGGTCGGTACACATCAAGCGAGGAAAATCGTTTTTCACCCTCTGCCAATATTTTTGTAGTGTTAGTCACCATCTCTAGTATTCTTAGTTGTTACATGTGGTGTTCTTAGCTGCTACTTCTAGTATTCTAAGTCGCTATCTCTAGTATTTTTAGTTGCTACTTCTGATGTTCTTGCTTGCTACATCTTGTATTCGTCGCTACCTAGGGTTTTTTTTATTGGCCACCTAAGATATTATAATCGCTATATAAGATATTTTAGTCGCTACCTATGATATTCAAATCACTACCGTTATTATTAATAGTCACTACCTTTGGTATTCATAGTTGCTACATCTAGTATTCTTAATTGCTATCTCTAGTTTTCTTAGGCACTACATGTGTTGTTTTTAGTCGCTACCTATAATATTTAATATCACTATGCAATTTATATGGAAAGATCTTTTATATTATCTATTTTTTGGATCAAAGGAAAATTAAATAACTAAAACTTAGCGCATCTTTTGTAAAAGATATGACTTGTTTATTATTTAATGGTGCCCATCTTGTAAAAATTACATTACTACATATGGGTTAATTTTCCTGTGACCCTTATACCTTTAAGTGGTTATGGGTCTGTTCTACACGCAGCTTTTGAAATTTTTTTGGAGCTTTTGATAGCTTTTGATTTTATATTAAAATTGTAGCTCGGTTCTGTACACAAGCTTTTGAGAGCTGTAGCTACAATTTGAAGCTCTACAAATAGAAGCTACCTAAAGTAGCGTTAAAAAAAAGCTAGCAAGTTTATTCTATCAAATTACAATTTTGACCCAATAACCAACCTACTACCCAATAGTCTACATGAATATCTGTCCTTTAATGTCATTTTATAAATTTTATGACAGCTACAACTACTTGTACAAAACACTACAGCTCCCACAGCTCTCTACAGTTTTAGCTTCCTAAAGCTCCAGGCTGCAGCTACAACTCCGTGTGCAGAACAGACCCTACAAACATTAAATGAAATTGAATAGTTATGAGTAATTGACATCATTTCTGGGTAGAGGTGTGGAATTCGGCTAAGGAGGGAATTGTTTGGTTGGGAGCAGGTGTGGAATTCATTTCTGGGAATGCTCTACAGGGTGAAGTTGTGTCGTTATGTGGAGGATCGAGTAATTTGGACTAGAGATGGCGTTGGGAGGTTCTCAATAAGCTCATGCTGGAATCAACAGACAGAGAATGCAGCGGTAGGAGAGAAGCTTTTATGGCGCCGTTTCTGGAAAATTAAAACTCCAATGAAGGTGAAGATCTTGGCATGGAGAGTGGTACAAAATGCATTACCAGTCAGGGAAATTCTCCTCAATCGTGGTTGTCTCCAGAACTCAAGTAATGTTTGTCCTGCTGTGAAAGGGAAGCTGAGACAATAGAGCACCCTTTTTGCAAGTGTGAATTTGCAGCTTCATTTTGGTACAAAAGGGTAGCATGATTTGGAACCGAATGGGCGATTCCAGGAAGGGTAGAAGATTTGCTTGCTTGGTGGATGGGCTGCGGCATAAGGCAAAATAGGAGGAAGATATGGTTGGCGACATGTTTGGTAGTATTTGGACAATCTGGAAATCAAGGAACGATGTGGTGTTAAATGCAAAGCCATTGGATAGGGGCAGGGCATTAGAGGAGGTTAGGTGGAGGGCAGTGGCAGAACCACTATAGCTCTAGGGGGGTCAGCTACCCCCCTCAAATTTAAATTTTTTTTTTTAGTTTTCATTTTTCTAGTAAAAAAATGATATTTTAATAAATAAACTCCTATCCCTTAAATAAAATTCTTTTATTCTTTCTCCAATTTTAAATCTTGTCATGATCTTCATTAAAGTTGCCTACATATTATCCATATAAGTTTACTATGTTTGAAAATCAACTTGAAAATATATTAGAGATATCATAAATGATCCAAACTCCTCCTAATGTGATTGATACTAGTGGACAGATTGGTTGTAAACAAAGAACAAAACTTACTTATCGGTGTATTTGCTGGTCAAATTATCATTAATTTACATGTGGCAATTGCAACAATAAAAAGAGAATTTGCTATGATGAAAATTATCCAATCCAACTTGTGTAATCATATGACACTACTAAAAACTGTGGATTTGGTAGTTAAATTTGTAGTAGCTAACGAATGTTGGTTGCTAAAACTGTTGTAACTAACGAATTTTGATCATAAATTTGGTCGCTAACCTCTTTAGTGACCAAATTTTACTAAAATTTTTTGATTATTTAAATTGTTGCACACCCTGAATCAAAAGTCTAGTTCCGCCACTGGTGGAGGGTGAGTACCTGGTATAGTGAAACAATGAATCTGTCAATCTCCAGCATGGGCGATATGGATGGAAACTTTCCTGAGGGGCTATATCAAATTAGCTATCTGCGGTCAAGGATTCCTCGCAGGGGGCTGAATTGGGTGCGTCCGGAGAGGGGGTGGTGGAAAATTAATACGGATGGATCGTCGTTAGGGAACCCAGGGCCGGCAGGGATTGGTGGTGTGATTAGGGACGGAGAGGGGGAGGAAATTTTCATTGTGTCAGTCTGTCAGACTTCAATTGGATGTACAGATTCTACAGAGGCGGAAATTAAGGCCATAAGTCGGGTTTGTTTGGCGCTAATGCGGGATCAAGGCTTTCCACTCCCGAGGTTAGTATTCGAATGTGATTCATGGAATGTAGTTAAATGGCTTGAGGAACCAAGGAAAATCCCATGGAGATTTCGTGAATTGATTAGACCAATTATATTGGTTTTGAGGTTCTCCGGGGAAGTATGCCTACAACATATCTTGAGAGAGCGAAACGCGATGGCCGACCATTGGGCTAAGTTTGGAGCGACTGGTGTTGAGAAGGTAGAAGCGTGGTTTTAACCTGGAAAGGAACACTGTGTATTTGTTTTAGCTATAATCTCCATGTAATCCTATTGGTTAGTCGTTTTAGCTATCAATTTGAGAAGCCGGCAACTTAATGAGGTTGTATTGTCATTGCTATGTAATGGTCCCCGGACATGGCCTGGAATAGAAAAAGTTTTTTCCACAAAAAAAAAAAAAGAGTAATTGACATCATGTACTGTCAACAATTGGCAGTACCATAGCTAAACCAACCCTTAGAGTTGCCAATACTGTACAAACAGTAGAAGGCACTTGAATCATTTGGGGTAGGAATTTTTTTTTTTTTGTAAACAGTGAAATTTAGGATAGAAATTTAATATATTGATCATTATTTTATTGTGTTGTGTTGTGGTACAGATTTTATAGCCATACGGACATGCGGACATTCATTTATAGCCATTGATCAATGAATAAATTTCAATGGTTGGGATTTTTTTTTTTTTGAGAGTAAAAAGGATCTTTATTTCTTAGGCCAAAAGCGAAAGCACCACCGCTACATCAAATTCATGTCCTCTCGAAGGGAAATACACCTCACAAACATCAATACTCCCACAAACACAATGAAAGGATCAAAGTACACAGCGACATGACAAGATGAGACATCTGCACATTAATAACCTGAAATAGGAAACCTCCGCAAAGCCATAACACCATGTCAGTACCAGCGGTCGACCACGAGATATCTTAGAGCCTTCTGTCAACATCTAGGCAGAATGATGCACTACAGACCATGAAGCCTCAGAACCCGTCTCCCTGCGGCTGCCAGCTCCATCTACCTTAAATAGTTGATACCACATCATCCTTTCTTGCACAATAGCTTCTCAAAACCGTGATCATCACCGAAAAAACAGAAACGGCATGGGATCTATAAAGTAGTAGTATCGGCATTGGCATAAGAGATTTATTCTTCAGGTACCCCACTGTAGAGAATCCCTTCCAAGACTTTCAAGATCGGGTAGGCAATAGAGCACTTGTGTAATGAATCATAATGACAATCCTATAAATATACTTCCACATCACGTCTCCCCTACAAAAGTGTTCAAGTCCAATGTATCGAAGCCAATCAAAGGGGCAGATCCAGGTTGATGGAATGGATGAATGGTAAAATTAGTTAATTCAAGGTAACGTAACCCACCAAGAACGATGCTCTTACTGGTGTTAGCAAGGAAAATGGAAATCAGAGAATGGTCACAAAGGAACCGAACCATGGAATGAACAGAAATGAACTAAACAGAATTATCCAACACAAGCTCCATACTCAAAACATAGAATGATCACAAAGGAACCGAACCATGGAATGTACAGGAATGAACTAAACAGACTTATCCAACCCAAACTCCATACACAAAACCCACAAGGTATTTACCCCACTGGCTAGTGGGAGTCTAACTCAATAGGGAAGCCCCAAACCATCAATAGCTACATCACAGAATGAAACAACACTGGCTTAACATAATCTCACACTTTCATCCTTTTTTATTTTTATTTTTTCTTTCTTTCTATATATTTTTTTCAACTTTTCTTCCCCCTTTATTTTATATATATATATATATATTTTTTTATAACCTGTTGTACCAATCATATCCCATCATACACCTCCCAGTACTTATATATGAACTCACACCCTCCCACGAATACAAATATTCCAAATTCCAAAATGGTTCCATCAGCAACCTTGTATCATCAGAAAGATATTTTAATAAGAGTTCTTGAGTATCCTGATGGTAGGGATTAATTATAGGGTTAGTTTTGTAATTTTGCTTTGTACTTAATATGTAGGGAATTGTGCTTTCCATTTCGTAATCCACAAATACGCTATTTTTTGCAGAGGAATTTCTAAAATATGATAGAAGATTTAGATTCATTGCATCGAGTAGGTAGATTTTCATATAAAGAACATCAAAATCCGAGTACATTTGAGAAAGTTATAGACATTTGAAGTTTATTGCGATTTGAGCAACTCAATATTTACACGTAGTCTACACGATTCAGCAACATGGCCTCTATAACTCAGCGACATAACCTATGTAATCCAGCGACATGGTTCTATTCATTTCAGCGACACAATTATATTCATTTCAGGGACATCATTATATGAAAAATATGCTATTTTTCTACTTGGAATTTCTGAATTCTGATCATATATTTAGATTCATCGCATCGAGTAGATAGATTTTTATATAAAGAACGTCCAAATCCGAGTTCATTTAGGAAAGTTAGAGCTATTTGAAGTTTATTGCGTAGACTTTGTTGTATAGGTTATGTCGCTGAATTTTTTATGTGATGTTGCTGAATTATATAGTCCCCGTCGTTGAATTCTATATGCTCCACGCTGAATTGTATAAGTCGCTGAAAATCGCAATAAACATCAAATGGCTCTTTCTCATATGAACTCGGATTTCAATGTTCTTTATATGAAAATTTATCTACTCAATGCAATGCATCTAAATATTCTACTATTAGATTTCAGAAATTCATAATAAAAAATAGCATATTCTCATAACAACGAGTATCAGATACTTTAAGGCATCAGCGACACAAATAGAACATTTCAGCGACATACCATACATACCTCAGCGAAAAAGACCATACAGTTCAGAGACATAACATGTACTCCCTCCGTCCCATTAGATATGTATTGTTACTGTTGGGCACGAGAATTAAGGTAGAGTTGATTTCTGAGTATATGATGGGGTTGTAATACCCGAGAAATCAACATCGAGTATTAAATCCGAAAAAATTAATTAATTGAATTAATTAATTGGATTTAACTATCGCAACCGAAATAATTCCGGGAGAGCGGAATTAAATATTTTCGCACGATAGCAACTCGAAGAGAGTTATCGGAGTATCCAACAATCACGGATAATCCAAATATGATTTTTAAAAGATCAAAAATCATATTATAAAAAAAAAAAAAAAAATCGCTACCTGGGGTGGCGCGGTGGCCGCGCGGTGGCGCGCCACCAGCGCGCCGCCACCCCAGTAGCAGCGTTTCAAAACGCTGCTACGCGTTTCTTGAAGATTGAGGTCATTTACTCGAGTTTGATTCATGGAATTGATGCACATTCATGTCTCAGATGTTGGTGGATGTATTGGGACTCTTTTGGACGAATCTAGAAGTTTCTAGAACCCCTACATGGCTGTAAGTTGGAGGATACATGAACTTGGGGGATGAGTTGAACCATGGTTTGTTAGGTGGAACGGATAGGATTTGAGGGAGTGTATTTCGAGTTTTGGACTGTCATTAAGTCCCTCATACTTCCAAGATGCATTAAGCATCCTTTTGGGAACCTAAATTACCCCATTCCCATCCTTAATCACCCACCAAAACCCCCCACTCACACTAATCCGAAATCAGACTTCCTTGGAGAGTTGAGAGTTCTTTGAGAGTGTTCTTCTTGTTCCTGAGTTCTTGGACGAGTTGGAAGCATTCCAATCTCTTCTCCTACGTCTAGGTAAGGTTTCTAATCCAATCCCTTGTTCTTTACTTCGGATTCTAGGCCCTAACATCAAGTTTTTCTCCAAACACCTCAAATTAGGATTCATTCGGTAGATCTTGGAGGTGAGAGGCTGTTCCAGACGAATTTGGGAGTATAACCAAAGAGGATTTCGACACTATACTCTTGAGAAGTAAGTTAATGATGTGCATACCAATTTTTAGAGTGTTTGGTTGAGTATTCGTTGAGTTAGAGTTCGATTTCCATCCTACGCTAAACTGTCAATTAGGGTTTCTATCCGAATAGTTTTAATTGTTCAGCGTTTCTCGTCAAGATCCGTTCACTTTTGGAAGAACTTGTCTAAATGAAAAATGTTCCTAACACTTTAAAGATGACCTCTGTGAATTTTCAAAATTTTTGGAATTGATTTGGTCGATGAGAATAGATCTGGTATTTTCTGCTACACATGTTGACAGATTTCAACTTCTAGCATGTTCAGTTTTGTAGTTCATATTTCTCCTAGTTATGGACGTTTTTGATGGTCGACTTCTTCATGAAAATTGTTCATCTATGTGCCTAGTTTACTCCTGTGAAATTTCAGAATTTTTGGATCAACCTTCGAATTGTTATGGATTTTTAAGTAAACTGTGGTCGGATGAACAGTGACCTATGCACCCTTTTGAAAACAAGCTTCTGTAATGATTTTTTTGAGCGACTTAGAGTCCGAATTTGCTAAGGCCTATTTCTGAGAAAAATGTTTAGTTTGATGTCGCCTAGCACCTGTAAAATTTTCAGAATTTTTCACAAAGTTTTACTACATTTCCTAATACGATTTTGAAAACTGCCACAGTGTAGTCTTACCGGTGAAATTTGGTTTCGTACGTTTCGGTAGTTTTTGAGTCGATTGCTACTCTTTGATGAATCCTATGAATTCTGGAAATGTAGATATATGTTGTAATGATTAAAATGTGATTTTTGAAACTTTGTGAGTTTTGATCGAGTTAGATGTTCAATTTGGAGGGTAAGTGCACTTGGCGTGGGCTCGTTGGGCCGCCCCCTCTTTTTGGTGGCCAAAACGGCGCCAAGGAAATATTATTATGTTGCGTGATTGTATGAGTCTATACTCCTAGGTGTATCCGTAGGGGTTACCTAGGGCTCCGGAGTGTGTCTGTATAGGGTCCGCTGCTCTCACATTGTGGATACCGTCGGCTTGTGGACATAAGTGCCCAAGCGGGTAATTGATCCCAAAACGGCTAAGGCCCTGGATCGTCGATACCGGCAGCTTGTGGACATAAGCGCCCAAGCGGGTAATGTTTGGATGTCCTCGATCAAAATGAACATTGGTGTGGTAAAGCGTATAAAGAAATCCCCGTAAATTATTTTTTTTACTCGTTCGTTAGATTAATTCCCAACTTTTTATTACTCTTCTAAATATTTAAATTTTGATATGCTATACATTAACTTACGCAGTACCGTTTGTACTGATAAATTGTTATTTCCTATTTTTCGCAGAGTAAGTGGTGGCGCATTGGGATGGGATTCTCAAAAATAAAGA
This sequence comes from Hygrophila difformis, assembly GCA_030278955.1. NCBI lineage: Eukaryota > Viridiplantae > Streptophyta > Magnoliopsida > Lamiales > Acanthaceae > Hygrophila > Hygrophila difformis. Next base: position 41,141,320 of record JAOANR010000003.1, on the reverse strand, counting down.
CTTGTCGCATTTTACTGTTGTTTTAAATTTCTGCACTGGACTTTGATACTGGACTTTGGACTTTGGTTTTTGGCCGTATGTTTGGCCCTCGTTTTTATGTGTTTTTAGCTTCCGCACTGATTATTACTGTGATGCATGAGATACTCTGATTTTAGTTCGGGCATGATTGAATGGTTTTTAAATTGTTTTGAAAAATTGATACAACTTAGCCTTAGCATTTTTCTAGATGAGCTCGACTTGGGTCGGGTCTTGTTTAGAAAAGTGTGGCGGTAATGCCCTGGCCTGGGAAATCATATCCGGGGTGTTACAAAGTGGTATCAGAGCCCGAAAATTTTAAAGCTATTATTTTTCGGCCCACTATAGAGGCCCAAATTATTTAATATTATTTTTAAGCATTTTGAGTATTATTTCCATGGAAAAAGGGAATTTTATTTTTGAAACCCATGGAAAAGTATATCTTGCGAATTCGACAAGTCTTAAAAACTTAGTACTATTTTTGGGGGGAAGCATGTGCATTAACAAAATTATTTTCATGTGTGGCATATCGCTTAATGTAAAATTTGCATGATTAGATGGCCGACCCGAGGTTACAAGATTCCATCATGCGTTTATTGTGCTCCATGTCGGATATCACGCACGAACTTCGCCATATCTCTAGGGATGCCGCAAACGATAGAAATAGGATTGTGACTATAGAGGAAAGGATGGAGGCTATGACCATTAGGAGTACCCAGATGGCTGCACGCCATGATGCTCTTGCAGCCGAGTTCGAGGATTGCCGAAACCACGTGCATATGCTGCAGGGACGTATATTTGCGTTGGAGGAAGTCATTGTTGGGCTGCAAAACCAGCTTAACCCCGAGCCAGAGATGGAGGAGGAGGAAGAGTTTGACCCCGATGAGTTCATCAACGTTGAAGAAGAGGAGGACCCCGATGAGGTTGTGGAGAACCCTCCACTGCCTCTTGATACCGACGAGGAGGTAGAAGCCGACCGTAGGATGCTCGGCTACTCTCCGGACTATTTGCTTTAGGGGTTGTGTGTGGTTTTCTGTGATGGACTCCGTTATTTGCTTTTGCTAGTTTCTGATTATTGCGTATTCGTATATTCACATTTTGTTACCATATAGTTATCACATTTTACGTAGTGATAACTTAGTAAGTATATCATGATGTAACCCTCGCTGTTAAGGCATTTAATCTAGTGGAATTTCGTATTTAGTATTTCTCTTTCCTTCCTTGCCCATTTCAGTGGTCTTTAGCACTTAGAACCTATGAGACTGAGTTCTAACCATAGTCTAACTCGGCTATTAACTTTCATCTAACTGCGAATCTAACCTCTGCGTGCTTGATCATCAGAATGCCGCCCAGAGGGAGACCTAGAGCTGAGATCCCAGTGAATGAGAACGTTAATGCTCCAGCGGATGCGAACCCGCCGAATCCGGGAGTTCAAGCTAACCCTGTTCCCAACGCACTGGATGAGAGGTTGAGGACAGTTGAGCAAGTCCTCGTTGCTCTAGGAAACGCTGAAGTCAACCGAGCTCAAGCAGCAGTACCACCCCCAGCAGCTCGGATAAATTATCTGGCGATGGTAAACCCTTACCAGCCGCCTCATTACGAGGGACAGGAGGATCCCGCAAAGTTGGAGGATTGGCTAAGGACTTTTGACAAACTGCTTACTGCCATCAGGTGTCCCGCGAATGAGAAGGTTGGTGTGGCTGTGTACTACCTGAGAGGAGAAGCTGACGAATGGTGGCAAAACCACCAAGAAGGACTTGCGGATGGTGAACATGCCTACTTCTGGGAAGAGTTTAAGGAGATGATGAGGGAAAGGTTCTATCCCCTCAGTACAAAGACTGCTAAGTATGAGGAATTCATTAATCTCCGACAAGGCACTCAGACAGTTCAAGAATACTATGCGAAGTTTAAGGAGCTCGTCCGATTCGCTCCAAGGTTGGTACCAACCGATGCTGATAATGCCCAGAAATTCGAGATGGGGCTGAATCTCAGCATCCGAGAGATCTTGGTTGGCGGACAGCACACTACTCTGCAAGCTGTTTACGATCGTGCAGTGGCAATTGCACGAGTACAACAGCTGAAGCGCAAGGATCATGGAGAGGCGAGCAAAGGCCTAAACAATTTCGATAAGAAGAACCGGAACAACAACTCTGGAAATCACTTCAGAAGGGGAAATGACCAAGGAAGGAATGATGGTCATAGGAAGCCAGATAACAGAGAACTCAACCGAGGAGGCCAAGGAGGTTGGAGGCCGGATAACCAGGGCGCCTTCATACCCAGATGCCGGGAATGCAACATTCCGCACCTGGTGCGTGAGTGCCCAAGACCGGGGCAGTGTTACCGGTGTGGCCGAGAAGGTCACATGAAGAAGGAATGCCGGACGAGGGAGGACCGCATTGACAAGAGATTGGACCTGATAAACCGTCCTCAGGGCAACAGGCCAGCCGGGCTAAACCAGCAGGACAACCAAGGGCAGAGATTCCCGCAGGCACAGAGGCCACCTCAGAATCCAAACCAGCATGGGAATCAAGGGAGGCCAGTAGGACGCCTGAACGTGATAAACCAAGCTGACTTAGATGCTCAAGGCGATGTGATCGAAGGTACGTTTACTGCTTTAAGCGTACCTGTCAAGGTCTTATTTGACTCAGGAGCGAGTTGCTCTTTGATTTCCACGAGAATTATATCTGCGTTAGATCTACCAGCTCCGAATAACATTAACTTAGGAATCCAATTACCATCGGGTAAGGTAGTATCGTGTTCCAAACGATATGACGGGATCCCGATAGTAATCAAGAACACTGAATTCTTTGCGAATCTCATAGAATTTGACCTTAAGGATTTCGACATCATTTTGGGAATGGACTGGTTGACGAGGTACAAGGCTATCATCGAATGCCAGAAGCAGAAGATCTCGTTGGCGAAGAGTCGCGGAAAGAAGGCCATTTACTATATGCAGCCTCAGAAGAAGGGTGCCAAGATAGTAAATGCATTAAAGTTCTGCAATCTCATGCAAAAGGGATACCAACTGTACGCGTGCTACGTGCATAATCTGGAAGGCGAGGAGAACAAGATCGATAGTATCCCCGTCGTGAACGAATACCCAGATGTCTTTCCGGAAGACATCCCAGGAATGCCTCCTGAGCGAGAAGTGGAGTTCACGATCGATCTCGTGCCCGGAATCGAACCGGTGTCGAAGGCACCATATCGCATGGCGCCTGCTGAGATGAAGGAGCTGAAAGAACAACTAGAGGAGTTGTTATCTAAGGGATATATTCGGCCGAGCACATCACCATGGGGAGCTCCAGTCCTGTTCGTGAAAAAGAAGGACGGCGGACTCCGATTGTGCATCGACTACCGAGGTCTTAATCAAGTGACGATTAAGAACAAGTACCCGCTACCTAGGATCGAAGATCTCTTCGATCAACTGAAAGGAGCGTCGGTATTTTCAAAAGTTGATCTAAGGTCGGGATACCACCAATTGCGTATCGCCGAGAACGATATACCCAAGACAGCATTCCGAACAAGATATGGACACTACGAATTCACCGTAATGTCCTTCGGTCTGACTAATGCTCCCGCAGTATTCATGAACCTCATGAATAGCGTTTTCCGAGAGTTACTAGACACATGTGTAGTCGTATTCATCGACGACATCCTAGTTTACTCGAGGAATGAGGAAGAGCATAGTAGTCATTTGCACCAAGTACTCGGACTTTTGAGGAAGAATCAACTCTACGCGAAGCTGTCTAAGTGCGAGTTTTGGAAGAATGAAGTCGCTTTTCTAGGTCATATAGTATCGGCTAAAGGAGTATCAGTCGACCCGGCGAAGATATCAGCAGTGTCTGATTGGCCGGCACCAACAAACCAGACCGAGGTAAGAAGTTTCCTAGGTCTAGCCGGATACTACCGAAGGTTCGTGAAGGACTTTTCTAAAATTGCGAGACCGATGACCCAACTGCTGAAGAAAGGATTGAAGTTTGATTGGACGGCTGAGTGTGAGCAGTCATTCCGCGAGCTTAAGGGGAGACTCACATCAGCACCGGTTTTAGCGTTGCCATCAGAGACTGAGGATTATCAGGTGTACAACGACGCCTCGAAGGAAGGTCTCGGTTGCGTGCTAATGCAAAACCATAGAGTGATTGCTTATGCATCAAGGCAACTCAAGACGCACGAAGTAAACTACCCGACACATGATCTGGAACTAGCAGCGGTAGTGTTCGCTCTTAAGATCTGGCGACACTATCTATATGGACGAACTTGTCGGATGTTTACAGATCACAAAAGCCTCAAGTATATATTTACTCAGAAAGAGTTAAATATGAGGCAGAGGAGATGGCTCGAGCTGATCAAGGATTACGATCTGGATATAGCCTACCATGAAGGCAAGGCGAACGTCGTAGCGGATGCGTTGAGTCGCAAGACGAGGCACACGGCGAACACACTCATTCTACCTTCGGGACTGTATATGGACCTAGCTAAGTTAGATACTGAACTAGTCCATTATGGAACCGTGGTGGAGACAGTGAACGCCATAACAGTTGAATCTACCGTATTTGACGAGATTCGAGAAGCCCAACCGGACGACGAGAATCTCCAGAGAATCAAAGGAAGAATTGGTGAAGGTAAGGCGGTAGGATTCGTGATCCATGAAGACGGAAGTGTCCGTTTCAAAGGAAGATGGTGCGTTCCTCATAAGTGCGAGGAATTGAAGAGGAAACTCATGGAAGAAGGCCACAGTACACCTTATTCAGTCCACCCTGGTGGGGATAAGTTGTACAAGGACTTAAAGAAAATCTATTGGTGGCCGCGGATGAAGAAGGATGTTGCCGACTTTGTAGCCAAGTGTATAACCTGCCAGAAGGTGAAGGCAGTGAGGCAAAAACCGTTAGGGTTGGTAAAGCCATTGGAGATCCCAAGCTGGAAGTGGGACAGCATCTCCATGGATTTTGTTTCGGGATTGCCAAGATCTCCCCGAGGAATGAATAAGATTTGGGTAATAATTGAACGGTTAACAAAGACCGCCATTTTCATACCAATGAAGGAAAATTGGTCGATGGATCAACTAGCTAAGGCATACATCGAGAATGTGGTCCGAAGGCACGGAGTACCGCATGATATTATCTCAGACCGGGATAGTAGATTCGTCTCCAACTTCTGGACTAAATTACAAGAAGCCTTAGGAACCCAAATCAAGATGAGCACAGCTTTTCATCCAATGACGGACGGTCAGACTGAGCGCACGATTCAGACGCTTGAGGACATGCTGAGAGCGTGTGTACTCGAATTCAAGGGAAGTTGGGAAGACCACTTGCCGTTGATTGAATTCTCGTACAACAACAGTTATCACGCTAGCATAGGCATGGCACCGTTCGAAGCGCTTTACGGACGGAAATGTCGTAGTCCGTTGTGCTGGACGAAGGATGATGATTCGGTAGTTGTTGGACCGCAGCTCATTGAGGATATGAATAGCAAGATCAAGGTGGTTCAACAGAAAATGAAAGCCGCGCAAGATAGGCAGAAGAGCTACGCCGACACTAGGCGGCAAGAGTTAGAATTTGAGGTGGGAGACAAGGTCATGCTGAAAGTATCGCCCATGAAGGGGGTGATGCGATTCGGTAAACGAGGGAAGCTAAGTCCTCGCTACATTGGTCCTTACGAGATTTTGGATCGTGTAGGTACCTTGGCTTATCGTTTGGCACTTCCACCAGAGTTGTCGCGAGTGCACAACGTATTCCATGTTTCTCAACTGAAGAAATATGTGCACGACCCAACTCACGTGTTGCAACCCGACGTGATTGAGCTAGATGATGACTTGACATACGAAGAGTATCCGATCGAGGTGCTTGATGTCAAGGAAAGGGTCACAAGGAACAAGACTGTGAGGATGGTGAAGATCCTATGGTCAAATCATGGCACTGAGGAAGCAACGTGGGAATTGGAAACGGATATGAAGCAGAGATATCCCAACCTTTTCCGAAGCGACTCAGGAGCAGTTATGGGGGCATAACTGCAGTCCTAAGGGGGAGAGGATGTGACACCCCGCGCAAAGTCGTCGCGAGCTGAGGTAAGAATTTTAAATTGCAAGCCTCAATAATTTCTGCGCCAATTATTATTTTTCGACGTGCGACCCAACTTCGAGGACGAAGTTGATTTCTAAGGAGGGTAGACTGTAATACCCGAGAAATCAACATCGAGTATTAAATCCGAAAAAATTAATTAATTGAATTAATTAATTGGATTTAACTATCGCAACCGAAATAATTCCGGGAGAGCGGAATTAAATATTTTCGCACGATAGCAACTCGAAGAGAGTTATCGGAGTATCCAACAATCACGGATAATCCAAATATGATTTTTAAAAGATCAAAAATCATATTACAAAAAAAAAAAAAGAAAAATCGCAACCTGGGGTGGCGCGGTGGCCGCGCGGTGGCGCGCCACCAGCGCGCCGCCACCCCAGTAGCAGCGTTTCAAAACGCTGCTACGCGTTTCTTGAAGATTGAGGTCATTTACTCGAGTTTGATTCATGGAATTGATGCACATTCATGTCTCAGATGTTGGTGGATGTATTGGAACTCTTTTGGACGAATCTAGAAGTTTCTAGAACCCCTACATGGCTGTAAGTTGGAGGATACATGAACTTGGGGGATGAGTTGAACCATGGTTTGTTAGGTGGAATGGATAGGATTTGAGGGAGTGTATTTCGAGTTTTGGACTGTCATTAAGTCCCTCATACTTCCAAGATGCATTAAGCATCCTTTTGGGAACCTAAATTACCCCATTCCCATCCTTAATCACCCACCAAAACCCCCCACTCACACTAATCCGAAATCAGACTTCCTTGGAGAGTTGAGAGTTCTTTGAGAGTGTTCTTCTTGTTCCTGAGTTCTTGGACGAGTTGGAAGCATTCCAATCTCTTCTCCTACGTCTAGGTAAGGTTTCTAATCCAATCCCTTGTTCTTTACTTCGGATTCTAGGCCCTAACATCAAGTTTTTCTCCAAACACCTCAAATTAGGATTCATTCGGTAGATCTTGGAGGTGAGAGGCTGTTCCGGACGAATTTGGGAGTATAACCAAAGAGGATTTCGACACTATACTCTTGAGAAGTAAGTTAATGATGTGCATACCAATTTTTAGAGTGTTTGGTTGAGTATTCGTTGAGTTAGAGTTCGATTTCCATCCTACGCTAAACTGTCAATTAGGGTTTCTATCCGAATAGTTTTAATTGTTCAGCGTTTTTCGTCAAGATCCGTTCACTTTTGGAAGAACTTGTCTAAATGAAAAATGTTCCTAACACTTTAAAGATGACCTCTGTGAATTTTCAAAATTTTTGGAATTGATTTGGTCGACGAGAATAGATCTGGTATTTTCTGCTACACATGTTGACAGATTTCAACTTCTAGCATGTTCAGTTTTGTAGTTCATATTTCTCCTAGTTATGGACGTTTTTGATGGTCGACTTCTTCATGGAAATTGTTCATCTATGTGCCTAGTTTACTCCTGTGAAATTTCAGAATTTTTGGATCAACCTTCGAATTGTTATGGATTTTTAAGTAAACTGTGGTCGGATGAACAGTGACCTATGCACCCTTTTCAAAACAAGCTTCTGTAATGATTTTTTTGAGCGACTTAGAGTCCGAATTTGCTAAGGCCTATTTCTGAGAAAAATGTTTATTTTGATGTCGCCTAGCACCTGTAAAATTTTCAGAATTTTTCACAAAGTTTTACTACATTTCCTAATACGATTTTGAAAACTGCCACAGTGTAGTCTTACCGGTGAAATTTGGTTTCGTACGTTTCGGTAGTTTTTGAGTCGATTGCTACTCTTTGATGAATCCTATGAATTCTGGAAATGTAGATATATGTTGTAATGATTAAAATGTGATTTTTGAAACTTTGTGAGTTTTGATCGAGTTAGATGTTCAATTTGGAGGGTAAGTGCACTTGGCGTGGGCTCGTTGGGCCGCCCCCTCTTTTTGGTGGCCAAAACGGCGCCAAGGAAATATTATTATGTTGCGTGATTGTATGAGTCTATACTCCTAGGTGTATCCGTAGGGGTTACCTAGGGCTCCGGAGTGTGTCTGTATAGGGTCCGCTGCTCTCACATTGTGGATACCGTCGGCTTGTGGACATAAGTGCCCAAGCGGGTAATTGATCCCAAAACGGCTAAGGCCCTGGATCGTCGATACCGGCAGCTTGTGGACATAAGCGCCCAAGCGGGTAATGTTTGGATGTCCTCGATCAAAATGAACATTGGTGTGGTAAAGCGTATAAAGAAATCCCCGTAAATTATTTTTTTTACTCGTTCGTTAGATTAATTCCCAACTTTTTATTACTCTTCTAAATATTTAAATTTTGATATGCTATACATTAACTTACGCAGTACCGTTTGTACTGATAAATTGTTATTTCCTATTTTTCGCAGAGTAAGTGGTGGCGCATTGGGATGGGATTCTCAAAAATAAAGACTTGTCGCATTTTACTGTTGTTTTAAATTTCTGCACTGGACTTTGATACTGGACTTTGGACTTTGGTTTTTGGCCGTATGTTTGGCCCTCGTTTTTATGTGTTTTTAGCTTCCGCACTGATTATTACTGTGATACATGAGATACTCTGATTTTAGTTCGGGCATGATTGAATGGTTTTTAAATTGTTTTGAAAAATTGATACAACTTAGCCTTAGCATTTTTCTAGATGAGCTCGACTTGGGTCGGGTCTTGTTTAGAAAAGTGTGGCGGTAATGCCCTGGCCTGGGAAATCAAATCCGGAGTGTTACAGGGGTCCACATAGTTGTTGGAGGGGAAATTATTTCTATTTATAGAAAGAAGACATTTGTAATGGGACATTCAAAACTAGTAAGTAGGACATTTCTAATGGGACGGAGGGAGTATAATTCAGCGACATAGCCTATGCATTTCAGCGACTAATTGTATTCATTTTAGTGTCATGGTTCTATCCATTTCAGCGATGTCATTATATGAGCTATTTATTTTATTTTTTTTTGGAATTTTTAAAATTTGATAAGATATTTAGAATTCTCGTATCGAGTAGATATTTTTCATATAAAGAACGTCTAAATTTGAGTCCATTTGAAAAAGTTACAGCCATTCGAAGTTTATTGCGTAGGCTTTGTTCTATAGATCATGTCGATGGGGTACATAGGCTATGTCGCTGAATTGTGAAGCTTCGGTCACTGATATTTACATACCCTGTTGCTTAAAATCGCAAAACTTTAAATGTCTATAATTTTCTCAAATGAACTCGGATTTGGACATTCTTTATATAAAAATCGATCAACTCGATGCAAGAAATTTAAATATCACATCAGATTTCAGAAATTCAGAACATACAAATATGGCCTCCGAATATGGTATCTAGATTTATTACCAAATTCACCAGTATTAGTATTTTGTTTTAACAACTATACTCTTAATCAATAATAGCCATTTGATGAAAATAAAAAGGCTATGATTACATTTGTACCGTACAGCCATAGCAAGTGTCCGCATAGCAACTAGAGCTGTCAATTGGGGCCGGGCCCGTTGGGCCGGCCCGTTGGGCCGGCCCGCCCCGCAAGATAAAAAATGCGGGGCGGGCTTGAATTTTTAAGGCCCGTTTAGATGCGGGCTTTTGCGGGCTCGACCCGCAGCGCGGCGGGCTTTTGCGGGTTGGGCCCGCGGCGGGACGGGCTGGCCCGTGGGCTTTGCCTTTTTTTTTACTCTTGTTTTATTTATTTAATGTTAGTGAATATTGTTTGATTAATTCAAATGCTACCATAAAGTCACCAAATATATATTTAAATACTTATTTCGGTTACTTATAAAATTGTAAATTGTAATAAAAATAGTCATATTTTCTAATATTTCTCTTCTTATCTACTTAGTGTTAGTTTTTTTTAAGTTTAAAATTCCTTATTATTTTATTTATTACATTTTTTCAGCTAGGTTATTTTATTTATTTATTAAAATTTGTGAATGCAAGTAAATTTTCATAATTTATTGTCAGTTATCTTATTTTTAAAATATAAAATTATGAATTATATATGCCAAAATAAATTAACTTCCTAAAGACTCCAACTATCAGACCCAATATTTTTATCAACTCAATCATTACTTATAAATTTTTATCTTCAACAATACTATATTTTTAGAATATAATACACATCTTTAGTATTATAAATTTTAATAAATCTTTAATTTTATAAAGAATTATTCAACAAACCGATTATTAAAGTAAATAATTATGCCAAAAAATAAAGATTTTAACTATTTATAATTTTAAATATCAATTATAAATCTTTATTTCCCATTCTTAATTTATACAACAAAATATATATCCCATTTTTTATTTTTTTACACTAAAAATTTAAGTTTTTAAAAAATACTAAAAGGCCCGCGGGTCGACCCGCATAACCCGCGGCCCGCGTGTGGGGCGGGTCGAGCCTAGGTATTTAGAGCCTACCCCATATAGGCCCGCCTCGTTCAAGCCCGCAAAAATGTGGGGGCCCGCGCGGGCCGGCCCGTTTCGCCCCACGGGCCCGTTTTGACACCTCTAATAGCAACTATACCCTATTTTATTATTAATGCGACGTGGATAAATTTACATTTGTTGGTTGGGTTCAGTAATAATTCCAGCAGAACTTATTAGTAGGGAGGACTTTGGTTCAATCTCCTGTAGATGAATTAGGAAGGGGATGAAACCATTTTGACATCAACACTCACCTCGAGCCAAATTAGTCGAACAATATGGATAAATTTTGAGTAATTGGGAACCCTAATAGCCAATCACTTTCCTAAATTTTAACACACTTGAACCCTTAAATTTTATACTAACATTTATAACAAATTTATTTATTTTTCAATTAAAGAATGGAAAATATTTGGTTGACCATACGATTAGCAATCCAGTATATATGATTTCTTTTATTGAATTAAATTATGTTGTGTTAGCTCTGCAAAAAAAAAAAATTATGTTGTGTTAGGATGTTAATATATTTAATAATTTTTATTATAAATAAATAAATATATATGTATATGAATGAACATTAGCTGGATTAATAAAAAAAATTAAATGAAAATCTAAAACATACATGTGATATAGTAGAAAATTTCATTGGAGGAGGAATGACAAATAGTGAAAAACAAAAAAGATGTGACTTTGAACGACTTTCTTAGTCACGTGAAGCAACGGGAAATGGAATAATATCCTTGACTTATTGTGCTTCACGGTTGACATAATATCATATAAAACACATACTTCAATAGTGTTAGTGTGCAGCCGCTTAAACCCTAAACCCGCTTCATCTGTCTTCACGTGCATATTCTATAAAAAGTGATGTTAGCTCCATGAAAAATAATGTCTATTATAAAAAAATGATAGTGTATGATATCAAATATTTTTTCAAGTGTACATATCATTTCTCATATACATCATTTTTTTTATTGCTCTCGCATCATTTTTTGTTACTCTCTCGTCATGGTAGCAGGTGATGTTCGAAGCACCAAAACCACACCCCACATACTTGATACTTTTACTGGAATACAGTAATAAATAATATTGCTTGTTTTTAAGGAAATAAAAGAGAAAGAACTGGGAGCCCTTTAATTACGCCATTTTAACATGGTACAAATTGAGAGCTGCTATTCACGAAAATCACGCATGTTTTTTTGGGTACATGTAGTCTTCTACTTTAATCTTCAGCCAACATATTTTCCTCTGTTTTAGAGGATTTATGTTGGCATGAAATATGAAGATGAGGAAACTGCAGGTAGTGTTGACTGATGACGGACGAACCACTTTCCATTTTTTAATACTACTAAATATAGATTCACTTGAATTAAATCGGTCCGTCTTGAATAGGTTGTTTTAGGACGTCATGAAGTTCAATACTATTTGTTATTTTGTGTTCATGTTAAGATATTATTAAATATCATTTCAAAACTTAAATGAATTATTAATGTGATATATTTATAATTTATATGAAACTATGATACCACGCTACGTATAAATTAAGCAATGAATTCAATTAGTAAATATAAAGAAAATTTACAATAATAATCTCAACCTACCTAAATGACTAGGGGTTAGAGACTTATCATAGTGGACTTGACCTACCTTAGTGGTCAAGTCCCCAATTCTCATCCAATAGGTTGGGGGTTTGATTCCACCCGGCTCCCTATCCCTCTCATTTGTTCCTTTGTAATTTGTGTAGCATGACCCACCACCTTTTTCAATTTCCTAGGATTAAAATAACGTCTTCCTTGCCAATTAGGCAAAATTTTATGCTTTAAAAAGGGAATATTTGTCAAGTTCAATAATTATTACCCCGTCTGTTCCATTTGAAATTTCTCAAAATTTTGGACACGCAGTCCAATTCACTTGTTTAACAATTAATATCTTAAAATATAGAAAAGTAAAAATTATACTTAAAATATATATATATATTAAAACAACACGATTAGACAAATCCAACAAGACTAAACTTGATTGTATTTTTTCGTCTATATAATTATGATAATATTAAGTCAAAATTGATCATTGAACAATATCAAAATTCAAAATAGGACATTAGAGTGGTGGTGGGAGACTAAGAGCCTGTTTGGAATGACTTTTTTTCAAGTGTTTTTGGCTTCTGCTTCTGTCAAAAACACTTTTGAAGAAAAAAGAGTGTTTGCTTTGGCTTTTTAGAAAAAGCAAAAGCACATCGAAAAGCTGCAAAATTGCTTCTGGGAGAAGCATCCCAGACACCTAATGTGTGCAGAGTCATAAATACCCATATTAATTTATTTGAATTACACTTTAAATATTTACTATCATATATAAATAGCATATCCTTTTTGGTAATTTACACATTTCAAAAGTACTTTTCACCTTTACACATCCAAACACACTTTTGAAAAAAAAGCCGCTTTTCAAACATTCCATCCAAACACTAAAGTTACATGCTTCTGTTTTTTGCTTTCAATTCTGTTTCTGCTTTTAGCTTCTGTTTTTTTTAAAAGCCAATACAAATGGGCCCTAAGAGCCCATGCCACATGAAAAATAAAACAGATAAGAGAATGAATAAGGGCACGTTTGGATTGGCTTTTGAAAAAAACAGAAGCCAAAAGTAGAAGCAGAAGCAGAAGTCAAAAGCAAAAGCATGTACTTTTGTGTTTGGAGGAAATGTTTGAAAAGTGGCTTTTTCTAAAAAATATGTTTGGATGAATAAAAATGAAAAGTGTTTTTGGAGTATAGTAATTACCAAAAAGGACGTGCTACTTAATATGATAATAAAATATATTTATAGTGTAATTTATATTAAGTAGTGGGGGTATTTAAGTCCTTGCACATTTTACGAGGTGCTTTTGGCTTCTGTTTTTGGGAGAAGCACCTCTTTGGCTGCTTCTCCCAGAAGCACTTTTTTGGCTTTTCGAGGTGCTTTTGTTTTTTCTTAAAAGCCAAAACAAACACCTAATTTCTACTAGAAGTGCTTTTGGCAGAAGCAAAAGCCAAAAGCACCTCCCTAGAAGCCATTCCAAACGGGCTCTAAGGATTAGTAGTTGGAATTCAAAATATCAACTAGAGGTAATAACTAAATTAGGCCACCAGAATGAGTCATTTCCACTTTTAGGCCACGATATTTTGATTTAGGAAAATAGGCCATCAGAAGGATTTCGGGCCTGAATTTAGGCCATTGGGCTGGAATTCGGGCTACGATGGCCTAAAAATGGAAATGACTCCTTCTGGTGGTCTATTTTAGTTTTTGTCAATTATTTTTTTATTTTATGTAATTAAAATAAATAATACTCATTTTGTGTCATTATTTATGTCCTACTTTCTTTTCTTGTTCCAATATTTTTATTTCATTTTCATTTTAAAAATAATTAAATATTAATCGTCAAACATACCCATCACCTTACATTAATAAATAAATATATTAAACTTTCAAATTACCCTTTACCATTAATAATTTCAGTCCACCTCACAACCACATATCAATAAATCACACATAAATAAATAAATTAAAATTGTAAACTCACTACAATCATATTATATAAATTTTTAAGTTACTTTTTTTTAACACTAATAATGTGACGAATCGAGTAATATAAGAAATAAAACAAATATTAATTCAAATATATTATAAAATAAGTAAAACAAACACATATTCAAATAAATTATAAATTAAAAAATAAACATATTTTATTATAAGTATCCCAAAATTTTCGGACATGGTACTTTATGTAGGGATAATTAGTATTAAATACAAGGATATATTAGGGTTAAAAAATGTAGATTAAGAATGTATATAACGTGGTTGTAATGAATTTATAATTTAAATTTATTTATTTATGTGTGATTTACTGATATATGGTTGTAGGTTGGATGAGAATTATTAATGGTAGTGGGTTTGAAAGTTTAATATATTTATTTATTAATGCGATATGATGGGTATATTTGGTAATTAATATTTAGTTATTTTGAAAATGGAAATAAAAAATGTTGGAATAAGAAAAAAAGAAAGTAGGACATAAACAATGGCACAGAATGAGTATTATTTATTTTGATTAAATAAAATAAAAAATAATTCAAAAAAACTAAAATAGGCCACAAGAAGGAGTCATTTCCACTTTTAGGCCATTGCAGCCCGAATTCCAGCCCAGGGGCCTAAATTCAGGCCCGAAATCCTTCTGATGGCCTATTTTCCTAAATCAAAATATCGTGGCCTAAAAGTGAAAATGACTCCTTTTGGTGGCCTATTTTAATTATTACCTCTATCAACTATAAAGTTAAAAGTAAGAATATTGGAGATGATGACTTATCCAAATGGCAAAGTCTCTGTCTTAGTTGGAGGTTTGATTTCTTATCCGACCCCTATTCATCCTCTTTATCCCTTTGTAATTTATGTATTATGGATTTCAATCGCCCCTTTCTCCGGCCTCGACTTTTCCAAAAAAAAAGGGTAAAAACTTGTTCATTAGATCAGGTCCAAATAATTAAGTTATTGAAAACATCTATAAAGCATAAATTGGATTGTGTTTGTAAATATTTTTTTTTTTTTTTAGAAGCCGAAGCCGGAGAAAAAAGTGTTTGTAAATAATTATGATTAACTATTATATAAACACTTGTTACTTTATGGAACTATTTTAAATTAGTAAATTCTTCAATAGTAAATTACTCTCCCATACAAAACAAAATTTTCTTTTGACGTTTCGACAATATTCTTTGTTTAATTTTGATTTATTTTATTATATTTATAAAATAAAAAATATATAATCAAATTAAGTATTGTTATATTCGTCTAATCATTTATCTTTACAATATATATTTTATATAATTATTTTACTTGGACATATTCTAATAATAATTGTAAATAAATGCAATCAACTTCATGCCAAAATTAAAGGGTATATATTAACTTGAACAGAGGTAACACTTTGTATGTATGTGAATGTAACACCCCGGTTTTTGGTCACCCAGGTCGGGATGTCACCGCCACACCTCCCTAGTAAGACACGGTTTCTCCGGCTTACTAAAGAGATGCAAGGCTAGGTATTTCAGTATTTAAAATATTTAAAACATTTGCAAACAACCCATACAATATAAATTCGAAAATAATAATATCATAATGCAACGGAAATAATATTTAAGTATAATATTGCAGCGGAAATGTAAATAAGACCGACATGGTCAAAACACGGGTTAAACAGACCCGTTTATTCTATAGTCTAAGGTAAGAATTTAAAAATAAAGTTTCGCAAAATATAATTCCCCCATGCATGAACGTGCTCATGTTTGTTCCACATACTCTGTAGGGAAAAGGAAAAATAAACAGTTTGGTCAGCACAACTTGCTAAGTAAGTTAACACATGCATGATCGTAGGGTTTAAAAGCTATTAATTTACATAAAAACAGGATAATAATATATCAGAAGCAACTCAGTTTAATTTAATTAATCATTCAATTGCGTAATTTACTTCATGGCCCTATTTAACAATACATTTCACATCATTTAAAATAAAGACCATAACCAATTTAAATAAAGCATTTAAATAATTAAATTGGACAACGATAAATAATTTAATTTAATTTAAATTCCCCATTACATCCCCGATTTAGTAATTTCAAGTGTTTCACGATTGCATCGTGATCTCGACAAGTTTAGCCGGAAACCGACGGCCGCAACCATATCTGCCATACCCAGTACCACTACAGAGCCTTGGGAAATCCATGTGGACATTCTCGAGAGTGTAGACCATATATCTCATGCCGTTTTGGCAATATCATATCTCAATTTTCGCGCGGGGTCATCATCGTCCATAAAGGCACGAAGTGAAGCAGTTAGGGGGCACCCTGCAGAGCACTCACCCCTAATTTTAATTTATCAAGTTTTTAAGGGGATTTATTTCAAAAATTCTGATTTCACTAAATTTATTAAAAAGAGATTTCGACTCGTTTCAACCCTAAAGGCTAATTCCATCGTTTCAACAAGATTTCAAGATTTGACTCCGGTAAACCCCTGTTTACTCTAGAATTAATTTAAAATCAGATTCAAGTCCAACAATTCTGAAATTTTACCCCTGACTCGGAAACACCGAGTTGAACAACTCTCGTGTTTTAACTTTTTCAATCCGAGATACCGAAACAGGTCAAAAACATCGATTTTCGTAGCAACATTAATCTGTCCGAATTTATCTTATAGCAGTTCAAGATTTTCAAGATCTACCATAGTAAATCAACTCCAAACTTAACGAAATTTTACAGAGACCTTCTTAAGACATTTTTCTACAACTTTCATGTTCGGCTAAATATCTAAATCAGCCTAGAACCCTAGTCAAAAATGTCATCAAGTTCAGACATAAGTTCTGTCAAGAATTTCAAGATTCAAATCTAAATAGTTCGGTTCCGGGTTGATTTCAGATACTAAATCATCACGAAAAATTCTGAAAATTTTACAGAAGATAGATCTAAGCCTTAGCAACGTTTTTTGTGTTCTAAGTTTTCTCGTTTGAAGACTTTTAAGGTTCGGAAAAATCGTACAAAATTGCTACGCCGGTAAAAATCACATGTTGACATATTTTCGAAATTCTTGATTAAGCATTTAGATTCAAGTGTTTTAATTACTCCCAAAACCATGTAAGTGTCAACTTACAGATTTTCAGTCGTCCGGAAACGTCGATTTTGGAGGCGTGGCTTCCAGTCCACCGTTTATCTTCTCCGTTAATCGGGTTTTTCGTTCTAGATCCGATTCGGGGCGTAGAGAAGAAAAAGAAGAAAGTTAGGATTCGTTTATGAATCGTATATGGAACAAGGATCGGATCGGAACTTACCACGAAGTTAGAGATCTTCCGAATTCGTCTGCGACAGTCCTCGCCTTGGTTTCGTGCCTCCGACGACTCCAGAATTAGGGTTTTCGAACGTATAGAGAGTATGGATGTTTTGAAAAGTGTTCGGGGCTTTCAAGAGGGGTTATTTATAGGTAGACACGACCTAGGGACATCCAAGGTCGGCCTTGGTGAGTCTTGAGCCGAAAGGTGTTCAACCGAAGTCGGAAAATCCGGATTCGGGCGAGTGAATCTCGCAACCGGTGTATCTGTCGTGTGGCGCGGTCGTGGCGCGCCAATTAGCCTTTCACCGCGCGGCCACCGCGCGGCTCACGCCTGGACTTCGGTCCGGGCGGGTTATGCGATCCGTCATGCCTTTCCTCCTCTCTTTCGGACTTCTATCCCTCTATGCTCCCGGATTCCGATTTCCGGGCCATCTTCGGGTTCCTATTCCGTATCGTCATTTCCCTCAGATCTGAATTTATGTTTGGACTCGAGTTTTCGAGCCCCTTGGTGTCGGGTACACGTGTAACAATTTATTTACCTTTATTTAATTCTTTTTATTTAATTAAATTCTTTTAATTCCTTTTTAAGTTAAATTTCATTTCTCATTTCCTTACCTTTATTTATTTATTTGCTGTATTTATTTATTTATTGTATTTATTTTATGTTGGAAAATTCTCGGGTATTACAGTGTACCCTCCTTAAGAATCAACTTCGTCCTCGAAGTTGTGTTTCGGCTTTTCCCTTGCTAAGGTCTTTTTGGTGGTTTTATTATTTTGTGATTGAACTTAGAATTAAAACTTCTAAGCTACCTACGTACCCTGTGAAGGGATCAAGCCATAACGTAGTTCAACACAATTTGAATTTGTTTGGTTACAAAAATGTACAGAAATGCATGGTAAAATGCGGATGTTGCACGATGTCACATCCTCTCCCCCTTAAGATTGCAGTTATGTCCCCATAACTGTGTCGGTGTCGGTTTGGAACAGTATCGGATAGCGTTCCCTCATGTCGGATTCTACCTCCCAAGTTGCCGTCTCACTTTCGTGGTTTGACCAAAGAACTTTTATCATTTTGACGGTTTTGTTCCTCGTTACTCGCTCCTTAACGTTTAGAATTTGCACTGGGACTTCTTCATAAGTCAGATCCTCATCGAGTTCGATTACTTCTGGTTGAAGTACATGTGTCGGGTCCGGCAAATACTTCTTTAGTTGTGAGACATGGAAGACATTATGAACTCGATCTAGTTGTGGCGGTAAAGCCAGTCGGTAGGCCAAATTTCCGACTCGTTCTAGGATCTCGTAAGGTCCTATGTATCGAGGACTCAACTTTCCTCGTTTGCCAAAGCGCATCACCCCCTTCATGGGTGATATCTTTAGCATGACCTTATCTCCCACTTGAAATTCTAGGTCTCGTCGTCTCACGTCAGCGTAACTCTTCTGACGGTCTTGAGCGGCTCTCATTTTTCCTTGAATCACCTTGATTTGTTGAGCCATGTCTTCGATAAGTTGTGGTCCCACCACCACAGACTTATCGTTTTCTTCCCAGCTCAACGGGCTTCGGCACCTTCGTCCATACAACGCCTCGAATGGTGCCATGCCAATGCTAGCATGGTATCTATTATTATAAGAAAATTCGATTAAGGGTAAATGGGATTCCCAATTTCCCTTAAATTCCAACACGCATGCTCTCAGCATGTCTTCTAGTGTTTGGATTGTCCTCTCAGTTTGACCATCCGTCATAGGGTGGAATGCGGTGCTCATTTTGATTTGAGTACCGAGAGCTTTTTGTAACTCCGTCCAAAAGTGAGAGACAAATCTACTGTCTCTGTCGGAAATGATGTCATGTGGTACTCCATGTCGTCGTACCACATTATCAACATAGGCTCGGGCCAGTTGGTCCATAGTCCACGTGTTCTTCATCGGGATAAATATGGCTGTCTTCGTTAGCCTATTGATGGGTGATTTTCACTACTCATATTTTACCACAAGCGGATGGTTGCCATCAAGTAATAAAAACCGGTGAATACCGGGTCGAATCCACAGGGAATTTCAGAATATTATTTCATTCCGGAGAAATTTTAATTGTTCTTAAGTTCATTAATTATATTTCATATATTTAAAAAGATTTTGATTAATTCTAATGGTGATTTAATTAAAAATAGTGACGTTAAATTTAAAATAAAGCAAATTAAAATTATATTTAATAAGGATATAAATGGGAGATGCTTGTAATATTTTAAATATTGCCATCTTTATATAAAATAGAAATTGCATATTGATTTAGCATTTTCCAATGTCTAAAAAGATCAATTTCTTAAAATCAATTATTTTATAAAGATTAAAAATATTATAATCTGCTAATAATCAAATTATGCTTAAACATATTTCATGGAAGTTGGTTAAATTATCTAACATTCTGCAATCATTATTCTAGGCATAAATTTGAGTCTTTTCCAAGCTTACAAATTTTTCTATAGCAATTAAAAGGCACTTTTCATTTCCCAAATCATTGTGCACATGCCAGAATCCATTTATAATGTAATTTATTCCCAATTCCGGTACTAAAATATTAATTCTACTTTTTATCTCCCGATTTAGCAAAGCAGAAATCACAAAATTGAATTCTAACATTTAATTATGCAGAACAGTGTAAATAATTTAACAATTATGGTAAAATAATAGCAACACATGGTAAACTGGATTTAATTAATATTATTAAAATGCAGATAAATTAGAATTAATGCCAGATTACTAAAAATAGGGAATTAAGATTGATCGATCATTTCAGGCTTTAGCAGATTAATAATTTGGATAGCAGATTTAGCAAAAACACAGAGTGTCGATTAGTTTAATAGCATCTAACATATAATTCTGATACAGATTCTAACATCCTAGCAGATTACTCCAATTTAATCGACCAAAAAGCAAACTAACAGCAAAACATGAATTTCACTTCTACCATTTATGCAGAATAGCGCTCAAAATAGATAAATCATAATCTGACATTTTAATCATAATTCCAGATTCCAATAAAAAACAACGACACATTATATTACTTCCATAAAAGATGAATTCGTACTTCAAAGTGATTCTGAACTCCCGTTCTAGAACACTTCTAACACGAACAATACAGAAATCCGTCTACAAATTAAGAACATGATAGCAGATTACATTTAGAGGCAAATTCAATTCATTACAGAGCAAGAAAAAGAAAGGCAACACCTATGATAAGAAGAATTCACTCAGAACAGCATTCTGGCCAATTCCTCCGGCTTGATTTTGTGTTTCCGGCCTTCTTCTCCCATTTTCCAGATGTTTTCAGAGAGTTCTTGTCGATGAATGGTAAGTCTGGTCTGAAGAAATGAAGAAAAACGGCCCTTAAAACCGTGTTCGGGAGGTTAGAAAACTGCTCAACCGCGACTGTGGCGCAAAAAGTGGCGCTCGGAAGAGGTTTTCGGCGCCACCAAGGAGCTGCGGCGCATACGGAGATTTTCCGAATTTTCGAAAATGGCGCAAAAAATGGCGCAGAAGGGCACTTTTATGCGCCGCCAAGAAGGTGCGGTGCATTCTGACAATTTCCCAAATTTTACCCTGTGGCGCATAAAATGGCGCTTCGGAGCAGTTTTAGGCGCCACCAAGCTATTGTGGCGCATCCTGAAGCTTTTTCAATCCGAAATTTTCCCAAGTGTTGAGGTGGCGCATAAAGTGGCGCTCAAGAGCATTTTTATGCGCCGCCATGCCTATGTGGCGCATTCTGGAGCCTTCCAGTGTTGAAAATTCCGAATTTTGCATCCTTTGACCTCCGAACATCTTCTTTCTTCATTTTAATGCCTGAAACATCATTGCAATGTATTAGAATTGCCAAAGTCTTATTAAAAAGCATAAAACAAGGTAAATTGGGCTTAGAAAAGCTCAATTTAACCGGTCTTATTAATATTTACACATTACATGAAATATACACTAAAAAGCAGTAAAATAAGGTCTCATGCATGCAATTTAGGTTCATTTTATCATAATTTAAGGTTATTTAAATGTGGTTTCACAGGGTGCATCAACATTCTCGCACTTAAATATTGCTCGTCCCTTGAGCAATGAGATCAATTAGCACATCAACTTGCCAATCAAGATAATAAAGATAAAGTCTCTATAGTTCTGCCGAATCATAGATTTCAACAACAAAATGAGATAAGAGGGTTCAAAGTTTAATGTACTAGAACTAGGCAAATTGATATGCATAAGCTATTAGAACCAGATATCCAAAGTACTTACAATACAGAAAACAGATTAATCATACATAGCACTTAATATTGGAAAGTGAATAATGTAAATATGCTTTTCTATTCCAGTATTTAAATATGCTCAATCTATGGCTAGGTTTCACTATATTCTAGACACTTTGGCTGAGTTGTAGACGGTTGAATTCCAAAAGCTACTCGTGTCACCGAATATGTGCCAGTCATCCAGTCAAGAGTTATGAATTTTTATTTGATCACCCTCTTTTTTTTATTCTTGCATTCTTTAATTTTTCTTTTCTTTTTCTTTTTGCAAGATAACTTGTTGTTTTTGTTTTTTTTTTCTTTTTTACAGGGTTCTCACTCTGACTTTATTTTAATTAAGCATTTAAAAAGACTTGGAACGAGCATATTTGTTTATAAATAATGATAACTCTCCACATTTTAAATAACTAGTCTAATTAATCAAAAAGCTTTCTGCAAGGCAAATAGAATTGTCATCAATAGCTCAAACAACTTGCATAACAATTTGACAAAGTCTAGGACTTTAAACTAAGAAACCTAACACTCATTAAATTGTAAAATCGGATTAAAGCAGAACATTTAGACTTATTTGGATTTTCTCCAGATTGGCAATGATGTGATAATCTCTAATTACTAGCACCACTGGGAAAACACAATTTAAATTTAAAATAACTAGTCATGCATGTACCATTTTATTTAAAGCATAGTAAATAGTAAAATAAACTGAAATTAAATCAACTCAAGCTCTTACCATATTCTTCATGCAAATTGATAATATATAACATGAAAAGATCACACCTGGAATATGTAGATCCTAGAAATTCTTTCACCGTATTGGATGTCCCCTTTTTCTTGCTTCTCTTGGTATATCCTGCTTCTTTATACATTTATATGGTATTTGCTCATACAAAAAATAATTGTTAGAACGCATGGTAATTTATAGATTCAAACAATTAGAATTCTATCCATTATTTATTTAATTCAGATTTTTACTATTTTATTTTATAAATTTCAGAATTTTGATTTTTAATAATTATTTTCATTAATTAAATAAACATGGACAGATTTAATTAAAATATTAAATTCCATAAATTTACCAAAAGCAAAACACCACAAATTCTAGCAACTATTACATAACGAAACTAATTAAATAAGCAAGATAGTACCAAAATAATTCTAACTATTACAAATTAAACCAAAAAGGGAGCAATCCTATCTAATCAAAATCTAGATTTCTAAAGATCCATCCGAATCACCTACTTCATCTTCCCTAGGAACATCATCATTCCCTGTAGAGCTCGAACTAGTAGTAGGAGGAATATATCGATCACCTAGACTTTCAGACATGAAGAATTCAAGTCTACTGGAAAGTTGTGCAATTTGTGCTCGTGTACTATCCTCCTTCCTCTTCATCTCCTCTCTAAGCTGATGAATCTCATAGGTCATCCTATTGATTGCAATCTCTGCAGGCTCTACCTTAGTACCAGATGTACTAGGTCTATCAGGATGACAAGTGGGTGTCCCACGGGATGTAGTAGGGTAACCAAGCTCTGCACACTTTACTCCAGGCTTATTATAGAAATTCTTGAAAGAGATAGGAGGCTTTGGCTTCACATCATGAGCATAGGCCGTCATATTCACTCCAGCTCTCTCACAAAGTGTCCAGATCAGTGCAGGAAATCCCAGCACAGTCCGTGCAGTGTCAGACGCCATTTTATCTAACTCATATGCTATCATATCTCCAATGTCAATAGGCAACCCGTTCTTCACACAATACACAAAATAAAGCTCCTCTGCATTCGGTTGTGAAGTGTGCGAAGTGGGAAACACCTTATGTTTGTAGAGCAGATAGATCTGATAAAGCGGTGCAGCCATTAAAGTGGCTACAACATTCTCCTTCTTCTCTCCTATGTAGGCAACCTTCTTTTGAGTTTCGAACATCTCTTTCAAGATTCTTTTCTCCAATTCTGGTCCTCCTTCCTCTTCATGAATAGGGTCATGAAAATGCTTCTTCTTCGTAGCCGGGCAAGAGACATCCACAGTACCATAAAGTTCATTGATTACTGCAGGACCATATGGCACAGGCACTCCCCTAATCCATGAAGTATAATGATCATACTGAGCATTGCACAAGAACTGTCTGGTAAGCTCCCAAGAATAAACTCCTTCCGGATGCGCAGCAAATTTCATCCATCCTCGACTTATGAGAGCATCATGAACCGAAAATCGCTCCATGTCAGCTTCAGTGAACCCTTTGTCCGGAATAATCCATCTTTCCACCATCTTCTGATAATAAGAATACGCGGTTTGATTGATGAAAATAGCCGGATTAAAAGTATCTCCTGTTAATTCTTCCAGAGGGGTAGTATCATTCTTTCTATTGTGACTCTTCCTCTTGGTTTTAGAATCACGTGGAACTTCCGGTGAGATTTCCTCCGGGGATTCAGCGACATCTTCTTCTTGCTGTGGATCATCCTCCGTCGGTTGAGCAGAATTGAAAGAAGTATCGTAACCATTATACGAATCGGGAGCCACCAGATTGTTCACAAATATGTCTTCAGCACCCACAGCAGCCGGCTCCGGAATGGGTTCTCTAATTTCTGGTGTCTGTGATGGGGCAGGCTATGTGGCTTTCAATTTCTTTCCACCATTGTTTCTTGGGTTATTCTTTCTCTTTGCTCTCATGGTGGCAGAATTTAGGAAGAAAAGATTGAGATTGGAAAGCCAATTAAACTGGAAGAAGAGAAAAATTGACAGATTTGAGAATGAGAGTGATGACCGATCGGTCATGTCTCTTTTAAAGGTGATGAAGTCTTGATTTTGTTGAGATATGGCGGGATTGATTTAATCTAGATCCAAATATACCCTAAACATATGATTTGGAGCTAGTATAATGCTGTTTAGGATCCCAAAAATCGATTAGATATGATTTGAATATCTTGGATTCGCGAATTTTTGAAAAATTTGCGTCGGTGGCGCAAAAAGTGGCGCTCCGAGGCCAATTTAGGCGCCGCACAGCACATATGGCGCATTTTGAAAATAATATAAATTTAAAAATAAGCCATGGCGCAAAAAGTGGCGCTGAAAGGGGGTTTTATGCGCCACAAAGAAGGTGTGGCACATCCTGAAGCAAACTTGGAAAAATTCTCATCCTGCGGCGCAAAAAGTGGCGCAGAAAGGCAGATTTAGGCGCCACCAAGCACGTGTGGCGCATTTTGGAAAAACTTAGAAAAATTTCTAAGTTTTCTGGCGCATAAAATGGCGCTTCAGGGCATTTTTAGGCGCCACAATGCCTATGTGGCGCATTCTGTGCCAATTCGAGCAGAATGTGTTTTTTCTAAGTTCTTCCCCATGATGTCCAAAATCTCCAAATCACTCAACAATACCAATTTCACTCAATTTACACCTCAATCTAGTCCAAATAAACTTCATTGATCTTTTTACCAGTTCAAAACAACTCAATTTAGCATGCTATTGGTAAGAGCTACTTTATTGAATTTAAAAGCAACTAAAAACCTAATAATCTATATAAACACCATCTAATACTCCATAAAATCAAAAAGGGCATGAATAACAGAAATAGTATATCTAAGATAGCAAAATAATAAAAGAAAATAGAGTTAGGACAACTACAACCCAAATGAAAATAACTAAAATGTAGCAAAATAGCAATAGAGTCAAATACATAGGCCTATCAATACATGTCATCTATAACGATCACAAGCCTATCTATCGCTCATCTCTCGCTCAGTCAGAGTCCTCAGAATCATCATCATCGTTGTCCCCCACTTCTTCAGATCCATCCCCAGCATCAGCATCCTCAGCATCATCATCTCCCTCATCGCTACCATCTCCAGAACCGACATAGTCCTCATCATCATCGTCCTCAGAAGGTGTCTGAGGAGCGACATATCGCTGTCCTAGGCTCTGGGACATAAAATACTCCAGTCGGGCTGCATGGTAAGCCTGGGCTCGAGCATTCTTGGCTATCTGGTCAGCCAGGAAATGGTGTCTTTGAGCTGCAAGTAGAGCATGCTCATTCACTGTGTTCAGCAAGTTTTGCTGGTTCATCAATAAGGTCCTAGCCCAATCAGGCTCTCCCTGATACTGCTGTGACTGCTGCGAGTGCTGTGGCTGCTGTGGTGGAACTCTGCCACGTCCCCTACCTCTGCCTCTACCACCTCGTGTACCTCGAGTGGACTGCGAAGGAGCCTCAGAATGCTCCTGGCTAGCATGTGAAGGTGCAGGTGGTGGTGACTGCCTGGGCAACTCCCTCGGAAGTATCATAGGCTTGCACCTTATGCCAGGCAGCTTGAAATTCCTCTTCCCAAATGGAATAGAGGGCCTCATCCTCCAGTCTCTATCAAACTGCCCCATATCCACTCCTGCCTGTGCACAAAGCTGCCATATCAAGCTGGGGAACATAAGAGCTGATCTCTTAGACACCCCCGGTGTCTGTCTCAACTCAAGTGATATAAGCTCTCCCATGTTAACCGGGCTCCCCTCCTTGATGCAGTATGGGACATACATATCCAAGGCAGTAGGTCCAGAGGTGTGAGTCGAAGGACTCAATCTAGATCTGTAGAACATGAGAAGCTGATACATGGGTGCATCCATATCAGGCCCATGTAGCCTACTCATGTCATCATCATCATATGTGAGGACATCCTCCTGACCCTCAAACATCGACATCAATACAAGCTTCTTGAACTCCTCCCTATCATCAGCTCTCATCACTGGCTCCCAAAAGTCTCTGCCGTAAGGCACATCCACTACTCCAAAAAATTGGTTGATGTGCCGAGGAGTGATGGGTACTCTAACCCCGAAAATCCAAGAATCCTCCTCCTCAGCGTTGGCTAGAAACAGCCTAGTCAACTCCCACGAATATGATCCGGCTGGATGTCTAACGAATCTCTCCCAACCTCTGGATCTAATAGCATCACGGAGTAGAGGGTGCTGCAAATCTCTATCTGAAAATCCCCTATCAGCAATAATCCTCTTCTTGTGAAACCTCTTGTATAGCTCGTAGGCTCTGGCACTCCTAAACACAGTGGCATCAAATATGCCCGGGCTGACATAAAACAACTCGGGTACATAGGCTCTCGGATCTTGCTTTTTCGGTCCTCCCCTATCCTGCTGCTCCTCCTGCTCCTCCTGATCAACCTCCTCCTCATCTTCTTCTCCTCCTACAGCCTCAGGGACAGGCTCCTGAATGACTAGTGCTGCAGATCTCCCCCTCCTAGGTCGAGAGGAAGTGGAACTCGTGACAGGTGCCTTCCCCCGAGAGGCTCTAGAGGGGGCCTGTGAATGATCGGACGTCTCAGGCTGAATGGGCTGATCAGGCTGGTCAGGCTGGTCAGGCTGATTGACCTCCTGATGGTCATCAGCTGGTACTGTGGTATGTCTAGAAGATGCACCACTCTTGGACTTGTTCCTCCTAAAATATGAGAGAAGTCCCTTGGACTTGGAGGCACCTCCTGATCCCTGTGGATGATCCATCTGTACCAAATTTTTAGTGCGGAGTCTACGAGTTTCAAAAATATGCTCATCAGGGATAGGAGTAGGAACGCTATCCGGTGACTGTGGATCATAAATCCCAATTCTTCCCTCGGGCATGGGTATATACCTATAACCCGATTTCTTAGGGAGGTTTGGAGGATTATACATTATTTCAGTACCTGGTTGTACAAAAACTCTGGGTTAGTATCATATATATGCATTGCCTCCCATCCTCACACTTAAGTTTAAACCAAAGGTTTAACTTAAGTGTTAAGTACAAAGCAAACATATACATCAACCTAGAATGTGGGATTTAAATAACTCAATGACCAAGATGTTGCAGTTTTAAAATTATGAATCCTAAACTTTGTTTAAACGTAACACCTATTTTATTTTAAAGTTTAAAATTCATGTTTAACATGTCTTTTTAATAAAAACTCCCTATTTTATTAAATTTCCAGATTTAAAAACTAAAACAACCTAAACTATCAAACTAATGCATTACAAATGGTTTAAATTAATATTTAAATCCATTTCAATTTATTCATATGATAAATCAGCCTATTTAAATTAACTAACTTACAAATAAGAGAGTTTTTATCAAAACATGGTTCAATTATCTCATATTATGAAAAACATGGAATTTTTGACAAGAAAATAGCTTTATATTTTTAATATAACTAAAATGACATATTCTAGTAATGTTTCATCCATTTAATTAATCAAAAATGTCATTTTAATTAATTTAAACTAATTTTCAGATTTAAAAATTCTCAAAAATTCCAACTTTTAATGTTAATCCAAAAATTTCACATTATGCATTCAAACCATGTTCAACAACACTTGTTCATGCTAAAACTAGAATTTAGACAATCAAAATCAAATTTTATCCCACATTCTACAAAAACCCAAAATTCAAGTAACAACACCAATACCAAAATTAATGCATTCCAAATCACTAGAATATGATAATAATGGAATTAGGATAGCCATTCTTACCTAGATTGAAGGATTGGAACACTTTGAAGAGGAATCCCCAAATTTGAAGAACTAGGGTTGAAGAACCCTAATTTGATTCAAACAAAGCAAAATTTGGGTTTTGGAATGAGAATTTGAACAATGTAGATAAGAATTGATAGAAGGAAACAAGAATTGGAAGAATTTTTACCAAAGTGGCGCAAATGTGTCGCTTGGAAGAGAGGAATGGCGCACGATGGTGAGGGAGGAAGCTCTCGGTCGATTTGGATGAAAAATGAGGAGAAGGGGTGAATTTGGGGTAAAAATCCCGATTTTAGACTCGGGTCAGGGTCCTGACCCGCCCATTTATGCGCCAAAATGGCGCTTGGATAGGTATTTCGGCGCCACACAGTGTATGTGGCGCCTAAGCCTTTTCAGAAAAATTCTAAGTCCAAAAATGGCGCCGAAAGTGGCACTCCGGAGTGATTTTATGCGCCACCATGAAGGTGTGGCGCATTACCTGACTGCAACTTTTCCCAAGTTTAAAAGTGGCGCAATTTTTGGCGCTAGGAAGTGATTTTATGCGCCCCAAAGAAGAAGTGGTGCCTGGACTGAATGAGAAAATTCCTAAGTCCGAAAATGGCGCATCCATTGGCGCTCCAGAGCAGTTTTATGCGCCATACAGCGTATGTGGCACAAAAACTGACTTAAAATTTTTCCAGGATTAAAAATGGCGCATATTATGGCGCCTGAGCATGGTTTTAGGCGCCACCAAGAAGGTGTGGCGCCTAAACTGATTCTGTGACACTCGAATTGCAGCTCAAACTCAACCAAAATGATAGTTTATTCAATCCCCAAGGTTAGCAAGTCAGATTTAGCATATATAAGCTCCTCCTTAACTCATCACCGAGTCAAAATACACATGTCAAGATCAATCCTCCAAGCACATATGAATCCATCATTTCTCAACATTTTGCTACTTATTCCAATTCAAAAGCAATGTCCTACTCAATTTATTGAACACATGCAATCAACATAGCATGAAATTTAAACAACATAATTAAAATAAAAACACAACTAACTTAGACTAACAAAAGCAATAAAGCAAATAAAAACACATAAACAATAAATTGCAAAATATTTTTGTCTTTTTCTGTCATTTTATAATTTTTATTGGTTTTTATAAATTTAATAAATTAAAACTCAACATAATTAAACATGCAATGCAAATACTTCAATAAGCAGATTTAAACAACCAAAGGCTTAACATTAATTTGTTCGATGAATTTGACTTCATCTCCAAAATAATGTTTAAGTCTTTGACCATTTACAGTAAATTCCCTTCCATCTTCAGCTCTTAAAACTACTGCACCATTATCCAACACCTTAACAATCCTAAAAGGTCCTGACCATTTTGTCTTCAATTTACCAGGAAACAGTTTAAATCTATAATTAAATAAAAGCACTAATTGTCCAGCTTCAAATACCTTAGGTCTAAGCATCTTATCATGATAAAGCTTTGTTCTCTCCTTATAAATTAGAGCATTATCATAAGCTTGACGTCTAATTTCTTCTAATTCAGTAAGATCTATTTTCCTTTTTTCTTGAGCCTCTTTAAATTCAAAATTCAATTTCTTTATAGCCCAAAGTGATTTAAACTCAAGTTCAAAAGGTAAGTGACAAGCTTTACCATAAACTAATTTAAAAGGGGTCATACCTATAGGTGTTTTAAAAGCTGTCCTTTAAGCCCACAATGCTTCATTTAACTTAAAAGCCCAATCTTTTCTAGATTTTCCTACCGTGGCTTCCAAAATCTTTTTAATCTCACGATTAGTGACTTCTACCTGACCATTGGCTTGAGGATGATAGGGTGTTGTTATCCTATGGTGAACATGAAATCTAGATAACAATTGGTTAACAGCCCTATTAACAAAATGAGATCCACCATCACTAATGATCGCTTTAGGCACACCAAAACGAGTAAAGATTTGTTTTTTCAAAAATTTAATCACTTGTTTAGCATCATTTAAAGCACATGATTCAGCTTCTACCCATTTTGAAACATACTCAACAGCAACAAGAATATACAGTTTCCCATTAGATGGTGGAAATGGACCCATGAAATCAATTCCACACAAATCAAACAACTCAACAGGCATAATTCCTTTTAATGGCATTTCATCCCTTTTAGTGATATTACCAGCCCTTTGACATACATCACATTTTAGCACAAATGATCTAGCATCACGATAAATATTAGGCCAATATAAACCACCTTCAAGTACCTTATGAGCTGTCCTATTCGGTCCAACATGTCCTCCTCCAAGTCCTTCGTGGCAAGCCTTTAACACTTTTTCAAAATCTTCATCAGGGATGCATCTCCTTACGATTTGATCTGAACAGAGTCTAAACAAATAAGGTTCATCCCAAATAAAATATTTAGCATCAGTTTTAAATTTTTGTTTCTGGCTATGCCATTTTAAATGATCAGGATTACACCACATGCTAAATAATTCACAAAATCAGCAAACCACGGATCAGAGGAAGTGTTATTTATTAAATATAAATTTTCATCAGGAAATGCATCATTAATTAATCTTTCTTCCCCTTTTTCATGCTCAAGTCTAGATAGATGATCAGCTACAGGATTTTCATCTCCTTTTCTATCTTTAATTTCCAAGTCAAATTCCTGTAACAATAATACCCATCTAATTAACCGTAGTTTAGCATCTTTCTTTGCAAACAGATATTTAATAGCAGCATGATCAGTGTAAACTACAGTTTTTGAACCTATCAGATATGGCCTAAACTTTTCACATGCATAAACAACAGATAAAAGTTCTTTTTCAGTGGTGGCATAATTTCTCTGTGCAGTATTTAAAGCCTGACTAGCATAATAAATAACATGAAGTTTCTTATCCTTTCGTTGACCCAATACTGCTCCAACAGCAAAGTCACTAGCATCGCTCATGATCTCGAATGGCAGACTCCAGTCAGGTGGCTGAATAATTGGTGCTGTCATCAATTGTAATACCCGTGAATTTTCCATCATAAAATAAAACGATAATTACATAAATAAATAATAAATAAAATAAATATCATAAATAAATAAATGAGTCCAGCAAATAAATAAATAAAGATAAGGAAATGAGAAATGAGATTTTAACTTAAAAAGGAATTAAAGGAATTTAATTAAATAAAAGAATTGATTAAGGATAAATAAATTGTACACCAAAACCCGACACTAATGAACTCGAGGATTCGAGTCCAAAACATCCAATTAGACCCGAGTGAAAATTTAGAGAGAAAGTAGAAGCCCGAATATACCCCGGGAATCGGAATTCGGGAGCATAGAGGGATAGAAACCCGAAAGAGAGGCGGAAAAGCACGACGGATCGCACGACCCGCCCGGACCGAAGTCCAGGCGAGTGTCGCGCGGTGGCCGCGCGGTGAAACAAGAAACAGCGCGCCACGACCGCGCCACTTGACAGATTCGCCCGTTGCGTGAATCTCTCGCCCGAACGCGGATTTTTCGACTTTCGGTTGAACGTCTCTCGACCCAAGACCTTTAGGTCAGATGTTGGACGCCCTAGGGCTTGGGAAATCTATAAATAAAGCCCTTGGGAGCCCCAAACAAGTTTACAAAACCCTACAACATTCTATACGTTCGAAACCCTAAATCCGGAGTCGTCGGAGGCACGAAACCAAGACGAACGTTGTTGGACGAGTTTCTCTACAGATCTCCATAGTCGTGGTAAGTCTCGATCCAATCTTTATTCAATAAACGATTCGAAAACGAATCCTAATCATCTCCTTTTTCTTTCTACACCTCGAATTGGATCTAGATCGTAGAACCCGACGAACGGAGAGGAGGAACGGTAGACGGGAAGCCACGCCTTCGAATAGACGATCCCCGACGTTCATAAACTCAGTAAGTTAACTCTTACATGGTTTTGGGATGAATTAAAACATTCAAAACTAAAAGATTAACAAGAAACCGAAAATCTGTCAACTTAGGTTTTCTACCGATGCAACAGTTTTGATGAATTTTTCCGAACCTTAAAACGACTTCAAACGGAAAAACTTAAAACACAAAAAACGTTCCTAAGACATTAATCTAGGTTGTGTAAAAATTCATGATTTTTCATTACGTTTTGGTATCTGAAAATCGTTCGAAACCAAACTGTTCAAAAATTAGATCTTGAAATCTTGACAGATTCTTGGCCCGAACTTGTTGGCGTTTTTGACAATAGATATAGGATGAATTAGATCTTTTGCTGAACATGAAACTTGTAGGTAGATGTCCTAAGAAGGTCTCTGTAAAATTTTGTTAATTTTGGAGTTGATTTGCTATGGTAGAATTCGAAATCTCTAAACTGTGACCTAGGAAATTCGGACAGATTTATGCTTCTGTGAAAATTGGTGTTTTTGACCTATTTAGGTATCTCGGATTGAAAAAGTTAAAACACGAAAGTTGTAGATCTAGACGTTTTGGAGTCAGTTGTGAAAATTTCGGAATTTTTGAAATTAAATCTGATTTTTAATAAATTTTAGAGTAAACAGTGGTTGACCGAGTCAAAACTTGAAATCTTGTTGAAACGGTGGAATTAGCCTTTGAGGTTGAAACGGATAGAAATACTTTGGCATTCGATACACGAAACGAGAAGATTAAAATTTTGCGGGTTATGACTAAGCTAGATACTGTCAATGTTCTCTGCGGCTTGGGACATAAGAGCCCAAGTGTATGTCTAGGTTGACGTAAGAGCCCTAGCGAAACACTGATCGTATGGCTAGCGGACGGATTAACTCTAACTAAAAGATCGACCATGATACCTGTGGACATAAGAGCCCAGGCGTAAGGCTGGCGGACATAAGAGCCCTAGCGGTGGTGATCTGTAAAAGATATGAAACGAGAAGTTGCGAGAATTCCAAATTAGAGCTGTATTAAATTGTGTTGTTAAATTTATGGCAATTTATTTAATTACGTTACAAGCTATATGATGATCTTATGAATCCATATTTCTAAATTATGCGATTACATGAATTATTTAAATTATGCACATGTTTTCATTAAATTTAAATAAAGGCTTTGAAACCTCATAATCTTGTATGTGTTAACTTACTCAGCACGTAGTGCTGACCAAAACCGTATTTTTTTTCCTGTTACTTTCAGAGCCGAAGAATATGCATCATCATATGCATTCATGGGAATTTTGGGAAAATGCTTTATTTGTAAATGATACGTTAGACTAGAAATTTCATGAACGGGCCTGTTTAACCCGTATTCTGGCCATGTGGGCCGTATTTTTAAATTCCGCTACATTATACTTATGTAAATATTATTTTCCGCTGCAACCTTGATGTACTATTTTTAAATTATATATAAACGGGCTGTTTGAATGTTTAAATTCTGAAAAACCATAGCCTTGCATCTCTTTAGCAAGCTCGGAGAAACCGTGTCTTGCTAGGGAGGTGTGGCGGTGACATCCCGACCTGGGTGACCAAAAACCGGGGTGTTACAAGTTGGTATCAGAGCCCAGACTATTTTAAAGCTATTTATTTTAAAGAAAATATCTGATACCAAGTTGGTATCAGAGCCCAGAATATTTTAAAGCTATCTATTTTAAAGAAAATATCTGATACCAAAGGTGGTATCAAAGCCCGGATATTTTTAAGCTAGTATTTTTAAACCATTATTTTTTTAAACCGTTATTATTTTTAAACTACTATTAATATTTTGACTATTATTTTAAATTTTAAAGTATTATTTCCATGGAGAAATTTTTATTTTAAAACCCATGGGAAAAATATATATAGCGCATAAATTATTTTTGGGGGGAAATCATCATTCGCATTTGCATATTGCATCTCTTTTATGTAGAGAACTTAGAATCTTGGCGAATTTGAACTTAGAACCTTGGCGAATATTAACTTAGATCTTTTGCTTGCACTAGATGACTTAGACGCTTGACATCAAATTAGAAACGCTCACTAGAGACTGATGTTGCCTTAGTTCTAAGATCGCGTTCATCTAAGCTCACGCCTAAGCATAACAAATCTCGAACTTAGTCATTCTTATCCTTGTACGAATTAGAAAATTTCCTTATTCGAAACAATAAAAATCAAGTCTTTATTAAAACACTCTCTTTTCCAAAAATTTTGTTGGATTCCCAAACAACAAATCCATTTCAAACGCACGGCTCATTTAAAACTTGACCCGAACCTTCTTGAGAATTATGAATAGGCAGTTATGGGGACATAACTGAAGTCCTAAGGGGGAGAGGATGTGATACCCCGTAATAATTTATCTTTGGAGTTCGACTCGATAAGATGTATCCTGAATAAATATATATATATATAGATATATATATATATATATATATAATAAACAACTTCAAATTGTTTTGAACTACGTTATGGCTTGATCCCTTCACAGGGTACGTAGGCAGCTTAGAAGTTTTAATTCTAAGTTCAGTCACAACATATAAAACAAACACAAGACCTTTAGTACGAGAAAAGCCGAAACACAACTTCGAGGACGAAGTTGATTCTTAAGGAGGGTAGACTGTAATACCCGTGAATTTTCCATCATAAAATAAAACGATAATTACATAAATAAATAATAAATAAAATAAATATCATAAATAAATAAATGAGTCCAGCAAATAAATAAATAAACATAAGGAAATGAGAAATGAGATTTTAACTTAAAAAGGAATTAAAGGAATTTAATTAAATAAAAGAATTGATTAAGGATAAATAAATTGTACACCAAAACCCGACACTAATGAACTCGAGGATTCGAGTCCAAAACATCCAATTAGACCCGAGTGAAAATTTAGAGAGAAAGTAGAAGCCCGAATATACCCCGGGAATCGGAATTCGGGAGCATAGAGGGATAGAAACCCGAAAGAGAGGCGGAAAAGCACGACCCGCCCGGACCGAAGTCCAGGCGAGTGTCGCGCGGTGGCCGCGCGGTGAAACAAGAAACAGCGCGCCACGACCGCGCCACTTGACAGATTCGTCCGTTGCGTGAATCTCTCGCCCGAACGCGGATTTTTCGACTTTCGGTTGAACGTCTCTCGACCCAAGACCTTTAGGTCAGATGTTGGACGCCCTAGGGCTTGGGAAATCTATAAATAAAGCCCTTGGGAGCCCCAAACAAGTTTACAAAACCCTACAACATTCTATACGTTCGAAACCCTAAATCCGGAGTCGTCGGAGGCACGAAACCAAGACGAACGTTGTTGGACGAGTTTCTCTACAGATCTCCATAGTCGTGGTAAGTCTCGATCCAATCTTTATTCAATAAACGATTCGAAAACGAATCCTAATCATCTCCTTTTTCTTTCTACACCTCGAATTGGATCTAGATCGTAGAACCCGACGAACGGAGAGGAGGAACGGTAGACGGGAAGCCACGCCTTCGAATAGACGATCCCCGACGTTCATAAACTCAGTAAGTTAACTCTTACATGGTTTTGGGATGAATTAAAACATTCAAAACTAAAAGATTAAC
Source organism: Hygrophila difformis (assembly GCA_030278955.1). Taxonomy (NCBI): domain Eukaryota; kingdom Viridiplantae; phylum Streptophyta; class Magnoliopsida; order Lamiales; family Acanthaceae; genus Hygrophila; species Hygrophila difformis. The sequence continues at coordinate 41,105,762 of JAOANR010000003.1, read as the reverse complement.
AAGAAACCGAAAATCTGTCAACTTAGGTTTTCTACCGATGCAACAGTTTTGATGAATTTTTCCGAACCTTAAAACGACTTCAAACGGAAAAACTTAAAACACGAAAAACGTTCCTAAAACATTAATCTAGGTTGTGTAAAAATTTCATGATTTTTCATTACGTTTTGGTATCTGAAAATCGTTCGAAACCAAACTGTTCAAAAATTAGATCTTGAAATCTTGACAGATTCTTGGCCCGAACTTGTTGGCGTTTTTGACAATAGATATAGGATGAATTAGATCTTTTGCTGAACGTGAAACTTGTAGGTAGATGTCCTAAGAAGGTGTCTGTAAAATTTTGTTAATTTTGGAGTTGATTTGCTATGGTAGAATTCGAAATCTCTAAACTGTGACCTAGGAAATTCGGACAGATTTATGCTTCTGTGAAAATTAGTGTTTTTGACCTATTTAGGTATCTCGGATTGAAAAAGTTAAAACACGAAAGTTGTAGATCTCGACGTTTTGGAGTCAGTTGTGAAATTTCGGAATTTTTGAAATTAAATCTGTTTTTTAATAAATTTTAGAGTAAACAGTGGTTGACCGAGTCAAAACTTGAAATCTTGTTGAAACGGTGGAATTAGCCTTTGAGGTTGAAACGGATAGAAATACTTTGGCATTCGATACAAGAAACGAGAAGATTAAAATTTTGCGGGTTATGACTAAGCTAGATACTGTCAATGTTCTCTGCGGCTTGGGACATAAGAGCCCAAGTGTATGTCTAGGTTGACGTAAGAGCCCTAGCGAAACACTGATCGTATGGCTAGCGGATGGATTAACTCTAACTAAAAGATCGACCATGATACCTGTGGACATAAGAGCCCAGGCGTAAGGCTGGCGGACATAAGAGCCCTAGCGGTGGTGATCTGTAAAAGATATGAAACGAGAAGTTGCGAGAATTCCAAATTAGAGCTGTATTAAATTGTGTTGTTAAATTTATGGCAATTTATTTAATTACGTTGCAAGCTATATGATGATCTTATGAATCCACATTTCTAAATTATGCGATTACATGAATTATTTAAATTATGCACATGTTTTCATTAAATTTAAATAAAGGCTTTGAAACCTCATAATCTTGTATGTGTTAACTTACTCAGCACGTAGTGCTGACCAAAACCGTATTTTTCTTCCTGTTACTTTCAGAGCCGAAGAATATGCATCATCATATGCATTCATGGGAATTTTGGGAAAATGCTTTATTTGTAAATGATACGTTAGACTAGAAATTTCATGAACGGGCCTGTTTAACCCGTATTCTGGCCATGTGGGCCGTATTTTTAAATTCCGCTGCATTATACTTATGTAAATATTATTTTCCGCTGCAACCTTGATGTACTATTTTTAAATTATATATAAACGGGCTGTTTGAATGTTTAAATTCTGAAAAACCATAGCCTTGCATCTCTTTAGCAAGCTCGGAGAAACCGTGTCTTGCTAGGGAGGTGTGGCGGTGACATCCCGACCTGGGTGACCAAAAACCGGGGTGTTACACCAATGCTTCCTTGATCCTATTGAACGCCTCAATACACTCGTCAGTAAAATCAAACTCAACATCTTTACATAGCAGCTTAAACAGAGGTAATGCAATTTTTGAAAAATCTTTTATGAACCTCCGATAAAATCCAGCATGTCCCAGGAAACTTCTCAAAGTTTTTAAATTATTAGGAGGTGGAATTTTTGCAATCACTTCTACTTTAGCCCTATCAACTTCAATGCCATTTTTAGAAATCCTATGTCCTAAGACAATACCTTCATTAACCATAAAATGACATTTTTCCCAATTAAGAACTAAATTCGACTCTTCACATCTAATCAGAACTTTTTCCAAGTTAATTAAGCATTTTTCAAAATCAGACCCGAATACAGAAAAATCATCCATAAATACCTCAATGCATGTCTCAATTAAATCAGAAAATATAGACATCATGCATCTCTGAAATGTAGCTGGAGCATTACACAAACCAAATGGCATTCTCCTATATGCAAATGTACCGTAAGGACATGTAAATGTAGTTTTATCTTGATCCTCAGGTGCAATTGGAACTTGATTATAACCAGAATAGCCATCTAAAAAGCAATAAAACTCATGACCAGCTAAACGCTCTAACATTTGATCAATAAAAGGCAGTGGGAAATGATCTTTCCTAGTCTTATCGTTCAATCTCCTATAATCAATGCATACACGCCATCCAGTAGTAGGTCTAGTAGGTACTAATTCACCGTTTTCATTTCTAATCACAGTCATACCTCCCTTTTTAGGTACTACTTGAACTGGACTCACCCACTGACTATCAGAAATAGGATAGATAATACCTGCATCGAGTAGTTTAATAACCTCTGATCTTACAGCTTCTTGTAGATGTGGATTCAATCTCCTCTGGGGCTGTCTCACTGGCTTGTCATCCTCCTCCATATAAATCCGATGTGTACACAATGCTGGACTCAGTCCCTTGATGTCAGCTACCGTCCAACCTATTGCTCTAACATACTTGCTCAACACTTGGGTTAATGCATTTAATTGATCATCATTTAATTTATTACTTGCAATAACAGGTAAAGTATCATTCTCACCAAGAAAAACATACCTCAAATGTGATGGCAGCTCTTTCAATGTCAATGTAGGTGGCTTTTCAACAGACGGGACTAACTTGGATTCTTCTATTGCACATGTTACTTGCACAGGTAATCCTCCCTCACACTTACTTTTAGCTAAGTCCTCACAACTCTCCACTAACTGCTCAAATTTCCTATAGGGATCGTGTCTAGCAAAGAACTCTCTCTCAATCACCTCATCCTCCTGATAGATAGTTGTGACTCTATTACACTGGTAGGTGTCAGAACTAGCGTGTTGTGTTTTAGTTGTCTTAGAAATGTCAAACGACACTTGTTCATTACCTACTTTAAGTGTAATTTTACCATCATCCATATCAACCATAGCCCTACCAGTTTGCAAAAATGGTCTACCTAAAATCAGAGGAATATCAATGTCTTTTTCCATATCAAGAACAACAAAGTCAACAGGGAAAATGAAGCTCTCTACTTGAACAGGAACATCTTCTACAATGCCTAAAGGAGTCCTAATAGATCTATCAGCAAGCTGTAACTGCATCCTAGTAGGCTTCACAACTCCTACTCCTAGTTCTCTAAAGACATGTAGAGGCATCAGATTAATACTAGACCCGAGATCACACAGAGCTTTGTTGAATTCTTTAGTGCCAATAATGCACGGAATAGTATAACTCCCAGGATCTTTTTGTTTAATAGGTTGCCTTCTTTGTAAAATTGCACTGCATTCCCCTGTCAGTGTCACTTTCTCTTCGTCATCAACACTCCTCTTTTTTGATAGAATTTCTTTTAAAAACTTAGCATACACAGGCATTTGTGCAATGGCATCAGAAAAAGGAATATCAATTCTTAAATTTTTAAAGACTTCTAAGAATTTAGCATAATCTTTATCTTCCTTACCCCTCTTAAGACGCTGTGGATATGGAATAGGTGGCTGATATGGCTTGACTGAGACAACAGACTTTCCTTTACCCTTATCTTGTTCAACTCGAAGTTTCTCACTCTCCTTAGTGTCATCAGTGTTTTTATGCTGAGTTTCTTTCTCTATATCCTCATTTTGATCATCTACAGCATCAGCTAAAATCTCTGGATCATCTAAGGTAGGGTAAGGATTGGGTAATTCCTTTTTGTTCCTTAAAGTGATTGCTTTACATTGCTCTTTTGGATTAGGATCAGGCATGCTTGCTAGTGTTCCTTGCTGTCTATTTGAAGTGTCCCTAGCAATTTGACCAACTTGTACTTCTAAATTTCTCATTGAGGCTTGCATTTGCTGAATTGTTTGTTGTTGAGACACGATTGTGCTCATTAACTCTTTTAAATTAACCTCATCACTTACTTGATTTTGTTGCAGCTGTTGTTGAGGTTGAAAGTTCCTAGGCTGTTGGGTAGGGTAAAAAGGTTGATTCTGATTTCTGTTTTGATTATAGTTTTGGTTTTGATTTTGGTTTTGAAAATTCTGGTTTTGATTTGGGTAATTTTGATTTTAGTTTTGTGGATAAGATTGACGGTTGTTTTGTGGATAGGTGTTTTGTTGAAATTGAGAATTCTGATTTGGATAGAAGTTTTGATTTTGAGGACGGTTTTGGTTGTAGTTTTGCTGCCTATTTCCCATGTAGTTCACATCTTCCACTTGCTCCTCAGTCCCCTCACACTGCATAGTCTCTTGAAGTCCTTGATCAAGCAAGTGACAAGCTGATGACTCATGAGGTCCATGACAAATACCGCATCTCACAACTTTAGCTTGACCTTTCTTAAGCGTAGAAACCTCCCTCATTAAAGCATCTAACTTAGAATCTATAGCAACTGCCTTTTCTACCTCATAGATTCCCCCTTTTGTTTTATTTCTAGCATTTTTCTTACCAGGAAATTTTTTCATATTAGAAATCTTTTTCTCTATGATTTCCTTAGCTCTAGAGGGTCCTATAGACAGAAACGAATCTCCAGCTGCCGCATCCAACAAGTTCCTCCAATGATCAATCAACCCATTGTAGAAGAAGTGCATCTGCTGCCAATCTTCAAAGCCATGATTCGGGCATCTCGCCAATAAAGTGTTATATCTATCCCATGCTTCAAGTAAAGTTTCACCCTCATCTTGCACAAATTCTTTGATTTTTTCTTGTAATTCAATAACCTTGGATGGTGGGAAGAATTGTTCTAAGAAAGCTTCTAACATTTTATCCCAAGTAGTGACATCCCTTAATTGAAGTGAGTTGTACCAAGTTTTAGCTTTATCTCTGAGTGAAAACGAGAACAATCTCAACTTAATTTCATCACTAGTAACACCATTTATTTTCACTGTATCAGAATAGTCCAGAAAGTTCCTTATGTGTTCTACAGCATCATTAGTAGGTGCTCCATTATATTGATTAGCTTGAACCATTGTGATTAGTGCAGGTTGAAGGGTAAAGCTTAAAGCATCTACATCTGGCCTAGGAGTTCTATTAAGCAGATTTCCGCTAGTTCCTTGTAAGTGTTCTTCAATGGTCATTTCAGCTTGATCATCGTGCTCCAAATCACCACCGTCACCTCCATTATTACCCTAATTATCATTATTATTCGCTGCCATGTTTAACCTATTGAACTGAGCAACTAATTGATTAGTTTGAATTGTTGAAACTCCAGTCGTTGGAGAATAGTCTTCTTCATCAGATGATGAATTAATTAAAATTTCCAACTGTGCTGGTCTCCTACGTTTCCCTAGTCTAATCGCTCTAAGAGTACGCTCAATTTCAGGATCATAAGCTATTTCTGCTTGTTTGCTTCGCACTGCAAATATTAAATAAAATAAAGTAAAATAAGTAACAGTTAAATTAATATTTAACTTAATAGATTTAAATTAATAAACTAAAAACAATTAAAAATTCACAACAAATTCCCCGGCAACGACGCCAAAAACTTGATGGGTGATTTTCACTACTCATATTTTACCACAAGCGGATGGTTGTCATCAAGTAATAAAAACCGGTGAATACCGGGTCGAATCCACAGGGAATTTCAGAATATTATTTCATTCCGGAGAAATTTTAATTGTTCTTAAGTTCATTAATTATATTTAATATATTTGAAAAGATTTTGATTAATTCTAATGGTGATTTAATTAAAAATAGTGACGTTAAATTTAAAATAAAGCAAATTAAAATTATATTTAATAAGGATATAAATGGGAGATGCTTGTAATATTTTAAATATCGCCATCTTTATATAAAATAGAAATTGCATATTGATTTAGCATTTTCCAATGTCTAAAAAGATCAATTTCTTAAAATTAATTATTTTATAAAGATCAAAAATATTATAATCTGCTAATAATCAAATTATGCTTAAACAGATTTCATGGAAGTTGGTTAAATTATCTAACATTCTGCAATCATTATTCTAGGCATAAATTTTTGTCTTTCCCAAGCTTACAAATTTTCCTATAGCAATTAAAAGGCACTTTTCATTTCTCAAATCATTGTGCACATGCCAGAATCCATTTATAATGTAATTTATTCCCAATTCCGGTACTAAAATATTAATTCTACTTTTTATCTCCCGATTTAGCAAAGCAGAAATCACAAAATTGAATTCTAACATTTAATTATGCAGAACAGTGTAAATAATTTAACAATTATGGTAAAATAATAGCAACACATGGTAAACTGGATTTAATTCATATTATTAAAATGCAGATAAATTAGAATTACTGCCAGATTACTAAAAATAGGGAATTAAGATTGATCGATCATTTCAGGCTTTAGCAGATTAATAATTTGGATAGCAGATTTAGCAAAAACACAGAGTGTCGATTAGTTTAATAGCATATAACATATAATTCTGATACAGATTCTAACATCCTAGCAGATTACTCCAATTTAATCGACCAAAAAGCAAACTAACAGCAAAACATGAATTTCACTTCTACCATTTATGCAGAATAGCGCTCAAACTAGATAAATCATAATCTGACATTTTAATCATAGTTCCAGATTCCAATAAAAAACAACGACACATTATATTACTTCCATAAAAGATGAATTCGTACTTCAAAGTGATTTTGAACTCCCGTTCTAGAACACTTCTAACACGAACAATACAGAAATCCGTCTACAAATTAAGAACATGATAGCAGATTACATTTAGAGGCAAATTCAATTCATTACAGAGCAAGAAAAAGAAAGGCAACACCTATGATAAGAAGAATTCACTCAGAACAGCATTCTGGCCAATTCCTCCGGCTTGATTTTGTGTTTCCGGCCTTCTTCTCCCATTTTCCAGATGTTTTCAGAGAGTTCTTGTCGATGAATGGTAAGTCTGGTCTGAAGAAATGAAGAAAAACGGCCCTTAAAACCGTGTTCGGGAGGTTAGAAAACTGCTCAACCGCGACTGTGGCGCAAAAAGTGGCGCTCGTAAGAGGTTTTCGGCGCCACCAAGGAGCTGCGGCGCATACGGAGATTTTCCAAATTTTCGAAAATGGCGCAAAAAATGGCGCAGAAGGGCACTTTTATGCGCCGCCAAGAAGGTGCGGTGCATTCTGACAATTTTCCAAATTTTACCCTGTGGCGCATAAAATGGCGCTTCGGAGCAGTTTTAGGCGCCACCAAGCTATTGTGGCGCATCCTGAAGCTTTTTCAATCCGAAATTTTCCCAAGTGTTGAGGTGGCGCATAAAGTGGCGCTGAAGAGCATTTTTATGCGCCGCCATGCCTATGTGGCGCATTCTGGAGCCTTCCAGTGTTGAAAATTCTGAATTTTGCATCCTTTGACCTCCGAACATCTTCTTTCTTCATTTTAATGCCTGAAACATCATTGCAATGCATTAGAATTGCCAAAGTCTTATTAAAAAGCATAAAACAAGGTAAATTGGGCTTAGAAAAGCTCAATTTAACCGGTCTTATTAATATTTACACATTACATGAAATATACACTAAAAAGCAGTAAAATAAGGTCTCATGCATGCAATTTAGGTTCATTTTATCATAATTTAAGCTTATTTAAATGTGGTTTCACAGGGTGCATCACCTATCCACAATCACCCAAATCTTATTCATGCCTTTAGGTGATCGGGGTAATCCCGAGACAAAATCCATTGAGATGCTATCCCACTTCCAACTTGGAATCTCTAGTGGTTGCATCAGTCCTAAGGGTTTATGTCTCACTGCTAGGGGTGGGCATCGGGTCGGGTTTGGTGGGTTCAGGTTAGTCGGGTTCGGGTTAATCGGGTTCGGGTAGAAAAATAAATTACACATCCATTACCCGACATTGGTGGGTTGTAACACCCCGGATTTGATAACCCAGGCCGAGGTGTCACCGCCGCATCACCCTAGCAAGACACGGATCCCCGAGCTCGCTAAGGAGGTGCAAGGCTTATGGGTATGCAAAGTTTTAAAATATTCAACAATGAATCCGGAATCCAGTAATACTTTAATCAAGTACGGTAGTAAAAATCATCATGCATGGATAAGGTAAATGCAGCGGAAATGTAATCACGGCCAACACGGCCAAAACCTCGGGTTAAACAGACCCGGTAAACAGTAATACGATGCAGAAAGCGAAAATGTTCATAAATAACTCCCCCCAAGTGCATGCGTATGCGTCATTCGACATACTCTGTAAAGAAAAATGACAACGGTTGTCAGTATAAAAATATACTGAGTAAGTTAATCTCTAACTAACAAATAAAAGGGGTTACAAGTGTTTAAACTAAAGATTTTGCTTACCGTACGAGAATTTAAAAATACATGATTTATTAGCAGCGGAAAAACATGATTAAAGGACTTAATTTTAAAAGCGTAATTTAAAGCATAATTTAAGATGCATAAATTTTAAATACATAATTAAAGACATGATAAATACGATTTAAGCATAATGAAACACTCACACAAGTCTTTTACTTTTCATCCCGTAGACCAAGAAGAGGACACCATACCGGGAGATCACTAACGAGGCAATCTCAACATAGGACCACTAACGAGGCAGTCCAAACAATGGGAGACCACTAACGAGGCAGTCTCAAAGATAGTAGGACCACTAACGAGGCGATCCAAAAAGATAGTAGGACCACTAACGAGGCGATCCACAAATACAGTGCGCGAGATCACTAACGAGTCAATCTCAGATAGTAAGGAGACCACTAATGAGGCAGTCTCAAAGATAATGATAGCATGACGATCGGCTCAGCCTAGTGAACGGGATTTTTCGAAAGTTCGTATTTCAAAGTTATCAAATGATCGTTATCGCGTTTTCAAAGTTCGAGTTTTCTCAAGTTCGAAAAATCCTATTCGAGGCAGTTCACGCCTTTCTTAATTAAAAATTCGTCTTTTCACCAAAAATTCTGAAATTTTTATAGTAATTCAAAAACACACACACGAACAACTTTCATGTTTTAAGTTTTGGGAAATAAGGTTCCGAAGTGAGTCGAATTTCGAGCTCATTGCAAGGAATAATTTCTGTCTTAAAAACTGTTTTCGTCACAGGTTCGTGCAACGCCGATTAAAAATTCATTTCAAAACCAATCGATGTGAAATTTTTACAGTAATTACACAACACGTTAAGGAACAACTTTCATGTTTTAAGAATTTGGAAATAATGAATTCTTGGTACTCAAAAATCGATTACACTCACTGCATACTCGCGGCCCTTAAAACAATTTTAAAACAGTTCTGAAAATTCGGCCGTTTGGCATATCAAATGAACACCAAAATCCGTGAAATTTTATATGCATAATTTAGACAAAATTATCTACAACTTTTGTTAAGGAATGCAAGGTTAAATCATTCGAAAAATGGGTGAAAAACATGCATCAAGTTGAATATGGAAATCTGTCTCAGTTTTAAAACGTTCGGTTCAATACAGAACGTTTACGGCGGGATTTGGGATAGCAAAACTCAATGTCAACGGCTGAAATTTGGACACAAGATAGATAAAGGTGTTAGAAACAACTTTTATGTTGAAAAGTTTTCGGTTTGAATTCCCGAAGGTCGAGTTTCGGGCGAGTCTTTGAAATTGGATGAAAATAGGGTTTTTGAAAACCGATTTTTGTTACAAGCCTATATCTCGAGATTTAAACAACAAACAACCACGAAAATTTGTGAGTAAGGTTTTAACTTACCTAGTTAGAGAATAGGGTCGCTGGATTGGGTTTCCGGACGTCCTAGGTCACGACGAACGGCCAACTTCTCCGATCGCCTTTTGTTCGTTTTCCAATGGAAAATCGTAGTAAGGGAAAAGGGTTAGAATATGAGTTTCTGAGATCTATGGACGAATTGGAACTTTGTACAATAGCTTACCAAGAGTCTAGAGGGCAGGGGCTTGTCCCGGTCGTCCCGTCGTCGCCGGAATACTCGCCGGAAAGTGGTGTCGAAGGAGTTTTGAACTTGGAGAGGGAATTGAGGGAGGGTAGGAAGTGTTTTCTGAAACTCTAGGGTTTGGGGCGCCCCTAGGGTATTCTTAAGCCTTCCCCAAGGCTGAGATCCGATTACCATCGAAGGGGGTGTTAATTTTGGCAAGAAAATCGCCATGTAAGGAAAGTTTACACCTCCTGCACCTCTGGCGCGCTGGTGACGCGCACGTAGGCTTTTGTCCGCGCGGAGCACGCGTGGTCTGCCCTGGAGTCACGACTCCTCCGTCCGCGCGGTGGGCGCGCGGAGAGCGCGGGCCGGCCGGACCGGCCGGTTCGGCGGTCCGCGTGTTCCGTCGGGTCTTTCCTTGCTTTCCCCTATCGGTTTTCTACGTGTTAGCTCGATTCCTTGGGTCGTCTCCGGTTCGGAATCTTCTCCTTAAACTTGTTATGAGTCCGGCTTATCGCTCGCAACATTTCCATGTCCTAATTAGCCTAGTCTAAATTGGTTCCAACTCCTCCTATCGTCCTTGTGATCTATTTCGTGATTTATTTTGTGATTTATTTCGTGACTGAACTTAGAAATTAGTTCCAAGCTGCCTACGTACCCTGTGAAGGGATCAAGTCATGACGTAGTTCAAAACAATTTGAATTTGTTTTTCCTCGGGTGTTACATCCTCCCCCCCTTAAGAATACAGTTATGTCCCCATAACTGTGGTTGGGTCATCTTGGAAGAGGGTAGGGTAACGTTGCCTCATGTCGGCTTCCAATTCCCAGGTCGCCGTTTCCGTCTCGTGGTTGGACCACAGGACCTTGACCATCTTTACAGTTTTATTCCTTGTCACCCTTTCCTTGTAGTCGAGTATTTGCACCGTGGTTTCTTCATAGGTCAAGTCATCATCCAATTCGATTACGTCCGGTTGGAGTACATGCGACGTGTCGGGCACATACTTCTTCCGTTGGGGGTCGTGGAGCTCGTTATGGATACGAGCAAACTGTGGTGGGGACGTTAGTTAATAAGCGGTTTTCTATTCCCTACGGAATTTCTTATGGTCCCTATGTATTTACGTCCCGAGGGTTTCCTGTAGTCCTGCGAAAGGAGGACGTGGGGCAATTCTGCTGTCCTTGCCCGGAATAATGCCAGGTGATGCTCCATGTCGTCGTATTTCACTGTCAATGTATGCCCGAGTTCAGTGAGGAGCCTATAGCAAAAGAGATTGAGCAGAACAGGAAAAATAAAACTCCCTCCGGGTCCCGCGCGGTAATGAGCCCCAGCGCGCGGAGAGCGCGCGGCTCCCTCTGTTCGAGAAAATAGGGCTCGCGCTCCGCGCGAGCCACTTCCCCCATTTTCCATTCGAGAACACACCCCCAATTCTCTCTAAATCCGGCGAGTTACCTTCCTGTCTGCTTGATTTCGACTTCAATTTCACTCATCGAGGTACGATTCTACTAAACCCACTTACTAATTTCAACTTTTATGGTTTGTATGACTTGATTTGTGAGGAGATTTAGGAAATTAGGGTTTGTGTACAAAAATTGGGGGTTTGTAACTTTTAGGCTTGATTTGTGCAAATTAGCAAGTGTACGTGGCAATTGTTGTTACTCTTGTTGCCTTGCCTATGTTTATGTTATAATGTGTTTATGTTTTTGGCAAATTCTTGTTGAATTCGAATCCTTAGAAAGGCTATGAAGTTTTTGATGTTTGGTTGTTATTGGGGTGTGATTATTAGTTCGTTCCCCTGTTGTTTGGTGCTGTAGGATATGCTGTGTTGTTATTAGAATGATTGTTTCATTCTGTGGGCAATTTCTGTGTATTGTTAGTAACTTAGGTTTTGGTTTATTGCGCACATAATGTGTTCGACGAAATGCCACAAAGGGTTTAGGCACTAGTTTGAGAATATCCTTTGTCTAGATTACCTCCTGGTTGGTCTTAGCCAACGGTAGGATTTGTTGTTCTTACGGTATATTCGCGTTGGAAGTGTATATTGATGCCCTTTACGTATTTTCGCTTGACTTTTGTGTGGGACTTAGTCTTATAATCGGTATTTGGTAACTTGCAGGATGTTGCTCTTTTTGTGGGTTGTTTTGGCGTCTCTCATGTGTCCTCCGAGGACTAGGAGACGAGTTGCTGATGAGGCTGGCCCCAGTCATGCCGCTCCGGCGATGCCTGATTTCGACGAGAGCGAGTCAGAGGAGGACGAGGAGCAGCGGGGCCCGCGACTCAGGGGTCTTCCGGACGAGGTGCGTCCTCACCGGCACGACAGGTTCCGGTTTAAGACGAAGGCTGCCCAGGACTTTTATTTCGACGAGCTTCGTCGAAACAGGGCTTACGTCCCTGAGAGAGGCATATATCCTCTTCACATGGGCGATGACAGGGTCAGCGCAGTCTTGGAGTATCTGCAGTGGACCGGTTTGGCACGTCACCCCGAGGGCGTCGCCTCCGGTTATTTGGCTATGGAGGTTATTGCCAACATTGGCGGTCTCGGGGAGGGTGACGATCTATCCCGGGTATGGGTCCGTGGTCGCTATCTCGACTTCAGTGCTCGGGCGATCAATGTCTATTTTGGCTTGCCCGACGATGGCGTATTCCGGCCACAGCCCGAGGGACGTGTTCTTGCTCATGCGTGGAACACCTTATGCACCATAGTGCCTCCTCAGCTCGAGCACAGTCATGAGCTTCGTTTGACGACGATGGACTCCCCTTGGCGAGAGCTTGCTCAGCTGTGGTTAGGGCGTGTCCAGCCGATCACCCCGAGCCACATCGTCCTGGATCACGTCTACGAGACCATTTGCTTTATCGCGCGAGACGGTAGGGTGAATGTAGGAGCTTGCATCGAGGACAACTTGCGGGGTATGCGGAGAGGACGAGGGAGTAGGGTGATTACCCACGTTCACCTCATCTGTGGGTTGTGCGCGGCGCAGGGGATTCGCACTACACCGGAGACAGACCCGTACGACCTAGCACCGGGCCGTTGCTACCGTATCCCGACTTATGCTGACCGGCGTAGCGCCTTACGTCTTGGGGCTCCCCGTGCTGTACTTCGCCCGCAGCCTGATGACGGCGGCCTGATCCTTGTTGTACCACCGGAGTAGCCACCCCCTCCTCCAGTAGTTCCACCTCCCGCTGGGGCACCTCCTGTTGTGGCACCTCAGGGGCAGGAGACGATCCAGATGCTGCAGATGATGCAGGAGATGCGGGTCAGTATGGACGCCGGGTTTGCAGCTGGGCAGGCTCGTTATGACGCCCTCGACGCTAGGTTGGACTTCTATCAGACCCGTATGGACTCGTTTGCTACGAGGCAGGCTCAGCAGCAGGCCACCATGTCCGACATGTACGCCTATGTGCGGCAGATGGACGACTACATGCGCCGGCAGTTCCCGCCTCCCGATCAGTGATGTCTCCTTTTTGTTTCGTGTTTTCGTTTAGGTTTTGCATTTAGACGTACTTTGTTTAGTTTCCTCCTTATGAGGACGTTGCTGTTGCCTGGGATCTGTGATTTATATTTTCGTTATGTTATTGCTTAGTTAGGTGTTTGACATGTGTTAGTTGTTTGCTGCTGTTTTAGAACCATGATTTAATTGTTCTGTCCATTTTATGGTTTGAGATGCTCTGGATTTACTGTTACCTTCCTATCGTATCTGCATGTGTGTGGATTGCCCAACAATACCTACGTCGTTGCTTGACTAAACCGCTTCAAGGAACTTAGATAAACTAGTGTGATAAGATATACGGGGTAGAGTTTATATGTTAAATAAATAGCTGCTTGTAAGGGGAAAAATTTATTGGATGAAGATTAGTCTTTTAATAGGTATTTATTGGGGTTTGTTGTAGAGGTTGCTGCTGGAACTTAGGTAAGATTTATTTATTTATTCTTATTTATTTATTTATTTATTTATTTTTTATTATTATTATTATTATTTTTTTTGGTCTAGGGTTGTATGTTCCTTTCTTTGATCATGGTAGTTAAAGAATTTAATAAAATGTATGGAATAAATTTAAATAGGCTTGTATTTTTATTATTCAAGAAATAAATTTGGGTTACAAGCATTCGAAACGGAAATAGCAATGGTGCATCAGTATGGATCCCTAAGTCTAGGGTGACTAGGTAGGTACATCCTCGATGGGATTGTCCTCGTCGCTGGATATGTCAATGGGAATGGGTGTCCCCACCGGGCTCGGGCTCGGAGGGAATATATCAGCCTCTAGGCCCAGCAGCTCAGCTCCTAAATGTCCTATTTGCATCATCAGTTCGTTATCCTTGTTTTGGAGTGCAACCACTAGTGTTTGGAGTTCAGCGACTTGGGCCTTGAGTTGGGTTATTTCATGATGGTCAGCTTCCCTAAGATGTCTCAGATAGTCCACGTTACTCTCTAGATGCCCCACTCGAGCTTTGAAGTGGTTGACATGCTGTTGGGACTCGAGATATGCGTTGGTCAGTTTCATCATCAGGTTGGTCATGTTCGCGTTCGGTTCAGCCATCTAATGTCAACAAGGGAGGTTAGAGTTAGACATTTTTCAGGCAAGGTTAAGATATGCACGAATTTTAAATCTATATGCAACATGCAAGTGCAAGTCCCTTCCCCATAAAAATTTAGTTTATTTTAAAATAAATTGCTAAAAGTTGGGCCTCTATAGTGGGCCAAAATTTAATATTTCTTTGGCTAAGATTTTGGGCTATGTAAAAAGGATTACAGACTTTTGGGCTAAAAATAATACTACTAGTCAAAATAAATAATTTTAAAAGAAATAACACTTGGGTTTAAAAATAATGGTTTAAAATAATAGTAGTAGCTTTAAAAATTTTCCGGGCTCTGATACCAACTTGTAACACCACGGATTTGATAACCCAGGCCGAGGTGTCACCGCCGCATCACCCTAGCAAGACACGGATCCCCGAGCTCGCTAAGGAGGTGCAAGGCTTATGGGTATGCAAAGTTTTAAAATATTCAACAATGAATCCGGAATCCAGTAATACTTTAATCAAGTACGGTAGTAAAAATCATCATGCATGGATAAGGTAAATGCAGCGGAAATGTAATCACGGCCAACACGGCCAAAACCTCGGGTTAAACAGACCCGGTAAACAGTAATACGATGCAGAAAGCGAAAATGTTCATAAATAACTCCCCCCAAGTGCATGCATATGCGTCATTCGACATACTCTGTAAAGAAAAATGACAACGGTTGTCAGTATAAAAATATACTGAGTAAGTTAATCCCTAACTAACAAATAAAAGGGGTTACAAGTGTTTAAACTAAAGATTTCGCTTACCGTACGAGAATTTAAAAATACATGATTTATTAGCAGCGGAAAAACATGATTAAAGGACTTAATTTTAAAAGCGTAATTTAAAGCATAATTTAAGATGCATAAATTTTAAATACATAATTAAAGACATGATAAATATGATTTAAGCATAATGAAACACTCACACAAGTCTTTTACTTTTCATCCCGTAGACTAAGAAGAGGACACCATACCGGGAGATCACTAACGAGGCAATCTCAACATAGGACCACTAACGAGG
The DNA here is from genome assembly GCA_030278955.1 of Hygrophila difformis. Classification (NCBI taxonomy): domain Eukaryota; kingdom Viridiplantae; phylum Streptophyta; class Magnoliopsida; order Lamiales; family Acanthaceae; genus Hygrophila; species Hygrophila difformis. The sequence continues at coordinate 41,090,312 of JAOANR010000003.1, read as the reverse complement.
CAGTCCAAACAATGGGAGACCACTAACGAGGCAGTCTCAAAGATTGTAGGACCACTAACGAGGCGATCCAAAAAGATAGTAGGACCACTAACGAGGCGATCCACAAATACAGCGCGCGAGATCACTAACGAGGCAATCTCAGATAGTAAGGAGACCACTAACGAGGCAGTCTCAAAGATAATGATAGCATGACGATCGGCTCAGCCTAGTGAACGGGATTTTTCGAAAGTTCGTATTTCAAAGTTATCAAATGATCGTTATCGCGTTTTCAAAGTTCGAGTTTTCTCAAGTTCGAAAAATCCTATTCGAGGCAGTTCACGCCTTTCTTAATTAAAAATTCGTCTTTTCACCAAAAATTCTGCAATTTTTATAGTAATTCAAAAACACACACACGAACAACTTTCATGTTTTAAGTTTTTGGAAATAAGGTCCCGAAGTGAGTCGAATTTCGAGCTCATTGCAAGGAATAATTTCTGTCTTAAAAACTGTTTTCGTCACAGGTTCGTGCAACGCCGATTAAAAATTCATTTCAAAACCAATCGATGTGAAATTTTTACAGTAATTACACAACACGTTAAGGAACAACTTTCATGTTTTAAGAATTTGGAAATAATGAATTCTTGGTACTCAAAAATCGATTACACTCACTGCATACTCGCGGCCCTTAAAACAATTTTAAAACAGTTCTGAAAATTCGGCCGTTTGGCATATCAAATGAACACCAAAATCCATGAAATTTTATATGCATAATCTAGACACAATTATCTACAACTTTTGTTAAGGAATGCAAGGTTAAATCATTCGAAAAATGGGTGAAAAACATGCATCAATTTGAATATGGAAATCTGTCTCAGTTTTAAAACGTTCGGTTCAATACAGAAAGTTTACGGCGGGATTTGGGATAGCAAAACTCAATGTCAACGGCTGAAATTTGGACACAAGATAGATAAAGGTGTTAGGAACAACTTTTATGTTGAAAGGTTTTCGGTTTGAATTCCCGAAGGTCGAGTTTTAGGCGAGTCTTTGAAATTGGACGAAAATAGGGTTTTTGAAAACCGATTTTTGTTACAAGCCTATATCTCGAGATTTAAACAACAAACAACCACGAAAATTTGTGAGTAAGGTTTTAACTTACCTAGTTAGAGAATAGGGTCGCTGGATTGGGTTTCCAAACGTCCTAGGGTCACGATGAACGGCCAACTTCTCCGATCGCCTTTTGTTCGTTTTCCGATGGAAAATCGTAGTAAGGGAAAAGGGTTAGAATATGAGTTTCTGAGATCTATGGACGAATTGAAACTTTGTACAATAGCTTACCAAGAGTCTAGAGGGCAGGGGCTTGTCCCGGTCGTCCCGTCGTCGCCAGAATACTCGCCGGAAAGTGGCGTCGAAGGAGTTTTGAACTTGGAGAGGGAATTGAGGGAGGGTAGGAAGTGTTTTCTGAAACTCTAGGGTTTGGGGCGCCCCTAGGGTATTCTTAAGCCTTCCCCAATGCTGAGATCCGATTACCATCGAAGGGGGTGTTAATTTTGGCAAGAAAATCGCCATGGAAGGAAAGTTTACACCTCCTGCACCTCTGGCGCGCTGGTGACGCGCAGGTAGGCTTTTGTCCGCGCGGAGCACGGTGGTCTGCCCTGGAGTCACGACTCCTCCGTCCGCGTGGTGGCCGCGCGGCGGCGCGCGGAGAGCGCGGGCCGGCCGGACCGGCCGGTTCGGCGGTCCGCGTGTTCCGTCGGGTCTTTCCTTGCTTTCCCCTATCGGTTTTCTACGTGTTAGCTCGATTCCTTGGGTCGTCTCCGGTTCGGAATCTTCTCCTTAAACTTGTTACGAGTCCGGCTTATCGCTCGCAACATTTCCATGTCCTAATTAGCCTAGTCTAAATTGGTTCCAACTCCTCCTGTCGTCCTTGTGATCTATTTCGTGATTTATTTTGTGATTTATTTCGTGACTGAACTTAGAAATTAGTTCCAAGCTGCCTACGTACCCTGTGAAGGGATCAAGTCATGACGTAGTTCAAAACAATTTGAATTTGTTTTTCCTCGGGTGTTACATGGGTACCCGACATGTCGGGTACCCGATCGGGCCGGGTACCCACTTCGGGTACCCCCTCTTTCTTCTAAAAAAATAAAGAAAAACCTTTTTTTAAAAAGAAAATAAATTATTAAAGATACTTTGATAAAATTCAATAATCACCATCATGATTTACAATTTACAAATTAATAAGAATGAGAACATACTCATTCATTAACGAATAAAAGACAAGAATTGACTAATAATATTTCGAAAAAATAGAGATTGAGGTTTTACCCTTTTGATTTGCATAAAGTTATGTAATTAGAAATACTAAAAAATAAATACTCTCTAAATTGTGGGGAATTTTTTTTTAAAAAAAAAGATAGACATTTTTTAATAAATAAAATAAAATCTTTTTTTTAAAAAAAAAGTCGGATAATTCGGGTACCCGATCGGGGAATTCGGGTTCATTTATAAAACCCGATACCCGACCCGATCTACTAACTTCGGGTTCGGGTACCTGACTTCGGGTTTTTTCGGGTTCGGGTACCCAACCCGATCCCACTATTTTTCGGGTTCGGGTCGGGTACCCGATTAACCCGCCCCATTTGCCCACCCCTACTCACTGCCTTAACCCTTTGGCAGGTGAGGCATTTCACCATGAAGTCTGTCACTTCCTTTTTCATTCCCGGCCACCAATAGATCTTCTTTAGATCTTTGTAAAGCTTGTCGCCTCCGGGATGCACTGAATATGGCGTGTTGTGTCATTCCTCCATCAACCTTCACTTCAACTCGGCACACTTATGGGGCACACAACATCTCCCTTTGAAGCGAACGCTTCCATCCTCGTGGACAGCAAATCCTATTGCCTTTCCCTCGGCAATATACCCCTTTATCTTTTACAACTTCGCGTCACCCGGTTGGGCGAGCCTAATCTCGTCCAATATTGGAGTTTCTACGACCATTGCGTTGATCGTTTCCCTCACTGTGCCAGGATGCACAAGTTCCACGTCCAATCTCGCTAAATCCATGTACAATGTCGGCGGAATTACCAACGAGTTTGTCACGTGTTGGGTTTTCCGGCTTAAGGCATCGGCTACCACATTCGCCTTCCCCTCGTGGTAGGATATCTCCAAATCGTAGTCCTTAATAAGTTCCAACCACCTTCGCTGTCTCAAATTCAACTTCTTCTGAGTGAATATATACTTCAAGCTCTTGTGGTCGGTGAACATTCAACACTTCCGGCCATAAAGATAATGTCTCCATATCTTTAGAGCGAAAACGACCGCTGCCAACTCCAGGTCGTGTGTCGGATAATTTTCCTCATGAGGTTTTAGCTGGCGTGATGCATACGCTACGACTCTCGAGTTTTGCATCAAGACACAACCTAAACCTTCCTTCGAAGCATCGCTGTAAACTTCGAAGTCACCATTCTCTGATGGTAGTGTCAATACGGGTGTGGTTGTGAGTCGTTTCTTCAGTTCTTGAAACGCTGTCTCACAAGCCTCTGTCCACACGTATTTTACTCCCTTCTTCAGTAGCTGGGTCAAAGGTCGTGCGATTTTCGAAAAATCCTTCACGAACCGCCTATAGTACCCGGCTAATCCAAGGAAACTCCTTATCTCAGTTTGGCTCTTTGGAGTTGCCCATTCAGTTACGGCAGAAACTTTGGCCGGATCCACTGAAACTCCATCAGCGGATACTATATGTCCTAGAAATGCTACCTCCTTCAACCAAAAATCGCATTTGGACAAATTGCTGTATAGCTGATTCTTTCGCAAGGTCCCTAACACTTGGTGCAAGTGCTGGGCATGCTCTTCCTCGCTTTTCGAGTAGATCGGGATGTCATCAATGAACACTACTACACAATGATCTAACAGCTCTCGAAATACATTGTTCATGAGGTTCATGAACATGGCTGGAGCATTTGTTAACCCAATGGATAACACTGTGAACTCATAGTGGCCATATCGAGTTCGAAACGCCGTCTTCGGGATGTCTTTCTCGGCGATTCTCAACTGGTGATACCCAGATCGTAAGTCGATCTTCGAGAATACTGAAGCTCCCTTCAGTTGATCAAATAGATCCTCAATTCTTGGCAAAGTGTATTTATTCCTGATAGTCACTTGGTTCAATCCTCGATAATCTATGCAAAGACGTAATCCTCCGTCTTTCTTCTTAACAAATAAAACCGGTGCTCCCCAGGGGGAAGTACTCGGCCTTTGTACCCTTTTCCTAACAGCTCCTCGAGTTGGTCCTTTAACTCCTTCATTTCCAATGGTGCCATCCGGTACAGAGCTTTTGAGACAGGCTCTGTGCCCGGGATGAGATCTATAGTGAACTCAAGATCTCTCTCAGGTGACATGCCCGGGATGTCTTCAGGAAACATATCCGGGTATTCTCTTACCACTGGTATGCTGTCAACCTTGTTCTCTTCCGCCTCAAGGTTGTGCACGTAGCACGCATATAGCTCATACCCCTTACGCATCAAGTTACTTAGTTTGAGTGCACTAACGATTTTGTTACTCCTCTTAGGGGACTGAGAGTAAAAGATAACTCTCTTTCCCCTACTTTTTGACAAGGTGATCTTTTGCTTTTGGAATTCGATCACCGCCTTATACTGAGATAACCAATCCATCCCCAGTATAATGTCAAAGTCTCTTAAGTTAAATTCTACTAAGTTCGCGAAGAAATTCCACGTTCTTTATTACTATAGGATTCCGTTATATCGTTTAGAGCAAGATACTACTTCTCCAGAAGGCAATTGAATTCCTAAGCTAATTCTCTCGCACTTAGGTAGATCTAACTCAGGCACCATTCTTGATGCTATGATTGAGCAACTAGCTCCAGAATCAAATAGAACTCTAAGGGGTGTATTCAAAACATGAAATGTACCTGCCATCACTTCTCCTTGTGCAGGCACGTCTGCTTGGTTAACCACGTTGAGCCTCCCCATGGGGCGTCCTTGATTGCCCTGCTGATTCGCATTCGGCTGCTGATTTTGCTGTTGGTTTTGATTCTGCGGTGGCGAAGGTCGTTGGTTCTGGTTCTGATTCGGCGGCCTAAATTGGTTCTGAGGGGGTCTATACCCCTGGTTATTTCCGTTCCGCCCGTTTTGGTTCTGAGGCTGTTCCGGCCCCATGACCAAATCTTCCCTCCTTGTTATATTCTCGATCCTCGTCCGGTAATCCCGACGAACGTGACCCATTCGACCACATCGGAAGCAGGCGCCCTGTTGAGGGCATCCCCTTGCCAGATGGGGTCATCCACATCTTGGGGAGGGTGGTACCGGTTCTTCTTGGTTAAACCTCCTTCCATTGTTGGTTCGTTGTGGCCTATTCGGCCCTCTCCGCTGTTCGTTCCTTCCCGTGTTGTTCTCGCTTCTCGCGTCCCGGTTCCTCTTGTCTTGGGGACCCCTGCTGGACTCCCCACTCACCCTTCTCTTCAGTTGTTGCACACGCGCTACTGCCACAGCAGGGTCATACACAGCTTGCAGGTCGGCGTAGTGTACCCCTGCAATCACCTCGCGTACTGCCGGGTTCAGTCCCATCTCAAACTTTTGAGGTTTCTCCGCATCCGTGGGTACTAGTCTTGGTGCGAATTTCATCAGTTCCTTGAATCGAGTGTAGTATTCTTGCACGGTCTGGCCTCCTTGCTTCAGTGACAGAAACTCTTCGTACATTGCAGCTTTAGTACTCAAGGGATAAAATCTATCCCTGAGTAGCTCCATCATTTCCACCCAAGAGTAGGGCTCGTCATCTTCATTTAATTTTGCTTGAATCGCCTGCCACCAGTCGTCCGCTTCGCCTCCCAAGTAGTATGAAGCGACGTGCACTCTCTCTCCTTCCGGACACTTGATCGCGCCTAGCAGCTTGTCAAAAGTCCGGATCCATTCCTCCAGTTTGGCTGGATCCTCCTCACCAGCATAGTGGGGTGGCTGGTAGGGGTTCACCATTGCCAGGTAGTTGGGGCGAGCTGTGACAACCCGAATAGTTCCGGATATTTTGTACGAATACTTTGTACCCCAAATAAACAAATTCAAATTGTTTTGAACTACGTAATGACTTGATCCCTTCACGGGGTACGTAGGCAACTCGGAAATTTCAATTCTGGGTTCAGTCAAATAATAACAAACAACGACACACAATAATACAATCGCTTAATCAAACAATTCCCGAACTCGCGAGAGGATGAAGTGCAACTTCGAGGACGAAGTTGGTTCTTAAGGGGGGTAGACTGTAATACCCGTAAATTTTAGAATATAAAAATAGGAATTAATCCAATAGGAGAGAAGGTTTTGTTTCCGAGAACCCGTAGACGCGGAAATGCACGGAAGTTAAAGGACGACGAATTAGAACCCGACGGACCAAAACCGACGGTCTTAAGATTTCAAGCATGAAATCGAATTGAGACGGAATAAATTTATGATGAGAAGCATAATCCGAAAATGACCCGGAAAATCGAGCGCGAAAACGTGGAAGGATAGAAGTCCGAAAGAGAGGAGAAAAAGACCCGACGGATCGGATCGCACGGACCCGCCCGGACCGCAGTCCAGGTGGGGACCGCGTGCTGGCCGGGCGGGGTTTGGCCAAAAGGCGCGCCAACCCCGCGTGGCTCCACAGGTTTTGGCAAGTTGCGCGTTTTCGGCGATTTCTTACCATAATTCGACCCCCCGACTTTGGAAAGTGGATTTTGGACAGGGGAAGGTGAATAAGGTCGACCTAGGGTTGTCTCCCCACCCCATAAGCAGTCACAACAGCCTCCTAAAGCTCTCTCTCAAACTCTCCCAAGCCAAAACACTCTCCCGACGAACTTCTGACGGACTTCCGGCGACTTTCCAGCAACCTACAACGACCAAGCAAGGGAGTGGAACAAGGATTTCAGTGATAGATTCATTGGTAAGCCTTCAAACAGATTTCCATTCTCGTTTTTCCTCTCAAATCCCCAATCTAACTCTTGAATCGTTGATTGCAAATACGATCGTGGCCAAAGTCGGGAACTTTGCGTTTCGTAGATCCGTTCGTAGGATTTTGGACGAGCCGAGCGACCCTAGGACTACTCAAGAACACAACCACTGTAAGTTGAGCCTTCCATATCAATACGGGTGGTTTAGGGGCGTCCGGTATAGTCGTAATGCAACGAAACGTAAAAACCGAAATTAAAAACCCCAACTCGCGCAGTTTCTGAAATCGGCCTAAAACTCATATTTCGAGGATTCAATCCGAGAAACTCAAAATTAGACTTTTAATCCTAACACATAAATCTAGGTTGTGTAGAAATTTCAGACATTTTCGTTAACATTTGCTATTTCAAATCGCACCGAACATAAACTGTTTTACTAGGACTTTTCGAAAAACTGGCAGTGATCATATTCGAACTTGATGAGCATGTTTCTATATTTTATACTCCGATTTGATCCTTGCAATCTAAATGAAAGTTGTAGATAATCATGTCTAGTATGTGCATATAAAATTTCAGAATTTTTGAAGTCCATTTAATATGTTAAAAAGTCGAAACTTTGAACTGTGTCAAACTTGAGTCCGGACAGAATTCTGTTTGTGTAATAAAATCGATTTTTGACATGTTTCCTCAATTATTTCGAAAAAGTTAAAACACAAAAGTTGTTCGTTAGGGTGTTTTGCATAGACTGTGAAATTTTCAGATTTTTCGGACTTAAACCGAATTTTTAAATTGAAAAGGCGTAAACTGTGACGCCAAGTTACTTTTAAATCGAAGGATTTTGAAATTTCGAAACGAACGATCAAAGATTTGAAATACGATACATCTATACTTTTGAAAAACCCCGATACATTAAATCTAAATGATACATGAGATACTTAGGTGGAGGGTGAGTGCTCTGCAGGGTGCCCCTCTAGCCTTTCTCTTCGGGCCTATAATGGACGAGAGAATTTGATGAGATATTACGCCAATCGGCGGGAGATACATGGCCTACTCTCTCGGCTTGTCCGTATGGATTTCCCGAGGCTCCGGAGTGGTACTGGGTATGGCAGATACGGCTGCGGCAGCCGGATCACCGGCTAAACGAGATACTTACGAAACGGCTGCGGCCGCCGGATCACCGGCTATACAAAACACTGAGAAATGGTTACGTGACGGGGAAATAAAAGATTTAATATTTTTAAGTATTTATTTATTTTTGCATGTCTTTAAATTATGCATTTAAATTATGTCTTTAAATTTCATATCATGACTAAATTGTTATTGTGGATTAAATGCATGTTCAAGTACACAATTAAAATATTATTTCCTTTAAATTTTGTGAATGCATGTTAGGAGTGAAATTTTAAATTATCTAATTAAATCCCTTTATTGCTATGTTAGGATTGACTTACTCAGTATTTTATATACTGATAAAATTGTTGTTTTCTCTTTTCCTTTCAGAGTATGAAGATAATGCATGAGCATATGCATTGGGGGATGGAAAACTTAAACATTGTTTTTATTGCTTTTACGATACTTGCATAACGGGCATGTAAATCCCGAGTTTTGGCCATGTCGGCCCACTTTACATTTTTCCGCTGCGATATATTATTACTACTACTTTGTGTGTGGATGATACTTAATATTATTTTTAAATAGATTCCGGACTTGTTTTTAAACCTTTTGCAATACCTATAGTCTTGCATCTCTTTGGCAAGCTCGGAGAATCCGTGTCTTGCTAGAGAGATGTGGCGGTGACATCCCGGCCTGGGTTATCAAATCCGGGGTGTTACAAGTTGGTATCAGAGCCCGGAATATTTTAAAGCTACTATTATTATTATTTTAGAATATTTTGAACTAAGTATTATTTTTAAATTTATTATTATCATTATTATCCTTAAGACTACTAGTGTTATTATTTTAGCCCAAAATTTGAGTCAAAAATTTTTCTACCCATTTAGTATAACATTTTGAACCCAAAGGGGTCAAATTATTTGGACCCGATAAATATTTATTTTAAGCCCAACCATTTCGGCCCAAATACCCATGTTTTTATTTCTTAAGTCCAAATTATTATTTTTGGCCAATATAGAGGCCCAACTTTTTAAATCCATGATTAATTTTAAAAATACATTAAAAGTAATTTTTGGGGGGATTGCATGTGCATATTCATATAGATTTAAATTCCTGCATATCCTGACTTTTATTCAAAACCTACTCTAACTCTAACCTCCTTGATGACATTAGATGGCCGAACCCAACGCGAACATGACCAATCTGATGATGAAACTGACCAACGCATACCTCGAATCCCAACAGCATATCAATCACTTCAAGGCTCGAGTGGGGCATCTAGAGAATAACGTGGACTATTTGAGACATCTTAGGGAAGCTGACCATCATGAAATAACCCAACTCAAAGCCCAAGTCGCCGAACTCCAAACCCAAGTGGTCACACTCCAAAACAAGGACAACGAACGGATGATGCAAATAGGACACTTAGGAGCTGAGCTGCTATGCCTAGAGGCTGACATATTTCCTCCGAGCCCGAGCCCGGTGGGGACACCCATTGCCATTGACGTATCCAGCGACGAGGACGATCCCATCGAGGATGTACCTGCCTAGTCACCCTAGACTTAGGAGCCCATACTGATGCACTACTATCTATGTTTCCTTTTTTCTCAAACTAGTACCCGCACTACTATTTCATTCCTGTTACGAATGCTTGTAATCAACTGAAAATTTTCTCTTGAGTAATAAATCTACAAGCATTTATTTTATACAAGTACATTTAAAGTATTCCTTACATTTTAATTAAATTATTTCTCTTCGAATACCCTGCTAAAACCCGATCAAACAAATGGACAAGGTAATAATAATCAATGACCTATAGATAACAACTAAACAAAAATACAAGTAGTAATAAATAACCTAAATATGTAAATATATATATATACACATTATATGGAGATAATCATCGAACAAGGGTATCTCCAACCCTGAACCCTAGGGTCTCAAAAAAAAAAAAAAAAAAAACCTGAACACGTTACTGTTCACGAAAAAAAAAAAACAAAACAAAACAAAACAAAACGAAACAAAACAAAAACAAAACAGCAAGTAGGACCAACCCCAAATAACAACAAACGATACGCTAAATCCCAACAACCTATACTAACAGGTTCCAGTAGACTAATACCTGTTAATATCGTCATTTATTTAATTAAATTATTTTATAAGCATTATATAATACTCCAACAAAAGGAATCTAAACTCCCTTATTCTTGCGACAGCATGGCACCGAGAGGCAGACCACGCGCTCAGCCCACTACTCCAAACACCAACGAAACCCCTATGCAACCAGAAAGGCCTATACCCGGCGAAGGGGTACACGCTCAAGAGGAGCCGGCAAACCCTATGCCAAACAACATGGACGCGCGCCTACGCACTCTAGAAGAGGTTCTCATTGCGATAGGGAACGCGCATGTGAACCAAGGCCAGGCAGCTGCGGTACCTCCACCCGAGGCCCGCATTAACTACTTAGCTATGGTGAACTCATATCGTCCGCCGAACTACGCCGGAGAAGAGGACCCGGCTAAACTTGAAGAATGGATCCGAACATTCGACAAGCTCCTAAACGCGGTGAAGTGCCCAATTGGCGAGAAGGTGCCTGTGGCATCGTACTATCTCGGAGGGGAGGCGGATGACTGGTGGCGTGCCATGCAAGATAAGTTAGCCGAGGACGAGGAACCCTATTCTTGGGAAGAATTCATGGGTCTGATCAGGGATCGCTTTTATCCCATGAGCACAAAGTCAGCCATGTACGAGGAGTTCTTATCTCTGAAACAAGGAGGGCAAACGGTCCAGGAATACTACACCCGTTTCAAGGAGTTGGTGCGTTTCGCACCAAGACTCGTGCCGACAGATGCGGAGAAGGCACAGAAATTTGAAATGGGGCTAAACTTGACTATACGAGAGGTGATCACTGGCGTCCCATACCCAGACCTGCAATCGGTGTACGATCGCGCGGTAGCTGTTGCAAGGGTGCAACAACTAAAAAGGAAAGTGAGCGGAGAACCCAGTCGAGGATCTCAGGGACAGGATAAGAGGAGTAGAGACAACCGTTCCGGTAACAATGCTGTAGGGAACAACTTTCGGGGAGATCTGAACAGACCCCCTCAAAACAACAACAGAGGATATGACGATAGAGCCCTTTCCCGGGGTAACCCGGTACCACCTTGCCCGAAATGCGGCAGGCCTCATTTGGCCAGAGGGTGCCCCCAACAGGGCGCCTGCTACAGGTGTGGTCGCATCGGCCACATGGCGAACGAGTGTCGCACTCGACTGGAAAACATCACCAAGAGAGAGGACTTAGGCACGGGGCCAACCCAGCCTCGCAACCAAGATGGGCGGAATGGAAACAACCAGGGGTATAGACCCCCTCAAAACCATAATCTCAATCAAAATCAACGTCCTCCACAGAATCCAAATTAGCAACAGAATCAGAACCCGAACCGGGATCAGTAAGGCAACCCGGGACGTCCAATGGGGCGATTGAATGTCATCAATGAGGCAGATGTGCCTATGCAGGGGGACGTAATGGGAGGTACGTTCCATGTCTTAAGTACACCCCTTAGAGTTCTGCTTGACTCAGGAGCTAGTTGTTCGATAATATCATCTAAAGTCTTACCTGAACTAGATCTACCTAAGTGCGAATTGATTAACTTAGGGATTCAACTTCCATCGGGAAAGGTAGTATCATGCTCTAAGCGATATAACGGAATTCCGATAGTTATAAAGAACGTAGAGTTTTTCGCGAACTTGGTAGAATTCGAACTACAGGATTTTGACGTCATACTAGGGATGGATTGGCTAACCCAATATAAAGCCGTGATCGATTGCCAAAAACAAAAGATCACGTTGTCAAAGAGTAGGGGAAGGAGAGTCATCTTTTACTCCCAACCCCCTAAGAAGTCTACCAAGATAGTTAACGCCATGAAGCTAAGTAGCTTAATGCGTAAGGGTTACGCGTTATATGCATGCTACATTCATAACCTTGAGGCCGAAGAGGTCAAGGTGGATAACACTCCGGTGGTGAGAGAATACCCGGATGTATTTCCGGAAGACGTTCCCGGCATGCCGCCTGAGAGAGATCTGGAATTCACCATAGATCTCATCCCGGGAACGGAGCCTGTCTCAAAGGCTCCTTACCGTATGGCGCCGCTAGAAATGAAGGAACTAAAAGAACAACTCGAGGAGTTGCTAGAGAAGGGCTACATAAGGCCGAGCACGTCCCCGTGGGGAGCCCCGGTCTTATTCGTGAAGAAGAAAGATGGAGGTCTACGACTATGCATCGATTATAGAGGACTTAACCAAGTCACGGTCAAGAACAAGTACCCGTTGCCCAGAATCGAGGATTTGTTCGACCAACTGAAGGGAGCTTCAGTATTTTCAAAGATCGACCTACGATCTGGATATCACCAGTTAAGGATCGCCGAAAAGGATATCCCAAAGACGGCATTCAGAACTCGCTACGGGCACTACGAATTCACAGTGCTATCATTCGGACTGACGAACGCCCCAGCGATGTTCATGAATCTCATGAACAACGTGTTTCGGGAATTATTAGATCAATGCGTAGTGGTGTTTATAGATGACATCCTGATCTACTCGAAAAGCGAAGAGGAACATTCTGAACACTTACACAAAGTGTTAGGGATCTTGCGAGTGAATCAGCTGTATGGCAAACTGTCCAAATGCGACTTCTGGCTAAGAGAAGTGGCATTTCTGGGACATATCGTATCCGCCAACGGAGTGGCAGTAGACCCAGCAAAGATCTCGGCAGTGACCGAATGGGTGCCACCGAAGAATCCAACCGAGATAAGAAGTTTTCTCGGATTGGCAGGGTACTACCGAAGGTTTGTAAAGGATTTCTCAAGGATCGCTCGCCCATTGACACAGCTGTTAAAGAAAGGGGTGAAATACGACTGGACCATTGAGTGTGATTCCGCATTCCAAGAATTGAAGAAACGGCTTACTACAGCGCCGGTGTTGGCATTACCATCGGAGGATGGAGACTTCGAGGTGTACAGCGACGCCTCGAAGGAAGGATTGGGATGCGTGCTAATGCAAGATCAAAGGGTTATAGCATACGCATCACGTCAACTAAAGCCACACGAAGAGAACTATCCGACGCATGACTTGGAGCTAGCCGCAGTCGTGTTCGCTCTAAAGATATGGAGGCACTACCTCTATGGGCGAAAGTGTCGGATGTTCACCGACCATAGGAGCCTCAAGCATATATTCACGCAAAAAGAGCTGAATTTGAGGCAAAGGAGATGGTTGGAGCTGATTAAGGATTACGACCTGGAAATCGCGTATCACGAAGGAAAAGCCAACGTGGTGGCTGATGCCTTGAGTCGAAAGACTCAACACGTGGTGAATTCACTTGTGGTACCGGCCGAGTTGTACAGAGACTTGGCAAAATTAAGTCTGGAGTTAGTACACTCTGGCGAAGTAAGTGAGGTCGTCAACACGATGATAGTAGGATCTACCATACTCGATGAGATACGACTAGCACAACAGGGTGATGAAAAACTGGAGGAAATTAGGAAGAGCATTGCTGAAGGAAAGGCAATGGATTTTAAAATCCATGGGGACAGAAGCATCCGCTTCAAGGGAAGGTGGTGCATACCACGAAAATGCGAGGACCTGAAGCAAAGAATAATGGAGGAAGGCCATAATACCCCATACTCGGTCCACCCCGGAGGCGAGAAGCTATACAAGGACATAAAGAAGAACTATTGGTGGCCGAACATGAAGAGAGAAATAGCCGAGTTTGTGGCAAGATGCCTTACCTGCCAGAAGGTCAAGGCTGTACGACAGAAACCCCTAGGATTAATGCAGCCATTGGAAATCCCAAGTTGGAAATGGGATAGCATTTCAATGGACTTCGTCTCGGGACTACCACGTTCACCGAAGGGGATGAATAAAATCTGGGTGATCGTGGATAGGTTGACAAAAGCTGCCATATTTATCTCCATGAAGGATACCTGGTCCATGGACCAATTGGCAAGGGCATATGTCGACAACGTGGTACGACGACATGGAGTACCACATGACATCATCTTAGACAGAGACAGTAGATTCGTCTCACATTTTTGGACAAAACTACAAGAAGCCCTCGGTACGAAGATAAAGATGAGTACCGCGTTCCACCCCATGACGGATGGACAAACGGAAAGAACGATCCAAACTTTGGAAGACATGCTGAGGGCATGCGTATTAGAGTTTAAAGGAAGTTGGGAAAATCACTTACCCTTGATCGAATTTTCCTACAACAACAGCTACCATGCTAGCATTGGCATGGCACCTTTCGAGGCACTGTATGGACGCAAATGCCGAAGCCCATTGAGCTGGGAAGAGGGCGAGAGGACTATGGTACTTGGACCACAACTTGTTGAGGACATGGCTCAACAAGTCAAAATAATCCAAGGAAAGATGAGAGCCGCGCAAGACCGGCAAAAGAGCTATGCCGACGTGAGACGGCAAGATTTGGAATTCCAAATAGGCGATAAGGTCATGTTAAAGGTATCACCGATGAAGGGTGTGATGCGCTTTGGCAAGCGGGGAAAATTGAGCCCACGGTACATAGGACCATACGAGATCCTAGAAAGAGTGGGGAATCTTGCATACCGACTAGCATTACCGCCACAATTTGCTCGTGTCCACGACGTGTTCCACGTCTCGCAACTGAAGAAATACGTCCATGATCCGACCCACATACTCCAACCGGAGGAAATTGAGCTGGACGATGACTTAAGCTACGAAGAAATTCCGGTGCGAATACTCGACAAGAAGGAGAGGGTAACAAGGAATAAGACCGTGAGAATGGTTAAGGTTCTTTGGTCTAACCACGAAGCCGAGACGGCAACGTGGGAGCTAGAGGCAGACATGAAGGATCGTTACCCAACCCTATTCCAAGACAGTGCAACAACAGTTATGGGGACATAACTGTAATCTTAAGAGGGGGAGGATGTGACAACCCGAATAGTTCCGGATATTTTGTACGAATACTTTGTACCCCAAATAAACAAATTCAAATTGTTTTGAACTACGTAATGACTTGATCCCTTCACGGGGTACGTAGGCAACTCGGAAATTTCAATTCTGGGTTCAGTCAAATAATAACAAACAACGACACACAATAATACAATCGCTTAATCAAACAATTCCCGAACTCGCGAGAGGATGAAGTGCAACTTCGAGGACGAAGTTGGTTCTTAAGGGGGGTAGACTGTAATACCCGTAAATTTTAGAATATAAAAATAGGAATTAATCCAATAGGAGAGAAGGTTTTGTTTCCGAGAACCCGTAGACGCGGAAATGCACGGAAGTCAAAGGACGACGAATTAGAACCCGACGGACCAAAACCGACGGTCTTAAGATTTCAAGCATGAAATCGAATTGAGACGGAATAAATTTATGATGAGAAGCATAATCCGAAAATGACCCGGAAAATCGAGCGTGAAAACCTGGAAGGATAGAAGTCCGAAAGAGAAGAGAAAAAGACCCGACGGATCGGATCGCACGGACCCGCCCGGACCGCAGTCCAGGCGGGGACCGCGCGCTGGCCGGGCGGGGTTTGGCCAAAAGGCGCGCCAACCCTGCGTGGCTCCACAGGTTTTGGCAAGTTGCGCGTTTTCGGCGATTTCTTACCATAATTCGACCCCCCGACTTTGGAAAGTGGATTTTGGACGGGGGAAGGTGAATAAGGTCGACCTAGGGTTGTCTCCCCACCCCATAAGCAGTCACAACAGCCTCCTAAAGCTCTCTCAAACTCTCTCAAGCCAAAACACTCTCCCGACGAACTTCCGACGGACTTCCGGCGACTTTCCGGCAACCTACAACGACCAAGGAAGGGAGTGGAACAAGGATTTCAGTGATAGATTCATTGGTAAGCCTTCAAACAGATTTCCATTCTCGTTTTTCCTCTCAAATCCCCAATCTAACTCTTGAATCGTTGATTGCAAATACGATCGTGGCCAAAGTCGGGAACTTTGCGTTTCGTAGATCCGTTCGTAGGATTTTGGACGAGCCGAGCGACCCTAGGACTACTCAAGAACACAACCACTGTAAGTTGAGCCTTCCATATCAATACGGGTGGTTTAGGGGCGTCCGGTATAGTCGTAATGCAACGAAACGTAAAAACCGAAATTAAAAACCCCAACTCGCGCAGTTTATGAAATCGGCCTAAAACTCATATTTCGAGGATTCAATCCGAGAAACTCAAAATTAGACTTTTAATCCTAACACATAAATCTAGGTTGTGTAGAAATTTCAGACATTTTCGTTAACGTTTGCTATTTCAAATCGCACCGAACATAAACTGTTTTACTAGGACTTTTCGAAAAACTGGCAGTGATCATATTCGAACTTGATGAGCATGTTTCTATATTTTCTACTCCGATTTGATCCTTGCAATCTAAATGAAAGTTGTAGATAATCATGTCTAGTATGTGCATATAAAATTTCAGATTTTAAGTCCATTTGATATGTTAAAAAGTCGAAACTTTGAACTGTGTCAAACCTGAGTCCGGACAGAATTCTGTTTGTGTAATAAAATCGATTTTTGACATGTTTCCTCAACTTATTTCGAAAAAGTTAAAACACGAAAGTTGTTCGTTAGGGTGTTTTGCATAGACTGTGAAATTTTCAGATTTTTCGGACTTAAACCAAATATTTAAATTGAAAAGGCGTAAACTGTGACGCCAAGTTACTTTTAAATCGAAGGATTTTGAAATTTCGAAACGAACGATCAAAAGATTTGAAATACGATACATCTATACTTTTGAAAAACCCCGATACATTAAATCTAAATGATACATGAGATACTTAGGTGGAGGGTGAGTGCTCTGCAGGGTGCCCCTCTAGCCTTTCTCTTCGGGCCTATAATGGACGAGAGAATTTGATGAGATATTACGCCAATCGGCGGGAGATACATGGCCTACTCTCTCGGCTTGTCCGTATGGATTTCCCGAGGCTCCGGAGTGGTACTGGGTATGGCAGATACGGCTGCGGCCGCCGGATCATCGGCTAAACGAGATACTTACGAAACGGCTGCGGCCGCCGGATCACCGGCTATACAAAACACTGAGAAATGGTTACGTGACGGGGAAATAAAAGATTTAATATTTTTAAGTATTTATTTATTTTTGCATGTCTTTAAATTATGCATTTAAATTATGTCTTTAAATTTCATATCATGACTAAATTGTTATTGTGGATTAAATGCATGTTCAAGTACACAATTAAAATATTATTTCCTTTAAATTTTGTGAATGCATGTTAGGAGTGAAATTTTAAATTATCTAATTAAATCCCTTTATTGCTATGTTAGGATCGACTTACTCAGTATTTTATATACTGATAAAATTGTTGTTTTCTCTTTTCCTTCCAGAGTATGAAGATAATGCATGAGCATATGCATTGGGGGATGGAAAACTTAAACATTGTTTTTATTGCTTTTACGATACTTGCATAACGGGCATGTAAATCCCGAGTTTTGGCCATGTCGGCCCACTTTACATTTTTCCGCTGCGATATATTATTACTACTACTTTGTGTGTGGATGATACTTAATATTATTTTTAAATAGATTCCGGACTTGTTTTTAAACCTTTTGCAATACCTATAGCCTTGCATCTCTTTGGCAAGCTCGGAGAATCTGTGTCTTGCTAGAGAGATGTGGCGGTGACATCCCGGCCCGGGTTATCAAATCCGGGGTGTTACACGAGCTTGGGGCGGAGGTACCGCCGCAGCTTGCCCTTGATTGACTTGCACGTTTCCTAGCGCAACCAAAACCTCTTCTATCGTCCGAAGACGATCGCCCACATTGTTCGGTGCGGGGGCGTCCTGCGCACCTTGGGGTTGTTCCTCTACAGGTTGAGCCGGTTCCGTGACATTTGGAGGTGTTTCAGTAGTAGTTTGGGGAGCGGGTTGAGTTCTTCCTCTTCCTCTGGGTGCCATTCTGTTACAAATAGGGTGGATTAGGACTTGTGAAATTAACATATAGTCTAAACAATTTTTTATAAATATGTATGTGTTTGTAATTTCGCACGTGGTGCTCGATCGAACTAAGAAGCGCCGTACGCTTCTGGGTTTTATTTTATTTTATTTTATTTCGATTTTTTTCTTTTTTGGTTCGGAAAGGTCTGTCCAGATTTTTTTTTCGATTTATTATAAATAAATCGGGCATTTTATTTCCTTAAAAGAAATTTCAGTACAAGCGGGAAGGTATACAAAATTAGAAATATTTTCCTAGCAAAATAGTATCTACTATCAATAGAATCCCTAGCGTCTCAAGACGTCCTCTGGTGGGGTAGCGGGATCCTCCTCCAGGTCTTCCTCCTCCGAACTTGGCGGCAGTAGATCGTCAAAGATGGTGTTCAAGTCTTGTCCATGAGCATCGATGTGTTCCTTCAGTATTAGGTTTTGCGTAGTGAGGGTTTGGACTTGGCGTTCGAGTTGGTTTATGCGGTGGTGATCCGCCTCTCTCAAGTTGCCCATGTGGTGCAGATTGGCCTCCAATTGAGCCATACGATGTTTCATTTGTTCTATGGTTTGTTTGGAGTCAAAGTGAGCGTTCATCATATCTTGACTAGCCATCTAGCGCAAGTAAAAGATCTAGGTTAATATTCGCCAAGATTCTAGGTTAAACTTCGCCAAGATTCTAAGTTAAAATTCGCCAAGATTCTAAGTTCTTTAAATAAAGGAGATGCAATATGCTAATGCAAATGATGATTCCCCCCAAGAGTAATTCATGCGCCATATATATATATATATATATATATTTTCCATGGGGTTTAAAATAAAAATTCATTTCCATGGAATTAATGCTTAAAAATTTAGAAATATTAAAATCCTTGGACCTCTATATTGGGTCAAAATAATTATAATTTGGCTAAAAATAATTTTGGGCTTCTATATTTATAATTACTAATTGTTTAAAAATAATAATCTAGTAGTTTTAAAAATAATAATAATTTAAAAATAATAATGGGTTTAAAAATACTAGTTTAAAAATATCCGGGCTCTGATACCAACTTGTAACACCCCGATTTTTGGTCACCCAGGTCGGGATGTCACCGCCACACCTCCCTAGTAAGACACGGTTTCTCCGGCTTACTAAAGAGATGCAAGGCTAGGTATTTCAGTATTTAAAATATTTAAAACATTTGCAAACAGCCCATACAATATAAATTCGAAAATAATAATATCATAATGCAGCGGAAATAATATTTAAGTATAATATTGCAGCGGAAATGTAAATAAGACCGACATGGTCAAAACATGGGTTAAACAGGCCCATTTATTCTATAGTCTAAGGTAAGAATCTAAAAATAAAGTTTCGCAAAATATAATTCCCCCATGCATGAACGTGCTCATGTTTGTTCCACATACTCTGTAGGGAAAAGGAAAAATAAAATGTTTGGTCAGCACAACTTGCTGAGTAAGTTAAC
Organism: Hygrophila difformis; assembly: GCA_030278955.1. NCBI lineage: Eukaryota > Viridiplantae > Streptophyta > Magnoliopsida > Lamiales > Acanthaceae > Hygrophila > Hygrophila difformis. The sequence continues at coordinate 41,070,843 of JAOANR010000003.1, read as the reverse complement.
ACATGCATGATCGTAGGGTTTAAAAGCCATTAATTTACATAAAAACAGGATAATAATATATCAGAAGCAACACTGTTTAATTTAACTAATCATTCAATTGCGTAATTTACTTCATGGCCCAATTTAACAATACATTTCACATCATTTAAAATAAAGACCATAACCAATTTAAATAAAGCATTTAAATAATTAAATTGGACAACGATAAATAATTTAATTTAATTTAAATTCCCCATTACATCCCCGATTTAGTAATTTCAAGTGTTTCACGATTGCAACGCGATCTCGACAAGTTTAGCCGGAAACCGGGCGGCCGCAGCCGTATCTGCCATACCCAGTACCACTCCGGAGCCTCGAAAAATCCATGTGGACATTCCCGAGAGTGTAGGCCATATATCTCATTCCGTTTTGGCAATATCATATCTCAATTTTCGCGCGGGGTCACCATCGTCCATAAAGGCACAAAGTGAAGCAGTTAGGGGGCACCCTGCAGAGCACTCACCCCTAATTTTAATTTATCAAGTTTGTAAGGGGATTTATTTCAAAAATTCTGATTTCACTAAATTTATTAAAAAAGAGATTTGGACTCGTTTCAACCCTAAAGGCTAATTCCATCGTTTCAACAAGATTTCAAGATTTGACTCCGGTAAACCGCTGTTTACTCTAGAATTAATTTAAAATCAGATTCAAGTCCAACAATTCTGAAAATTTACCACTGACTTGGAAACACCGAGTTGAACAACTTTCGTGTTTTAACTTTTTCAATCCGAGATACCGAAACAGGTCAAAAACATCGATTTTCGTAACAACATTAATCTGTCCGAATTTATCTTACAGCAGTTCAAGATTTTTAAGATCTATCATAGCAAATCAAGTCCAAACTTAACGAAATTTTACAGAGACCTTCTTAAAACATTTGTCTACAACTTTCATATTTGGCTAAAGATCTAAATCGGCCTAGAACCCTAGTCAAAAACGTTATCAAGTTCAGACCTAAGTTCTGTCAAGAATTTTAAGATTCAAATCTAAACAGTTTGGTTCCAGGTTGATTTCAGATACTCATCACGAAATATTCTGAAGATTTTACAGGTGATAGATCTAAGCCTTAGGAACGTTTTTCGTGTTCTAAGTTTTCTCGTTTGAAGACTTTTAAGGGTTCGGAAAAATCGTACAAAATCGTTGCGCCGGTAAAAATTACATGTTGACAGATTTTCGAAATTCTTGATTAAGCTTTTAGATTCAAGTGTTTTAATTACTCCCAAATTCATGTAAGTGTCAACTTACAGATTTCCAGTCGTCCGGGAACGTTAATTTCGGAGGCGTGGCTTCCAGTCCACCGTTTATCTTCTCCGTTCGTCGGGTTCTTCGTTCTAGATCCGATTCGGGCCGTAGAGAAGAAAAAGAAGAAAGTTAGGATTCGTTTTCGAATAGTATATGGAACAAGGATCGGATCGAATCGGAACTTACCACGACGTTAGAGATCTTCCGAATTCGTCCGCGACAGTCCTCGCCTTGGTTTCGTGCCTCCGACGACTCCGGAATTAGGGTTTTCGAACGTATAGAGAGTATGGATGTTTTGAAAAGTGTTCGGGGCTTTCAATAGGGGTTATTTATAGGTAGACACGACCTAGGGACGTCCAAGGTCGGCTTTGGTGAGTCTTGAGCCGAAAGGTGTTCAACCGAAGTCGGAAAATCCGGATTCGGGCGAGTGAATCTCGCAACCGGCGAATCTGTCGTGTGGCGCGGTCGTGGCGCGCCAATTAGCCTTTCACCGCGCGGCTCACGCCTGGACTTCGGTCCGGGCGGGTCGTGCGATCCGTCGTGCCTTTCCTCCTCTCTTTCGGACTTCTATCCCTCTATGCTCCCGGATTCCGATTTCCGGGCCATCTTCGGGTTCCTATTCCGTATCGTCATTTCCCTCGGATCTGAATTTATGTTTGGACTCGAGTTTTCGAGCCCCTTGGTGTCGGGTACACGTGTAACAATTTATTTACCTTTATTTAATTCTTTTTATTTAATTAAATTCTTTTAATTCCTTTTTAAGTTAAATTTCATTTCTCATTTCCTTACCTTTATTTATTTATTTGCTGTATTTATTTATTTATTGTATTTATTTTATGTTGGAAAATTCTCAGGTATTACAGTGAAATATTGAATTATTGTAGCTTATAAATAAATAATTTCATATAAAATCAGTCTATTTAATACTATAACTATATATCTAAGCTATAGCCTATATGTTCTTTCATTTTTATTTTTATTTTTTTAATTTTACACGTGTTTACTGTAATTTCATTATTAGAATTGAAATCAACATATTAAATTTTACTCCACTGTAATAATTTAGTGACGTCTTTTTGGTGTTAAAAAAATTTAAATTTATCACTAAAAGAGTGAAAGTATAATTAACGCGCTACCCTGCATAGTGTAAAGAAATTGGCTTTGGTATATAATTAAGTATACCGTATAGTGCATGTAATATATAACAGCAAATTCAAAATTACAATAACATGCTTTACACATTATTAAAATAATTAATGTAATAAAGTTTTATAATAAATACATGGGCAATGTAAAATTACTTGGATAGAAATATTCTCATCCTACACATGAGCGTCAATGTTAAAAAAAAAATATCCTCATCGACACAAATTTTTTTTCAAAACGTACTTGAAATTAGGAAAAAAGGAATGGGTATCAATTTGAAGATTTTCTTTTTTTCTTTTTTTTTTTTGTTTTTCCTAATCGAATGTTCATCAGTAAAAAGATTCGAATTGCCAGATACAATATGATAAAACTCTCTAAAAATTAAAACTAAATAGTAATTTTTAGACAAGGTGGTTTATACTTGTGTTCTTCAATATTCTAACTATATTAGATCACCATCTCTTGACTGGATCCAATCCAGCAGCATAAATCAGCCCTGTTTCAAAGGCCCGGAAAGAATATATTATTAAAGGCTGGAAGGAAAAACTGCTACAAAATGCAATTTATGGTCACATTTTATAGAATATAAGCTACATTACATTCAGAGGAGGAAAAACTTTAAAGGATATTAACCTGTAAGACTTTGACACTTCTCAATATTTCTCCTTGGTTTATACTTTTTTAAGTGAATACCAGGGTATCCCCGGGCCACATTGGACCCAAGACTAATCCCTCGATGATCTGCAAGGGTAATTAAGGGCGCCTCTCCCAAAGCACTTTCTTGCATACACAAGGCTCGAACCCGAGATCTTGCTTAAGCGACTAGAGCCCCATCCACTCAAGCCAACTGGTGTTGGTCTTGGTTTATACTTTAAATATCTAATATATATAAATGTGAGTCCTTGTGAACAGTACTTTAAATGTGAAATTCCACAATTGCCCAATTGCCCTTCTCTTGCTTTGCTTTTCTGTGCTCATTCCTTTCTTTCGTCATTTTCTCCCGGCCCGTTCTTTCTGCTCCCCAGGATCTGCTCCGGATCTGTAACAGTAACATATATTCTCCCAAATCCTCTTCGCTTCTGCGATGCTTCGTTGAAATTCTCTTTCCATTCCTCTTCCCGGCACTCGTAGATCGCCCACTTGTTCGCCTTCGCCATTGTGTGTGGAGCATTTGCCCCGTGCGAATCCGGCCCTCCTCGTCGCATTTTGAGAATCCGCCACTCCGCATCGCATTTGTTCCGATTGAAGCGCTGCCACGCATCCGCCAAGTTCCGAATCGTAGCTCCGCTGTTGGCCCTGCCTCTGATATAGTCGCCGCATCGACCCCCACTCCGCCGCTTACCCTTGTGCGGCTCATTTACGGCATCAACCTATCGGTGCCGCGCTCCACACGGCCACCTGAGAAATTGTTCCCCGCGGTTCGTCGCCTTGCTAGGGTACGAATGTCGCTCACCCCTTTTCATTATCAATCATTATGATGTCTACTTCTATCTTGTGCAATGCTGTTCGCGCGGCCCCGCCCTGAATTGTTGTCCTGTGTGCCGCAGTCTTCCTTCATTTGCCCAGGAATTGAAGAAGAGGAGAATTGAGTTGGGGGTTGCTCAATTCAAGTGTTTCTTGCCTTTGTTGGAACTGCGAAATTGGTTAATTATTTATTCCCTTCAACTTTTTATATTGATGTTGATAAGAGTTTCTTTTGCCTTTCTTATTTTTTTAAGGGAGGGGTTTGGGTGAAATTTGACTCTGTATGTGTATTTCGTTTTGGGGACGGATGACGCAATTTGTTTCTTGATTCAGATCTCTTCGGGTTATGTACATTATGTATACATACTGGCATGTTATGCTTTTCTGGTCACTATATATTTTTGTTAATGTTATGATAAATGATAAGGTTGAATGCCCGACTGTCCGTTTTATCCCAACCTTGAATTTAACCTCTCGGATTCTGTCTTCCATGTGTTTGTCAAAATGTCTGGCTCATTCTTGATGCATTGCTTTAAAAAGAATCCACATGCTGATACGAACTACATCAATAATATGGTTTCTGAGCTTGTGAACTTTCTGTGCATTTTTTACTGTCCTGGTGACTTTACTCAAGCTTTTTGTGTATATTTCAAGGCCAAAACATATATAAAGGCATAAATAATAAGTTTAATTATTATTCATTATAGGATGCAACTAGAATCATTGAACACTAAGTTGACTTGAAACTTTCTAATGTATTTGGACAAGTTGAAAATTTTCTATTGGAAATACTAATTATAGTAATTTAAATCTATTGCTTCTAATGGTGGATACTGCTAACTCACGGTTGTCCCTTTGCTTGACATCAATAGAAAATTACGGTTGACAATTCCCTCTGCAAACTCTTTTTCGATTGATGCAGTGATAAGCAACCACGAAGATGAAGTAACTGCAAATTCTGTGACGAATGACGGTTTTCCCTTTGCATATTTGCAACTTTCTGACGGTATCAAACTTTTTGTCGATTGTCTGATGATCCTATAATTACCACCTCTACATATTTTTGCACCACGTATTCACAATCTTTAGGGTTTTTTCAGTTCATGTAAGCTGCATTAAAGGACCTTTTTTTGAAGGTCCGGTTGAAGAAAATCCATCCTTCTGTGGGAAGGATTGCTTAAAGGTACTTCCATTTTTCTGTATAACTAATTGGTTTTTTTCTTTCAGAGAACATTTACTCAATTTCTGGTGCTATTTTGTTTAGAGTTTAAATAGTAGTAAACTTCTCTGAGGGTACACCTTTTCTGAATCTATTGACAATGGATATTGTTGATATATCATTAGTTCTGATTGTTCAATCCAGCTATTGTATTAAGCCACAATGGTTATCTCATGTTTGGAGTTCAAAATCCATATGGTCCTATGCAACTAGGGATAACTTTGTTTGACCATTTGTTATGAGGATACTCTGTTACTCAAATTGGTTATGCAGAATGCTGTAATCCTGATTGAGAGTTTGAAAGGCAGTCTGACTGACACGTTTTAAAAGTTGCAATGTAATATTTTTCTTTTTTCCCATCATCATCTTCCTCTAATTGCTAACCTTCCTGGAAGCTTTTGTCAACAATTACATTAGTTCATCTTGATGTTCTACAGTGACATAGTATTATCAGTTTGATATATTGATTGTGCTCTCTCATATTAAAATTGTTTATTCTTTGCTTTTCGTTGGTTTCTCTATGGATAATCATATGGTATATTTGTACCCCTTTGTTGTATGTACGCATTATGTTGTATTATTCTGGAGTTCGAATCTATAAGTAATTTTGGTGGACTGGACAATTCAATTCAATCAGTTACAACTGGGATAAATATGTCTATAAGCTTTCATCCACAGATTTCTGAGCAGTTACAAGACCTTCTTGGAGTTAGATGTGAGCTTGAAGAAGGATATTTCTATAAAATTCTGTAGCACCGTGCTCTTGATGATGCATCCCTTAAAGTTGATACTACAATTGTAGAATGCAGTTCAAAAAATTAGCTGTTGCATTCACTGTTATGGATGAATATTTGAGCCCATCATTGATGAATGAAGTGGAGCCAATTTGATTCATAATGTTATCTATAGTTGTGGGTAAGTTCTTCTAGACTGTTATATGCTCCATTAAAGCAGTTGGTTGGTTGTCCTTTTGCAGTTCTCTGGGAGGAAATCTCTAGTGTGGACTGTGGAGCTTGCTTTCGTTTCATTTAAACCATGAAGAATATTGAACTTAAATATTTATGTGCTTCATGGCTTGAAGCCTTGAAGGCCATTGACATGTGATAATGAAGACGGATGCTTGAAGGACTCCTTATCTGTGTTGCATTGAAAATTTATAAATACTTGAACTTTTGCTTAAGCTGTGAAGTGGCTGCATAATTTTCAATGACTGCAACTTTTCTTTGCTTTTTTATATAAAGAAAAGAATTTACTTTCATTTCTTTGAAACTCGAAGCATGTTATCTACTATTTGTGTTCGATGTGATGATAAACTAAATTTTTAACTCTTATTTTGTATTTGTGTCTCGTGATCCAAGCATTGGATCAGGTTCACTGATTAATATTCTATTTGCATTTGAGTAATGTGATGACAAATCTTCTGTTTTGTATTCTTGCTCAGGTCAAATATTAGACGATTGAATTCTGATGGATTTTATACCATTATCTTGGAGAAGGGCGATGGGCTTTTTGTGGTGTCAGCTATAAGGTGATCTGTTTTATTTCTGTTTGACATAAGGTTTTCTTTGTCTTGATCTCAAGTTTGTTGATGTCATTCTTTGTTTGACTTCGACACTTCCTCGATATAAGCCTGTTTTAGATTTATTTATTTATTTATTTATTCATTTATTATTATTATTATTATTATTATTCGAAAACAGGTGTTTAATTCTTGAGCGAACTCTGCATATGTGTATGTATTGCAATTTTGTTTCAATAAACATTGACAAAAGTTTTGCCTGAGAGAGCTGTAATTGACTAATTGTCGATTACAATCTGATTTATTTTATTTCACTTGAGTCCCGACTTTTGAGCAACATTTACCCATTCCCCATTTATTACTGTAATTAATTTACTCTTCAGTAATTCCTTCTTCTATGGATCATAAACTTTGAAAACATATGTTTGGTCCAGAGTTCATATTCCATACTGATGATAAAATCTAAAATCTTGTTAGAAACATTGAACTGATATCTGCATGGATGATAAAAATTTAAAAGATATATATGAGAATACTTTCTTTAAAATTTACAAGTAGTAATATCTCTCTGCAATTATTTTTTGCTCGGAAGCCTTGTGACAATTCTTTCCTGCACCTGATTTTGGGTTATTAGCCATATTTTTGTCTAAAGACATTTCTTCCTGTTTCATACATAGAATTCATGGGAGTCGAGTGGCAGAAATGCCCTTTATTGGAACGGTTCCTATTCCGCCGTCAAGGGATGTGCAGTCGTCTTTTATCAGCTATCAAAATGGTATACCTTTGTTAGGTATTTGAGTTATGTTGTGAAGACGATCGTTGTTTGAAGGATGTGAGAACAACCGAAGAACAACCAACTGAGTGCAGCAGAAAAGACAAAAATACAAATGAGCTGTAATGACCTAGCCTCAGCCCAAAATCAGCCCAATGGGCCTAGGGATACGAGTTTATTCATATAAATAGGGTTATCCCTCATTTCTTGGAGGCTAAGACAGCAAAATAGAGAGAGAAAAACCTTTGAAGAGTTGGGGGCTGCCATGGATATTAATGCTTGAAGGTTGAAGAAATTTGTGGAGTTTTTCCATCAAAATGAAGCCGCCGATTTGAGTGCATCTTTTGTTCATTTTGATTGGAGTGTTTTGATCTTATTGCTCTCATACTTCATTGTTTGATTATCATACATTTGAGAGAATATTTTGAGAGAAAGAGCTGCTGCAAATGGAGGCATAAATGGAGGAGAAAAGCTGCTGAGTTCATCTATCAAAATGGCTTGCTGATTGGGGTAATTTCTATATCATTTTGATAGGGTTCTTGAGTCATTTAAACTTACATTTTCATACTTTGCTGAGTGATATCTTGAGTGAAAATGTTTGTGAGCTGAATCTGGTGTTTAGATTGTCTGAGCATATTGTTTAGTAGCTGCTCCAAGGGTAGACAGCTCGCTGCACTGAGCATTAGGATTGGGTTGTCCAGCGGATGTTGGAACAGCGGGGTCCAACAGTCTGTTCAGTCAAGAAGGGTGAGTTCTTGGGTGTTGCTGAGTCCTAGTGTGGTAAGGTGTTTGGAGTTGTAAACAGAGGGTATCTGTGAGCCTTTTGGAGTTAGTGAAATGCCTGGATTGGGATCCCCCGGATGTAGATCGGTTTGATCGAACCGGGTCAACAAATGCTCTGTTTTCCTCTGTTTTCTGCATTTGTCTTCTGCCTTGTGATATATTTGTGATTGTTGATTGGTTGTCTGGATAACGCGTCAACAACGTATTCATATATTTTTCCTATCCTATTTACCGGGACCTGTCAATTGGTATCAGAGCAGGGGCTCTAAAGTTAACTGAGCTCGATCTTCAGGATGAGTCGTGAAGGCTATTCTATCACAAGGCCGCCTTTGTTTGATGGATCAAACTACTGCTATTGGAAATCTAGGATGCGGATTTTCTTAATGTCTCTTGGTCCAGAAGCATGGTCTGCTGTTGAGACGTTGTGGCAACAACCTGTTCGTGAAGTGAAGGAAAATGCTGCTGAAGGAGAAAAAGCTGTTGTCAATATTGTTCCTGCACAGATTGAGGAATATACTGCTAAAGAGAAGTCTCAGTTACAGGGGAATACTACTGCACTTAATGCCATATTCAGTGCCGTGGATGAAACTCAATATAGGTTGATCTCGACGTGCACCACTGCCTATGATGCTTGGCATGCTCTGCAAATTGCTCATGAAGGTTCTGCTGATGTTCGAGCAACCAAGCTACAACGGATTGAGTCAGCTTTTGACAGCATAAGGATGGAAGATGATGAAACTATTTCGACCTACTTTTCTCGATTCAAGGATCTAGTGAATCAGGCACATATGCTTGGCTTGGTGTATGATAATGGAAAGTTGGTTAGAAAGATGCTCCGCACTGTTACAAAGAGATATAGTCCTAAAGTTTCAACTCTTGAGGAAATGGAAAAGGTGCACACCATGTCACTTGAAGCACTTGTTGGTACTTTGCAAACATATGAGATGAATCATCTTGAGGAACCTCCTACCTCAAAGAGTATTGCATTAAAGGTCGTTGGTGAATGCGCATACGTTACTGAGGAAGAAAAGGCATATCTCTCCAGAAAGATAGCTAAGATGCTGCAAGAAAAGAGAGCTAAAGAATTTGAAAAGAACAAGTATGATGGCAGTCGACAGAAAGTTGGAACAACCGGCAGACAACCCCAGAAAGGGAGTTCTTCTCATGATGAGCAAAAGAAGACCAAGAAAGTTGTTATAAACGATCTGCCTGAAGGATTCAAAGATCTGAAGTGCTTTGACTGTGGAGGAGTTGGTCACAAGAAATCTGAATGCCCTACAGCAAAGAGGAGAGGTAAACAAGCTATGAAAGCAACACTCAGTGATGACGACGTTGTTGAAACATCTGATGAACAACCAAGTGATGCAGAGTCTGATGATGTTGATATTGCATTCACTGTACATACTGATGGGAGCACATCATCTTCTGAAAAATCTGAACAAGCTCAAGAGGACACTATTGTTGAAGTTGATATGGAGTTTGATGAGCTTGCTGAAGCATTCGATGAGCTTAAGGAAAACTATAAGTGTGCTGTTGGTGAAAACAAAAGATTGTTGGGTCAAATTTGTGAACTAAATGATGTTGTTGACGACAAGGATGATGAGATTGCTGATTTGAAGAAAGAAATCAAGAAGTTGACTAAGACTGTTGATTTGTTGGGTGGTGATAAGAAGAGATTGGAAGAAGAAAGAGATGCTCTAATGTCTACTAATTCTGAGTTGTTGGTGAAAGTCAGTCACATCGATGCCATGATGAAGAACAAAGAAAAACTAGATGTGATGATCAACCAAGGAAAATCTAAAGCTGATATGTCTGGGATTGGCTATCAAGGGAATGAAGCCTCATCTTCAAAGAAAATATTTGTTAAAGGAGGCATGTTGAGTCAAGGGTCAGCCAAGAATATTACTGATGACAGCGGTCTTGATACGGATGCTAGTACAACCAAGAAACAACGGAGCTGTGCATATTGCAAATTTTCTGGGCACACTGCGAATAATTGCAACAGGCTGGTGAAAGATATTCTGCGTGGTAAACCCGTTGTTTGGCCATCCGAGGAACTACGGAAGCACATCAAGTTTCGAACTATGTGGATTCCTAATAAAGTGCAATCTGTAGATTTATCACTCCAGAAGGACACATCAAGTGATCTTGATCCTGGAGGAACAACCAATGGTATTTAATTATACCAAAAAGGGTGAGAAGTTGGATATGTGGGCATGGTTTTCATGATTATTTGTTTTGCCCAATCCAACTTGGTTCGGGGTCTACATTGAATTCATATTTCACCTGAATGATTATTGATTAAGGGGGAGTTGATTAAGGGGAGTCAAATGGTGATTTCTTATCTCTGCACATTGTCATACTGAGGTTGTGACAGGGTTGTTGGAACAATGCGTGAATGAGGAATTAGTTCAAAAAGGGAATGTGAGCTGGTGATGTTGCAATGTTGCTGGAACAACAAATGGATTGCTGACTGGTATAAACTTTATTCTGATGATTGTTGAACTGGCCTATTTTTGGTACTTTTGATGCAGATTTTATTTGTGAAGCTGCTCACCCAAAAAGGGGGAGAATTTGGGTCGTGGGATGCTGAATGAACAATTTTTGTTGATAATCGTTGTTCTTACATCTTCTGATTGTTTTGGCCGATCATCTCCACAAAGGGGGAGATTGTTAGGTATTTGAGTTATGTTGTGAAGACGATCGTTGTTTGAAGGATGTGAGAACAACCGAAGAACAACCAACTGAGTGCAGCAGAAAAGACAAAAATACAAATGAGCTGTAATGACCTAGCCTCAGCCCAAAATCAGCCCAATGGGCCTAGGGATACGAGTTTATTCATATAAATAGGGTTATCCCTCATTTCTTGGAGGCTAAGACAGCAAAATAGAGAGAGAAAAACCTTTGAAGAGTTGGGGGCTGCCATGGATATTAATGCTTGAAGGTTGAAGAAATTTGTGGAGTTTTTCCATCAAAATGAAGCCGCCGATTTGAGTGCATCTTTTGTTCATTTTGATTGGAGTGTTTTGATCTTATTGCTCTCATACTTCATTGTTTGATTATCATACATTTGAGAGAATATTTTGAGAGAAAGAGCTGCTGCAAATGGAGGCATAAATGGAGGAGAAAAGCTGCTGAGTTCATCTATCAAAATGGCTTGCTGATTAGGGTAATTTCTATATCATTTTGATAGGGTTCTTGAGTCATTTAAACTTACATTTTCATACTTTGCTGAGTGATATCTTGAGTGAAAATGTTTGTGAGCTGAATCTGGTGTTTAGATTGTCTGAGCATATTGTTTAGTAGCTGCTCCAAGGGTAGACAGCTCGCTGCACTGAGCATTAGGATTGGGTTGTCCAGCGGATGTTGGAACAGCGGGGTCCAACAGTCTGTTCAGTCAAGAAGGGTGAGTTCTTGGGTGTTGCTGAGTCCTAGTGTGGTAAGGTGTTTGAAGTTGTAAACAGAGGGTATCTGTGAGCCTTTTGGAGTTAGTGAAATGCCTGGATTGGGATCCCCCGGATGTAGATCGGTTTGATCGAACCGGGTCAACAAATGCTCTGTTTTCCTCTGTTTTCTGCATTTGTCTTCTGCCTTGTGATATATTTGTGATTGTTGATTGGTTGTCTGGATAACGCGTCAACAACGTATTCATATATTTTTCCTATCCTATTTACCGGGACCTGTCAACCTTCTTTTTCTATTGCTTTCTTGTGATCATGTAACAACTTGCTCAGTTATCTGTAAATGCATTTCTGGGAAACAAAGTGGTGGAAGGGTTCGAGTTTAATATGACAAAGAATGAATGCAATGCTATCGCTATGTGCATTTTTGAGTCTTAATTTTTCATGGCAATATCTACCTCCAACCCTGTCTTGTATCCTCGGTCCCTTCTTCCAGGTTCCTTGGTCCCTGCAATATCTGAGCTTAATGAATCATGGACAAAAGTATATGGTTTCGTCCCCCTGGATGAATCAGAGAGACTGGAAATGAGGCACGTGAGCATGATTGTGTTCCAAGGGGTAGCCATTTTGAAGAAACCTCTAAACAAAGGCCAATTGGAACGTGCAGGTACTATTTCTTGGTTTCATATTCACCAAAATTTGAAATCAACACTATTACATTATTTTTATTTCCCATTATTTTTCAATAATAACAATTACAGATGAAATCTGCTAAGTATCAAAATATGCAAGAAAATCCCATCAAATCTGCTGAAGAGATGAAATCCAAATCCAATGGGGCCATCCCAGAAACTCAAGACGAGGAGCAAAGTGAGGACAATACAGGCATGGATGTCTTAAAATCAGATGTTTCTTCTCACGTAATGGTGAATGGCAAGACAGTGCTGAGGATGCATTTTTCATGCTTTGTGCTTCTTTGATTTACACAGTTTCACTACAAATCATTTACAATTCAACTTTACAATCAATCCTAAAATTCAATCATTGGCCGCGCAGCGTAGCGCGCGGCCGAACGAGTTCTAGTATATATATATATATATATATCTTTAATTTCAATTGTTTAATTTTTTGGCCATGGTTGTTAGTATAATATTCATAGGCTGCATTTGGATTGATGGATTTGAAATCGCTCATTTTTTTGAAGAATTTCAAACCCACTTCAATTTAGTAGTAGAAAGTTAGGGGTGATGACTTGAAATTCATCCATAAATAAAACTCATTAATCCAAACATGTGGAGGGAGTTATGTATGATGCAAATCCCTTACCGATTCCATCAATCAAAACACAATCATAGTTCATAAGCTTGGCAATCACTTTATTAAAAGTCGTCTACCAAATTGATTACATCTTTGCATATTTTCAATGTCAGCAAATTGATCACCAGCTAGCACTTTGAAATTTGTAGGCACACACACAGCAAAGATAAATTAATGATTCACCATTGATGATGATAAAGGCTGCTAATGTTAACAGGAGAGCAATATGTTTGATCACCATTCAACAGTCTGTCAGCTACAATGGCATTAGCAGCTTCTGTGGGATGGTAAGCATCCCAAAACACATATGCCTTTCGATCACGGCACATTGCAGAGGTCGTGTTTTCGCCATTCACTTGGTAGCAGAAAAATGGTGGGATGAAACCTCCACAGCAAGGGCTATCACTGTTTTCAAACCCTGCCATTGTATGTAAGTAAACTCATCAAACTTGTGCATATTTTTGTTATCCCTGATTCGGAAAATCTTAGCTCACCATAATCCAGATAGTTATCCATGATATCCTGGAAAATGTTGTAGGAATTCGCATAGACAAAGATTGCATCTGAGCCCATGTCTTGGTTCAACTGGTTTATCTCAGCTTTTAGTCTCTGGTTGTAGCTGCTGACAAAAGCATTAACATTGGCCGAGCAATCTCCATTGGGAATAAGTTTGATGGCACGAATAAATGGAATGCATCCAAGCGGCCCAATGCCAACGACAACAAGCCTCCGAGCCCCTAATCCGTGTAAACGCTTAACAAACACGAAACTATGAATTAGCAATAGTTACTACTGATTGGGGTGTTCACTAGGGAATTGATTTGGTTCAATTACCTTAAGCTGTATGGTCAAATTCGATACCATGGAATCTTGGAACATGGTCATGGAAGCGTTCCCACTTAACATAACGAAAGGCTGTTGGAAATAGTTTATAACGTCATTGGAACCAATCGTTATTGAGAAAACCGCATCCTTGAGGATCCACATTGTCCCATTTTCTCCAACTCCATTCACCATGTACTCTCTGGTTCTCTCAAAGTTGCTGATTTGCTCATTTAAGGGCATTCTTTGTATCTGTGGCAATGAAGAATCTTAACTTTATCAGCAAAACAACTCTGGTGCATTAACCTAAATCTTAATCCTCCAAAGAATTGGATTTTATTAGCAAGAATACACACAAAGAGAGTCCCTGTGGTGTTCAAGATCCCTGAACCACCAGAAGCATAATTAACCCCCACATCAAAGGCATATGAAGATCCACTAGGGCTTAAATACGGGGGAGGAAACGACTTGGCCCCAAGAGCTTCACCTGTACAAAATCCATTCATTAAGTATCCAAAGATGAAAATTTTAAATAAAGGATGCATATTCGAGAAATTTTTAAACCAATGATATCCGCGATGGTGCGACCATTGGTGAATCTTCCGGTAGGACGGCCACCAGAAGGGGCGAAGTCAATGCCATAGGGGGGAGAATCTGCCTTTGACAATGTGAAGAGATAGTTATTGTTCCCTGAATCAACAAGGGAGTCTCCAAACAGAAACGAAGTGTAGGATAAGGAGGGAACAAATAATTGGGACCCTAGTAATTCAAGTGTGAGGATGAGGATTGGAATCTTCATAGCAATTATAGTGTTGTACCAAGTGATAGCTACTTCATGTTCATAAAGTTTATAGCTGAGTTTCTTTGTGTCAGTAATGTGCAGCCTTTGAAGAATTCAACAAAGAATTGGTCCAAGAATCATTGGCAGATTTGGAAGGTGCAGTTAGGAGTCTTTTTACTGCTTTTCATTCCGTTTGCATGTACAGATTTGAAATTTTGTGTTTTTAGGGGGAATGTTTTTTGGTTGCATTTGCTAGTTTCAGACCTTTTAAATTACTCGAAATGTCCATTACTGGTGAATGTATTATCACATTTTTATTATCAAGAATGTTAAATTATTATCTAATGTGTATATAGGCACATTATTTTGTTTAAATGAGCTGGTATGAAAGGAGGAAAAAAAAAAGTGTGGAAAGGGTCTGGAAATGGCGTAACAGGGTGTGTAAAGGGTATAGGCGGAAATTTTTAGTTTCCTACAACCCATTACTATGGATGGATACTTACCTACATTTATTCATACCTTCCTATGAATTTTAAGATTCATATTATCCATATTACCCATACGAAAGAGTACTACAATTTATGTGTGGGCTCAAAAAAAGTAAAGCACATTAGCAGTATTAACACAGGGCCAAGCGGGCCTTGAGAATGGGCTTAGTGATTTTGAGAAAGGCCCTGGAAATTGAAGCCAGCACGGGTCTCTGATTTAATATATATATATATATATTATATATATATATAAAAAGTAATAAATTCTTAAAATAAGTCCTAGAGCACGGTGCCTTAGGCGAGCCAAGAGGTTCAAGCACACACATCAAGCGGAGTGATTCTTCGACGCAGGTTACTACACACGGATCGCCTGAGCTCTTCCACATGAGGTGTTGTCACAAGTAGAGGCGAGGCGTTTCAAGCTGGAGCCTAGAGGGGAGCAGATGTAGATAGAAATGAGCGGTGGTACAGGACACCTAAGCTTAAACTTTTATATATATATATATATATATATATATATATATATATATATATATTTGGGTTTGATATATACAACCACTCATTTTTTGTAGTGACACTACTATCATCAGTTTCAATTGAGCTTTTCTTTATGTTTTTTGTATTCTAACTACTATCACTTAATTCCAACCTGTTTTTTATTATATTTTGTGATACAACTACTAAAATTTTCTGGATCCGCGATTATGCATCGTAGCAGTTGACAAGGAACAAAACTAAGGTTTTCCTATGACTCGGAACACAATCAAGCAACTCATCAACTGTTCATCATTGCAAATAGCATAGCCGAAGAAACCCTCCTCGCCAGGATCTGCCTTTTCCTTTTCATTTTGCGGTGGTGGCTTAGTATTCTCATCGCATTGTCTTTTACACTTCCTTTTTATTTTACAACATTTGCTCGATCTGGTCATTGTTCCATTTTTCTTTAGAGATGTTAAAATAAATGAGCAGGTTCAGACTATTTGGGCTCAATTCGAGTTCGGCTCACCCGTATAATAAATGGGCCCAGCTCAAACATGCTTTAGTACTCGGAAAATAAATGAACTAGCTCAACTCAACTCGTTAAGCTCGATAAAACTTTTATAACTTTTAAAATTAAATATAATTTTACTATATACTTTTTTATTTTTTAATAATGTTATATGTGTTAAATTGTTTAATGAGTTTTTATGAGTTTTGGCTAGCTTTCGAACTAAAAAACAAAAATAATAATTTTAAACCTGATAATTTCGAACTTGGGCTCGGTTTAGGACTCCACATCCCCTGCCCCAAAGATGGCGGCCAGGTGGGGGTTGCATAGGTGGGCATTGCCTGTCCGGCCGGATACAACCCATGGACATAAAATCGTTGATTTAGAGACGCAGGCAGGTATTATGACCGTTGGTGAAATTACACCAAAAGGTTGCCCAGCTGTTGGCACTAAGGGGGAATTGTACTGGTAGGAAAATTGATAGTAGTATTCTAGGGAATAGACATTTTTTTTTCAAAACCCGAAAGGCCGGGGTGGAATGCCGCACTTTCTCAAGTAAGACGCGATCATGCGACTAATTTCAAGCTCACTTAAAAATATACAAGACAAAGTTCTATCAATCTTTAAAAACCAAGTTTACTCAAAATATCCCGGGAAAAAAGGCCAATATAGTCCTTTATTTTTACAAAAAAGCCAAATCAGTCCTTTTTTTATTTTTTGGCCCAATTGGTCCGCTACATATACTAATTACGTCCCAATCGGTCCTCCATCCATAATTATGCCATAATTATATATTTTTGGCCAAATCAGTCCTTTTTTTCTTAAAAAATCTAAATTGGTCTGTTATTAATTTTTGCCCCCTTTCATGCAGTCCAATGCACATGTCAAACCACTAATAACTCAAATTCGATATAAGTAAAAATTCTAAAATTTCGATATTTATAAACTACACGACGTGACGAATTTAACAAGATCCTACTTGGCTCATTTTAACTTGTATATCTATTTTTAAACTTTAAGTCAAAACAAATGTGTGAATAGTAGCAAATTAGATAATGTAATTATTAAAAAAAAATGGAGGGAGTATATCGCATAAAATGGTGTTTCTACATAAAACGTATTTATTAAAAAAATGTAGTTATTAAAAAAATGGATCATCTTTTAGAGTTCGGTGGTTTTTGGTGTTTCTCCATAAAATGAAGACCAATTGCGATATACTCCCTCCATTTTTTTAATAACTACATTGTCTAATTTGCTACTATTCACAGACTTGTTTTGACTTCAATTTTAAATATAGATATAAAAATTAAAATGAGCTAAGTAGGATCTTATAGATTCGTCTCGTCGTGTAGTTTATAAATATCGAAATTTTAGAATTTTTACTTATACCGAATTTGAGTTATTAGTGGTTTTGAAATGTGCATTGAACTGTATGAAAGGGGACAAAAATTAATAACGTACCAATTTAGATTTTTAAAGAAAAAAAAGGACTGAATTGACCAAAAATATGTAATTAGGGCATAATTAGTGGATGAAGGACCGATTGGGACGTAATTAGTATATGTAGCGGACCAATTGGGCCAAAAAATAAAAAAATGACTGATTTGACTTTTTTTGTAAAAATAAAGGACTATATTGGCATTTTATCCAAATATCCCGCATAAAATTTTGTGTCATTTGTTGGAACAGGTAATATCACGCATGTGGAAAAATAGAAATAAAGGAAAAAGTAGAAGTTCACAGCCCAAAACACATGGCCAAAATACAATCCATAATTTTATAAACGGCAACACGTCTTCATAAATTTTCCTCACATGACATGTATAGAATCCTTACATGAATGCCGGATCTGTGAAACAATGATAACAACAAGTCAATATAAACATACTGAGTGAGTTAACTCGCTCAACTTTAAGGAGTGGGTTTTAAAAATAATGGTTGACACTCATCAAATTTAAAAATGAGTATTACTCTTTAAACAACCATGCACATCACATACATTTAATTTAAAAATATAAACTTAATTTTTTAAGCATACTTTAATTTTTTTTAAAAAAAATCATTAACTTTAATTTTAAAAACATAACTTTAGTTTTACCATTGTGGCAACTAAGCACATGGGAACACCATTTCTCATACATCATATCACATCGATCATGACCAGCATCAGCAGACTCATTTACAGACACATTCCGGAGCCTCAAGTAACCCATCACGGATACACCCAATAATATAGACTCATACATGCAATACCACTGTTTTGGCACAATCTATATCTATATAATATATAAAAACAATATCCCTTATGAAGAGTAATATACTTTTATGAACAGTCACATATCAATTATCTCTCACAAAAATCCCCTTATGAACAGTAACTTACCTACCTATATCCTCAATATTCACTTTTTACATGCAATCCAATAAACATTTTAAACACTTAATGGCTCAATAATTCAAAATGTGTATAAGTAAAAATTCTAAAAGTTTGATATTTAAAACTATAAGATGAGACAAATCCAATAAGATCCTATTTGACTATGTTTTTTCTAATATATATGTTGTATAGATATGAGTCAAAATTGGATAATAAACAGTAACAAAAGTCAATCATTTTTCACTATCAAAAAATAGAGAAAGTGTAGAAAGTGTATAAAAGTATAATACACTTTCAAAATAGAGTATGAGAACCAAATTTAAGCGGAATTCACATTGGATAATTTAATTTCATTAATTATTATTAAGAAAAAGTACTACCAAATATATAGCAAAAATTTTATGGGTATATATTGTTTATTATTTAGATATAATTTCAATATTTGTTATTACTGTAACACCCCGGATTTGATAACCCAGGCCGGGATGCCACCGCCACACCTCCCAAGCAAGACACGAGTTCATTCGAGCTCGCTTGAGAGATACAAGGCTAAAGGTATTTCAAAAATAATTCAAAAACAAGCCCAAAAGGATTTACTTTAAAATAACATAGTATAATTCAAATAAGTCGCAGCGGAAAATTAAAATATGGGCCGACATGGCCAAAACGCAGTGGGTAATTTAAGTCTAACAAAATACAACATTCACAATTCCTAATTTAATTCCCGAGCCCCAATGTGCGTGCATGCTCATGCCATTCCTTCATACTCTGTAAAAGAAAAATAAAACAACGGGTTTTATCAGTATATTAAATACTGAGTAAGTTAATTCTTAACATAACAATAATGGGTTTTAAAAATGTAATTAATAAAAATTCTCTTTTTTTTTTACTCATGCACATTTTATAGTATAAAAATGTATTTTGTCAACATTAATAATAAGAATTTAACTGCATGATTCTAAACGTAAAGAGACGTACACAAATACTAAGGATATAAATTTTAGAAATTAGCATAAAGGAATTTATTATAAGTCAAAGGGTTTCATAATTCATGGGATAGATTATATGTTCTCGCATAGCTAATATTTCATTCTTCTACTTTTGTTTCCACTTGGGCACTTATGTCCACAAGTCTTACAAATCACCATTCGCTAGGGCTCTTATGTCCACAAGCCTCATGGTCGATATTTCACTAGGGCTCTTATGTCCTCTAGTCGTACGCTTGGGCTCTTATGTCCACAAGCCTCAAATCAATATTTCACTAGGGCTCTTATTTCCTCTAGTCGTACGCTTGGGCTCTTATGTCCACAAGCCTCAAATCAATATTCCACTAGGGCTATTATGTCCGCTAGTCGTACGCTTGGGCTCTTATGTCCACAAGCCACATAATCAAGATTTCATAGCTCCCAATTCAATCATAAATCATAAAGTTTTCAAAATTTCATAAAACGAGTTTTCGACACGGATTCACAAATTCCGCCAAAATTCATATTTTTCCCACAAAACCAATTCAACCATAGTTTACGCCAAACCGAATTAAAAATCCATTTGATACCTGATGGTTACGAAATTCACACAGTATATGCATAGCACATAGACGAACAACTTTGTAGTTTTACACTTTTCGAAATTCTACCGGGAAAGGGCTCAAAAATCGTCTTTACAGTGGAACATAAGAAATGCATTTCAAGGCATGACTTCCAATAACGAACAGTAGAGGTTTTTAGGCGTGGAAACGTAGCAAAATATTTTTAAAAATTCTGAAAAATTTACAGTAGCTAGGAAACGTCCAAATAAGAATTTTCATAGAAATAGCCATTTCAAAATTCGAACTCCTTCTAGGCCAAACGGGCCGATTACAGAAAACCCTGATTTCAAAAACTCCACTCTTCAGCGATTCATGGGCAGTGGTTAGAATAAAATCCATAACTTTCACATAACACTTCTAAAAATCGTAATATTTGACAGGGGTATCCAAGACACATATATGAACAACTTTCATTTATATTGCAAAAATTAGTTTTGAACGAAAGCTATAGAAAAACACTGATTTAGTTCGATTTTGAAAGCTGTCAGTTTTTCTTGGATTTTAATAAGAACGCAGGAGCATCCAGAGCAAATTTGAGGGTTCAAACATCGACCAAAATTTATGAAATTTTGCAGACACGATGTAGGTAACATTATATACAACTTTTTTTTTATGAAAAAGGCTGATTACGCTCGGATCCAATAGGAAAACACCGATTTAGATACAATACCAAATCTGTTCGGGACCTCAAATTAGAAACGGAAATGCAGAACAACCAGATCGGATTTGACGGACCAAACATCGACGAAAATTTCTGAAAATTTAACACAGTATACTTTAAGTCCTTAGGAACAATTTTGTAGTTTTAAGTTTCTCCGTTTGAAAGCTCGTAAAGGATCTAAAAATTGGATTTCAGAAACTGCGCGAAGGAGTAGTTGCTGTCAGTTTTGCGAAAAGTCACAGAGAAACCAGATCGAATTTGGGAAATCAAACGTTGATCAAAACTCGTGAAATTTTAATACAATATAGTTTAGGGTCTTAGGAACAAGATTGAAGTTTTACAATTTTCCGTTTGAACATCCGAAAGGGTCCGAATTACTAGATTTCAGAAATTGCGCAGGGAGAGTTTTCTAGTGTCCGTTTTCAATGTGTTGCTTTAATCCTATGGTTTGCTCGAGTTCATGGCACCAAAATGGTTATATTAAGAATCAACTTACCTGGATGAGTTCTAGGATGATTTGGGATGGTCGGCGGCGCCTGGAATCTCGCTCCACACGTCTTCCTTGTCGGATTCCTCGTCGACGGTTCACGAACCTTACAAGTTGGGGTTTTTGAAAGTTTTGAGGTGGAGGTGGAGTTTTTGGGCGGCTGCTAGGCTGATTGGAGGCTAGGGTTTTTGTGCTTAATTATCCAAGAACCTTTCCTAATCAGCCTAAGGTAAGTTTCCATGTTCGGGTCGCAAAATCGGGGCCAAGATCGTGCGTTTCCATCCTTGTCCGCGTCTATCCGGTTTGCTGCTGTGTTGGCGCGGTGTTGGCGCGGACCGCGCGGGGACCGCGCGGCTCCGGTCTGGACCGCAGTCCGGACCGGGTCGTGCGATTCGTCGGGCCTTTTTCTCCTCTCTTTCGGGTTTCTATCCTCCTACATTTTCGGGCTCGATTTTTCGGGTCATTCTCGGATTATAAATTCTTATCTTAAATTTATCTCGTTTCGAATTAATCCCGTATTCAAAATTTTGAGTTCGTCGCGTTTGGATTCGTCAGCTTCTAATTCGTCGTCTTTTGGTTCCCGTGCATTAATTTATTTATTTAAATCGTTTCCGACTTCGCGGGTTCTTGGAATTAAAATTCTTTTCTTTCTTGAATTTAATTCTAATTCTTTTGACTCGATTCATGGAATGTCTCCGGGCTTCCTTTCACTCTTTTATTCCATTTTGAAATTTATTTATTTATTTATTTATTTATTTATTTATTTTTTTGAATCTATCGGCGTTTCATTTCCGAGCAATAATTTATTGTGATAAATTATTTTCTTCTTCTCGGAGATATTTCAACCTTGATCGGATTAAGAAATAAATTTGATTCCTTGAACGCCGATAAAAAAAAATTCCGGGTATTACAATTACTCTTAACAAATACTTAATTTATGAATTGAAATTATAATTAATATGATAAAAAAGTTTAATAAATACTCCCTCCATTTTTAAATATAAAAAATTATATTTAATGTGAATATATTGTATTCATCAAAGAATAACAAATATTCTCTCCGTTTTTCTGTTTTAAATTTCTACGACCCACTTTTTACGCAGTCTAATGCAAATTTTAAATCATTAATAACTCAACTTCGGTAAAAGTAAAAATTCTAAAAGTTTGATATTTAAAAACTACAAGACGAGACGAATTTAACAAGATCTCACTTGGCTATATTTTAACTTATATAACTAAATATTTAAATTAAAGTGATACTATGAATAGTGTCATTCCTCCTATGTTGCAAACAAACAGAGGGAGTATTTTTTTTGGTAAATATTGATACTCATGTGTTGGCAAAGGTGTGTGGGAGCCCAAGCCATACAAATTACAAAGGAGTTAAAGGGGAGGGATAATGGGTCAGGTGGAATCGAACCCCCAACCCTAAGGGTCCGTTTGGTTGGAGGAATCTTGGATTACCAGCGGGAATGTGATTGCTGGGAATGTGAGATTGCTGGGAATATAAGATTGCTTGGAATCTTATTTTTTTGTATTTTAAGATTACCGCATTTAGTTGGATTGAGAATCTCAGATTCCTACATCACATGAATAGACCATAATGCCCTTAACTTAAAATTATTATTAGTAGTTCTCATGAAGCATATTTCCCGTTCAATTCAAAATTTCGTTATTTACAACAAAATCCCTCAGCATCCTCTGTAAATTTTTATTTCGTAAATTATCATGTATTGCATCATGCATAGAAGATAATTATAGCTTGGAATGAGTTAAGATTGGAAGTTAGGGACATGACCACTAAGGTCAAGTTTCATTCCGAGGGAGTATTTGTATTAGATAGATTAAGTAAATTATATAAATTACATAACTTAATCAAACTATGCTTATACATTTCACAAAATTATATCATTACGAAATTCGTTATTAGAGTACATTCAATAATATTTTTTGCATAATAATTTCTTTAATTCTCAAGATTATTTCTTATATTTTTCTAATTTAATTTGAAAATATCTACATCTTTGAAAAATTTATAATTTCTCAAGGTCTTAAGGTGAATCAATATTAATAATCAATTGATGTGTGCAACTGTAATTTTATATACTTTATTTGCCTATGTATTGCATTAGAGCAGTGGTGTAATACCCGAGAATTTTGCAACATAAAATAAAATAAATAAAGAAATAAAATAAATACATAAACAATAAATAAAACAATAACAATAAATAAATATAATAAATAAATAAACATAGTACATAGCTAAGAAAATAAGAAATGGAATTTAATTTAAGAAGGAATTTAATTTCCAATACCCGTAAAGCCAAAGATAATTTAATCAAATAAAATGGTACAAGGGAACCCGACACTAATGAACTCGAGAATTCGAGGTCAATATTAAATCTAGACCCGAGTAAAAGTTTAGATAGGAAATTGGAATCCGAGAACATAGAGGGATAGAAGTCCGAAAGAGAGGAGGAAAGGCTCGACGGATCGCACGACCTGCCCGGACCGAAGTCCAGGCGGTGACCGCGCGGTGGCCGCGCGGGGTTTACCCTAAACGGCGCGCCAAGCCCGCGTCGTCGGGCAGTAACAACCCATGCGAGATTTTCTTGCCCGAATCCGGATTTTTCAACTTCGATTGCTCACCTTGCGGCTCAAGACTTACTAGGGCAGACTTTGGACGCCCTTTTGGTGTTTACATCTATAAATAAGCACCTTGTTCGATCCCGAACACTTTTGAAACCCTACGAAAAATCTCTATACATCAAACCCTAATCCCGGAGTCGTCGGAGGTACGAAACCAAGAGGATGGACTGTCTTGGATGAAAATCGGAAGGCCTCTAACATTGTGGTAAGTTCTGGTCCGATCTCTTTACATTCTTGATTCGAAACGAATCCTAACATCATCCTTTTTCCATTCTACACCCCGAATCGGATCTAGAACGAAGAACCCGATGGATCAAGGAGATAAACGGTGGACTGGAAGCCACGCCTCCGAATCGACGAGCCGAAACGTCCATAGATTGGTAAATTAATCTTACTATGGTTTTGGGCGAATTAAAACACACCTAACTTAACGATCAAATCAAGAAACCTAAAACCTGTCAACACGAAAAACTCTACGGCGCAGCATTTTTGCACGATTTTTCCGAACCCTTAAAACTGATCAAACGGGAAAACGTTAAACAAGAAAAACGTTCCTAAGACATAGATCTATCTCCTGTAAAAATTTCATAATTTTTCATTAAGTTTTGATATCTGAAATCGACCCCAAACCGAACTGTTCTAAATTTAGATCTTGAAATCTTGACAGAACTTTAGTCTGAAATTGTAGACGTTTTTGACAATAGATCTAAACCGATTCAGAACTTTAGTCGAACATGAAAGTTGTAGATATATGTCTTAAGTATCTCCCTATAAAATTTCATCAAATTTGGAATTAGTTTGCTATGATAGATCTTGAAATTTTGAAACTGCTGTGTAGAAAATTCGGACAGATTAATATCCTGATGAAAATCTATGTTTTTCATTTATTTCCTTAACTCGGATCGAAAAACTTAAAACAAAAAACTTGTTCGTCTCTGTGTTTTTGAGTCACTGGTCAAATTTCAGAATTTTTGGACTTAAAACTGGTTTTTAGTTAATTTTGGAGTAAACAGTATTTTGACAAAGTCAAATCTTGAAAATCTTGTTGAAACGGTGAAATTAGCCTTTAAGGTTTAAACGAGTAGAAAACTCTTTTTGAAATAAATACATGAAATCGGAATTTTGAAAAATCCCCTTACAAACTTGATCAATTAAAATTAGGGGGCGAGTGCTCTGCAGGGTGCCCTCCTAACGATTCACTTTGTGCCTTTATGGACGATGGTGACCCGCGCGAACTTTGAGATATGTTGCCAAAACGGCATGAGATATATGGCCTACACTCTCGAGAATATCCATATGGGTTTCCCGAGGCTCCGGAGTGGTACTGGGTATGGCGGATACGGCTGCGGCCGCCGGGCTACCGGCTAAACTTGACGAGATTGCGATGCAATCGTGAAATACTTTAAATACTAAATCTTGAGTGTAATGAGGATAGTTAAAATATTTATTTATTGTCCACTTAAATTATTTAATGCTTTATTTAAATTAATTATGGTTTTTATTTAAATTATGCTAAATGTGTTACTTAATCCATGAATTAGTTATGCAAGTTCTTTAGTTAATTAAATTAAATTATGATTTTATTCTTATCATGTTTTTATATTAATTAATGGCTTTGAAACATCACAACCATGTATGTGTTAACTTACTCAGCAAGTTGTGCTGACCCCAAACCATTTCCTTCCTTTTTCCTTACAGAGTATGTGGAATGAGTATGAGCACGTATATGCATGGGGAATTTTTGGGAAACTTTATATTTTAAATTCTTGCATTAAACTATAGTATAAACGGGCCTGTTTAACCGGTGTTTTGGCCATATTGGACCTATTTACATTTTCCGCTGCGATAATTATACTTAGATATTATTTTTCCGCTGCATTATAATATTATTTTTGAATTTATATTGTATGGGCTGTTTTTAATTGTTTTAAATATTTTAAATACTGCAATACCTAGCCTTGCATCTCTTTAGTGAGCTCGGAGAAACCGTGTCTTTCTAGGGAGGTGTGGCGGTGACATCCCGACCTGGGTGACCAAAAACCGGGGTGTTATAAGTTGGTATCAGAGACCGGCTTATTTTTAAATTAGTATTATTATTTTTAAACTATTAGATTATTATTTTTAAACTATTATTCTCAAACCATGATTACTTTTAAATTATTATTATAGAAGCCCAAATTATTTTCTTTATTTTTAAAATTTCCTAGCCCAAATGATAATTATTTTCGACCCAATATAGAGGTCCAAGGATTTTAATTATTATTTTAAATTTTTAAAGCATTCATTCCATGAAAATGAATTTTCTTACTTTTAAAACCCATGGAAATTCAAAAATATATATATATATATATATATATACATAGTGCATGAATTATTTTTGGGGGGAAATAATCATTTGCATGTGCATACTGCATTGCCTAAACTTAGAGAACTTAGAAGCGTGATACGTTCTAACTTAGATCTTTTCCCTGCGCTAGATGGCTAGTTAGGATATGATGAACTTGATGATCAAAATGATGAACGCTCACTTTGACTCCCAACAAACCATTGAACAAATGAAACATCGCATAGCTCAATTGGAGGCAAATCTGCACCACATGGGCAACTTAAGAGAGGCGGACCACCACCGCATAAACCAACTCGAACGCCAAGTCCAAACCCTCACTACGCAAAACCTAATACTGAAGGAACACGTCAATGCTCACGGAGAGGACTTGAACAACATCTTTGACGACTTACTGCCACCAAGCTCGGAGGAGGATCCCGCTACCCTGCCGGAGGACGCCTAGAGACGATAGGAATTCTATTTTTAGTACACACTATTTTTGCTAAGAAAACATTGTTATTTTTGTACATCCTCCTACTTGTATTAAAAGCTTCTTTTAAGGGAATAAAATACAAGATTTATTCATTTAAACAAAATAAAACAAAATCTTGCGTCACTTTTAAGCCCAATCAAGCATTATGTGTGAAAATACAAGCACATTCATAGTACCTTGTCTAGACAATATATTACGTTCTCGTGTCCTAATTTACACCGTTTGTAACAGAATGGCACCAAGAGGTAGATCGAGAACCCAACCTGCTCCCCAAACTACTACTGAAGTGCCACCAAATGACACAAAACCTGCTCAACCTGTAGGAGCACAACCCCAAGGTGCGCAGGACGCCCCCGCACCGAACAATGTGGGCGATCGTCTTCGGACGATAGAGGAGGTCTTGATTGCGCTAGGGAACGCACAAGTCAATCAGGGTCAAGCTGCGGCGGTACCTCCGCCCCAAGCTCGCCCCAACTATCTGGCAATGGTGAATCCTTACCAGCCACCCCACTATGCTGGTGAGGAGGATCCAGCAAAACTGGAGGAATGGATCCGGACCTTTGACAAGCTGTTGGGCGCAGTCAAGTGTCCGGAAGGAGAGAGAGTGCACATCGCTTCGTACTACTTGGTAGGCGAAGCGGACGACTGGTGGCAGGCGACTCAAGCAAAACTGACTGAAGATGACGAGCCCTACTCTTGGGCTGAAATGGTGGAGTTGCTCAGGGATAGATTCTATCCCCTGAGTACTAAAGCAGCGATGTACGAAGAATTTCTGTCGCTGAAGCAAGAAGGCCAGACCGTACAAGAATATAATACTCGGTTCAAGGAGTTGCTGAGGTTTGCACCAAGATTAGTACCCACAGATGCGGAGAAAGCTCAAAAATTCGAGATGGGATTGAACCTGGCAGTGCGCGAGGTGATCGCAGGGGTGCACTACCCTGACCTACAAGCCGTGTACAATCGCGATGTGGCAGTGGCGCGAGTACAACAACTGAAAAGGAGAGTGAGTGGGGAGTCTAGCCGGGGTCCCCAAGACAAGAGGAACCGGGACGCGAGAGGCGAAAACAATACGGGAAGGAACGAGCAGCGAGGAGGGCCGAATAGGCCACAACAATCTAACAATGGAAGAGGATTTAACCAGGAGGGTCCGGTACCACCCTGCCCCAGATGTGGACGACCCCATTTGGCGAGGGGATGCCCTCAGCAGGGCGCCTGCTTTCGGTGTGGTCGAATGGGCCACATGCGTCGAGAGTGCCGAACGAGGATGGAGAACATAACGAAGAGGGAAGATTTGGTTACGGGGTCGGAACAGCCTCAAAACCAAAACGGACGGAACGACAACAACCAGGGGTATAGACTCCCCTCAAAATCAGTATAAGCCGCCAAATCAGAACCAGAACCAACGTCCTCCACCACCTCAGAACCAAAATCAGCAGCCAAACCAGCAGCCGAATCAGAATCAGTAGGGCAATCCAGGACGCCCTATGGGGAGGCTTAACGTGGTTAACCAAGCGGACGTGCCCGCACAAGGGGAAGTGATGGAAGGTACATTTCATGTCTTGAATACACCCCTTAGAGTCTTATTTGATTCTGGAGCTAGTTGCTCAATCATAGCATCAAGAATAGTGCATGTGTTAGATCTACCTAAGTGCGAGATAATTAGCTTAGGAATTCAACTGCCTTCAGGAGAAGTAGTAGCGTGCTCTAAACGATAAAACATAATTCCTATAGTGATCAAGAACGTAGAATTCTTCGCAAACTTAGTAGAATTTAACTTAAGGGACTTTGACATTATACTGGGGATGGACTGGTTGTCCCAGTATAAAGCGGTGATCGAATGCCAGAAACAAAAGATCACCCTGTCAAAAAGTAAGGGAAAGAGAGTTATCTTTTACTCTCAGTCCCCTAAGAGGAGCAACAAAATCGTTAGTGCCCTCAAACTAAGTAACTTGATGCGTAAGGGGTAGGAATTATATGCGTGCTACGTGCACAACCTTGAGGCGGAAGAGAACAAGGTTGACAGCATACCAGTGGTAAGAGAATATCCGGATGTGTTTCCCGAAGACATTCCGGGCATGCCACCCGAGCGAGATCTTAAATTCACGATAGATCTCATTCCGGGAGCCGAGCCTGTCTCAAAAGCTCCGTACCGGATGGCACCACTGGAAACGAAGGAGTTAAAGGAATAACTCGAGGAGTTACTGCAGAAAGGATACATAAGACCGAGTACTTCCCCATGGGGAGCACCGGTTTTATTTGTTAAGAAGAAAGACGGAGGATTACGTCTTTGTATAGATTATCGAGGGTTAAACCAAGTGACCATCAAAAATAAGTACCCTCTGCCGAGAATCGAGGATCTGTTTGATCAACTGAAGGGAGCTTCAGTACTCTCGAAGATCGACTTAAGATCTGGTATCACCAGTTGAGAATCGCTGAGAAAGACATTCCAAAGACGGCGTTTCGAACTCGATATGGCCACTACGAGTTCACAGTGTTATCCTTCCCATTAACAAATGCTCCAGCAATGTTCATGAACCTCATGAACAATGTGTTTCGAGAGTTGTTAGATCAGTGCGTAGTGGTGTTCATTGATGACATCCTGATCTACTCGAAGAGCGAGGAGGAACATGCCCAACAGTTGCACCAAGTGTGAGGGACCTTGCGAAAGAATCAACTATACGGCAAATTGTCCAAATTCGACTTTTGGTTGAAGGAGGTAGCATTTCTTGGACACATAGTATCCGCTGATGGAGTTTCAGTGGATCCGGCAAAAGTTTCTGCCGTGACAGAGTGGGCAGCGCCAAAGAGCCCAATTGAGATAAGGAGTTTCCTTGGATTAGCCGGGTACTATAGACGGTTCGTGAAGGATTTTTCGAAAATCGCATGACCTTTGACCCAGCTACTGAAGAAGGGAGTAAAATACGAGTGGACGAATGCGTGTGAGATTGCGTTTCAAGAGCTGAAGAAATGACTCATAACCACACCCGTATTGACGCTACCATCAGAGAATGGTAACTTTGAAGTTTACAGCGATGCTTCGAAGGAAGGTTTAGGTTGTGTCTTGATGCAAGACTCGAGGGTCGTTGCATATGCATCACGCCAACTGAAACCTCACGAGGAAAATTATCCGACACACGACCTGGATTTGGCAACGGTCGTTTTCGCTCTAAAGATATGGAGACATTATCGTTATGGGCAAAAGTGTCGAATGTTCACCGACCACAAGAGCTTGAAGTATATATTCACTCAGAAGGAGTTGAATCTGACACAGCGAAGGTGGTTGGAACTTATTTAGGATTACGACTTGGAGATATCCTATCACGAGGGGAAAGCGAATGTGGTAGTCGATGCCCTAAGCCGGAAAACCCAACACATGACAAACTCGTTGGTAATTCCGCCGGCATTATACATGGATTTGGCAAGATTAGATGCGGAACTTGTGCATCCGGGCACAGTGAGTGAAACAATCAACACGATGGTTGTAAGAACTCCGATATTAGACGAGATTAGACTCGCCCAACCGGGCGATGCGAAATTGGAGAGGATGAAGGAGTATATTGCCGAGGGTAAGGCAATAGGATTTGCTATCCATGAGGATGGAAGCATTCGCTTCAAAGGGAGATAGTGTGTGCCTCAAAAGTGTGCCGAGTTGAAGCAAAGGTTGATGAATGAAGGGCACAACACACCATATTCAGTGCATCCCGGAGGTGACAAACTTTATAAGGATCTGAAGAAGATCTACTGGTGACCGGGAATGAAAAAGGAAGTGGCAGACTTCGTGGTGAAATGCCTCACCTGCCAAAGGGTTAAGGCAGTGAGACATAAACCCTTAGTACTGATGCAACCACTAGAGATTCCAAGTTGGAAGTGGGATAGCATCTCGATGGACTTTGTCTCGGGATTACCACGATCACTTAAAGGCATGAACAAGATTTGGGTGATTGTGGATAGGCTAACTAAGGCGGCCATATTTATCCCGATGAAGGACACGTGGACTATGGACCAATTGGCCCGAGCCTACATTGATAATGTGGTACGACGATATGGAGTGCCACATGACATCATTTCTGACAGAGACAGTAGATTTGTCTCTCATTTTTGGACGGAGTTACAAAAAGCTCTCGGTACTCAAATCAAAATGAGCACCGCATTCCACCCAATGACGGATGGACAAACCGTGAGAACGATCCAAACACTGGAAGACATGCTTAGAGCATGTGTATTGGAGTTTAAGGGAAATTGGGAAGCTCATTTACCCTTAATTGAGTTTTCCTATAACAATAACTACCATGCTAGCATTGGCTTGACACCTTTCGAGGCGTTGTATGGACGAAAGTGCCGAAGCCCGTTGAGCTGGGAAGAAAACGATAAGTCTGTGGTAGTAGGACCACAACTTGTCGAAGATATGGCTTGACAGATAAAGGTGATTCAAGGGAAAATGAAAGCCGCTCAAGACCGTCAGAAGGGTTATGCTGACGTGAGACGACGAGACCTAGAATTTCAAGTGGGAGATAGGGTCATGCTAAAGATATCACCCATGAAGGGGGTGATGCGCTTTGGCAAATGAGGAAAGTTGAGTCCTCGATACATAGGACCTTATGAAATTCTAGAACGAGTCGGAAAATTGGCCTACCGACTGGCTTTACCGCCACAACTAGATCGAGTTCATAACGTCTTCCATGTCTCACAACTAAAGAAATATGTGCCAAACCCGACACATGTACTTCAACCGGAAGTAATCAAACTCAATGAGAATCTGACTTATGAAGAAGTCCCAGTGTGAATTCTAGACGTTAAGGAGCGAATAGCAAGGAATAAAACCGTCAAGATGGTCAAGGTTCTTTGGTCGAACCATGAAAGCAAAACCGCAACATGGGAGTTAGAATCAGACATGAGAGAACACTACCCGACACTGTTCCAAATCGACACCGACACAGTTATGGGGACATAACTGTAATCTTAAGGGGGAGAGGATGTCACACCGTGTATTTTCCATACATTTTTGTCACCAAACAAATTCAAATTATTTTGAACTACGTTATGGCTTGATCCCTTCACAGGGTACGTAGGCAGCTTAGAAGTTTTAATTCTAAGTTCAGTCACAAAATAATAAAATAAACAAAAGGATTCGTTCTTAACACGAGAAAAGCCGAAACACAACTTCGAGGACGAAGTTGATTCTTAAGAAGGGTAGACTGTAATACCCGAGAATTTTGCAACATAAAATAAAATAAATAAATAAATAAAATAAATAAATAAACAATAAATAAAACAATAACAATAAATAAATATAATAAATAAATAAACATAGTACATAGCTAAGAAAATAAGAAATGAAATTTAATTTAAGAAGGAATTTAATTTCCAATACCCGTAAAGCCAAAGATAATTTAATCAAATAAAATGGTACAAGGGAACCCGACACTAATGAACTCGAGAATTCGAGGTCAATATTAAATCTAGACCCGAGTAAAAGTTTAGATAGGAAATTGGAATCCGAGAACATAGAGGGATAGAAGTCCGAAAGAGAGGAGGAAAGGCTCGACGGATCACACGACCCGCCCGCACCGAAGTCCAGGCGGTGACCGCATGGTGGCCGCGCAGTGTTTACCCTAAACGGCGCCCCAATCCCGCGCCGTCGGGCAGTAACAACCCATGCAAGATTTTCTCGCCCGAATCCCGATTTTTCGACTTCGGTTGCTCACCTTGCGGCTCAAGACTTACTAGGGCAGACTTTGGACGCCCTTTTGGTCTTTTACATCTATAAATAAGCACCTTGTTCGATCCCGAACACTTTTGAAATCCTACGAAAAATCTCTACACATCAAACCCTAATCCCGGAGTCGTCGAAGGCACGAAACCAAGAGGAGGGACTGTCTTGGACGAAAATCGCAAGGCCTCTAATGTTGTGGCAAGTTTTGGGCGAATTAAAACCACCTAACTTAACTATCTAATCAAGAAATCTAAAACCTGTCAACATGAAAAACTCTACGGCGCAGCATTTTTGCACGATTTTTTCGAACCCTTAAAACTGATCAAATGGGAAAACTTAAAACACAAAAAACGTTCCTAAGACACAGATCTATCTCTTGTAAAAATTTCATAATTTTTCATTAAGTTTTGATATCTGAAATCGACCCCAAACCGAACTGTTCTAAATTTAGATCTTGAAATCTTGACAGAACTTTAGTCCGAACTTGTAGACGTTTTTGACAATAGATCTAGACCGATTCAGAACTTTAGTCAAACATGAAAGTTGTAGATATATGTCTTAAGTGTCTCCCTGTAAAATTGCATCAAATTTGGAGTTAGTTTGCTATGGTAGATCTCGAAATTTTAAAACTGCTGTGTAGAAAATTCGGACAGATTAATATCCTTATGAAAATCTACGTTTTTCATTTATTTCCTTAACTCGGATCGAAAAACTTAAAACACGAAACTTGTTCGGCTCTGTGTTTTCGAGTCACTGGTCAAATTTCAAAATTTTCGAACTTAAAACTGATTTTTAGTTAATTTTGGAGTAAACAGTGTTTTGACAAAGTCAAATCTTGAAAATCTTGTTGAAACGGTGAAATTAGCCTTTAAGGTTTAAACAAGTAGAAAACTCTTTTTGAAATAAATACATGAAATCAGAATTTTGAAAAATCCCCTTTCAAACTTGATCAATTAAAATTAGGGGGCGAGTGCTCTGCAGGGTGCCCTCCTAACAATTCACTTCGTGCCTTTATGGACGATGGTGACCCGCGCGAAATTTGAGATATGTTGCCAAAACGGCATGAGATATATGGCCTACACTCTCGAGAATATCCAGATGGGTTTCCCGAGGCTCCGGAGTGGTAATGGGTATGGCGGATACGGCTGCGACCGCCGGGCTACCGACTAAACTTGACGAGATTGCAATGCAATCGTGAAATACTTGAAATACTAAATTTTGGTGTAATGGGGATAGTTAAAATATTTATTTATTGTCCACCTAAATTATTTAATGCTTTATTTAAATTAATTATGATTTTTATTTAAATTATGCTAAATGTGTTACTTGTTAGAATCCATGAATTAGTTATGCAAGTTCTTTAGTTAATTAAATTAAATTATTTGTCTTGGTGGTGGAGGCAGACTAAGGAAATTATTTGTCTTGTGGCTAAGGTCTTAGGAGGCAGACTAAAGGATGTGGTGGGTAGTGTCGTCGGGGCATCCCAAATGGCCTTCGTTAGGGGTAGGCAAATTTTGGATGGGGTGTTGGTGGCTGCGGAATTATTAACTCCACTCAAATGGCTGGCCGGAGGGGATTTGTGGTCAAGTTAGACTTTGCAAAGGCGTACGATAATGTGTCATGGGAGGCACTGTATAGAATTCTTGGGGTGATGAATTTCCATGATAAGTGGATCACATGGATGAAGGCTGCGGTTGGATCGGCCGAGGCAGCTGTTCTTGTTAATGGATCCCCCACCAATTTCTTTAAAATGCTAAATGGTCTAAGACAAGGGGATCCTCTCTCGCCCTATTTATTTATCTTGGTGGTGGAGGTTTTAAATAAGTTGTTGAACCAGGCTGTGGGATTGGGGCTGTTAAAGGGCCTGGCCGTGTCCAATGATGGTCCGATTATTTCTCATCTACAATATGCGGATGATACAGTGCTTTTTTGCGAGGGTGAGATCCAACAGGTTATATACATTAAGAGAATTCTGAGAGTTTTTTCCCTTACAACTGGTTTGAGGATTAACTATAGGAAATGTTCGTTGTATGGGATAAATTGTCCAAGGGAGTTGGAGGAGGAGGCGGCAGCGCTGATGGGTTGTGAAGTTGGGAGGATGCCGATGAAATATTTAGGTGTTCCAGTGGGTGGTCGAACCAATGGATTGGAAATTTGGGAACCGGTGTTAGAAAAAATTGAAAAAAGATTGGCGGGGTGGAAGGGCCGTATGTTGTCTCAAGCTGGGAGGCTTTGTTTAATCAAATCGGTGGTTAACAGTCTACCAGTCTACTTCCTTTCTATCTTCAAGGTTCCGAAAGCTGTGGCCGAGCGTATAGAGAAGTTGAAAAGGAGATTTTTTTGGAACGAATGGGATGGGTCTAGAAGATTGCACACAATTAACTGGGAATCGATCTGTATGCATTGGCAGGATGGGGGTCTGAGTGTAAGAAAGGTGCATGATTTTAATTATGCATTATTAATGAAGTGGAAGTGGAGATTTGGGATGGAGCAGGCCCTTTGGAAAGATGTTATTGATGCTAAGTATTATGCCATGACCAATCCGTTAGTCCCAGGGATGTGTAAAGGTAGATCGATATGGAGCTACATAAGCAGCTCGTGGGATTACATAGAGGCAGGGGGATAGGGGTTCTTTCATCATTCAAGTAGGGAATGGGGGTCGTACAAGCTTTTGGGTAGATAGATGGGTGAAGGGAGGGTTTGTACTGAAGGATTATTTCCCTCGGATTTATGCTCTTTCGTTGAACAATATGGGCAAGATATTGGAGTTTAGTGAATGGCGTGGGTGTCAATGGTTTTGGAAGGTTGAATTGAGAAGAACATTATTTGATTGGGAAGTTAGTGTCTGGGAGGAATTTATGGGGGTATTGAACCAGCAATGTTTGAACAGGTTCTTGGAAGACAAGGTTAGGTGGACCAAAGAGGGAAATGGCATTTTTTCCACTAGGTCCTGTTGGCACAGAAGTGGGAGGGAGGAGGTGATCGAGATGCATGGTTTCTGGCATAGGCAGTGGAAGAGCATGTGTCCGGCGAAGGTAAAATTGCTGGGGTGGAGAGTCATGAAGGATGCACTTCCTGTTCGAATGGAGTTAGTTAGAAGAGGGTGTTTGAATATTTTACATGCATTATGTCCTTGGTGCGGTGATGAACTGGAGACATTGGATTATATTTTTTGTAAGTGTGTGGGTGTGGTGCGGTTGTGGTATAGAGGGGTGAGTTGGTTCGATGTAAGTTAGGCTATACCTGGGACGGTCAGAGGGTTGTGGGTGTGGTGGTTAGGATTCCAGCCGAGTGTTGGAAAGAAGGAGGCGTGGCAACTTGTGGGGGCGGCTATTTTGTGGACGATTTGGAGATGGAGGAATTTG
Source organism: Hygrophila difformis (assembly GCA_030278955.1). Classification (NCBI taxonomy): domain Eukaryota; kingdom Viridiplantae; phylum Streptophyta; class Magnoliopsida; order Lamiales; family Acanthaceae; genus Hygrophila; species Hygrophila difformis. The sequence continues at coordinate 41,035,203 of JAOANR010000003.1, read as the reverse complement.
GCGGTGTTTAGGGGACAGAGTTTTGACATTGAAACGATGTTCGCTGAAATAAGGTGGAGAGTGGGGGTATGGTGGCAGGCGGTACAGGGAGGGATGGGTGCTGAATCAGCATGTTTGAATGGTGGGTTTCCTGGGTGCCTATCTGTGAAGCGCAGGAGTAATAGTAAGGCAAATCGTGGTGATTTGTATTGGGAGTGTCCTGAGCAGGGGTGGTGGAAAGTGAATACCGATGGGTCCTCCTTGGGGAACCCCGGGCCGGCCGGGATTGGTGGGGTTATTAGGAACTCCATGGGTGAGGTGATTTTTGTGATTTCGGAATATATTGGGGTATCGGATTCGTCAGAGGCGGAGCTAATGGCCATCAGTAGAGTCTGTGCGGCTCTTATTCGAGATCAAGGTTTTCCGCTCCCTAGATTGGTGTTTAAATGTGACTCATATAACGTGGTGGCATGGATGAAAGAACCCGCGAGGATACCCTGGAGATTCAATAAGTTGTTGGGGCCGATCTTGACTGTATTCTATTGTGCAGGAGAGATTAGAGTAAAGCATATCTTTAGAGAAAGGAATGAGTTGGCTGATTCGTGGGCTAGAAAAGGGGCAGCGGGTAAACAAAGGGTGGAGGAATGGATGTAGGAGGGAGATAAGGTGTTGGTAGATTAGATGGTGGTATTTCATTGTTCCAAGGAGATGCCTGTATGTTCAGGTTGGCGGATGCTGTCTGCTTTTTTCTTTTTGTTTCTTTTTGTGTTTCAGGTTGTGAGTTCACATTACAAGGCGGGGTACTATTGTTCAATCCAAGGAGCCTTCAGCTAGGCAACTTCCCAGTGGATAGATATGGATTGTTGATTCTGATGCTGCTATTGCTGCTTATGATGCTCTATGATCAACTGTTGCTGTTGTTGCTATGTTTATGTTTGATCTAGATGCTGATTCATATGGGGACGTGTTATACTGCCACATCACCTGGTGAAACTTTCATATTGCTGGATGGAGCATTGGAGGATACTCTGGTCTGCTGCTAGCGGATGGAAACATTTCTGATGCCGAGGTTGCTGCTGGTACGTCTGGGGATCCACATTGACTGCTTAAGGACGGATTGTTTCTCACATGGCAAATTTGAGTCTTCCCACAAATTCCCGGTGAGATTTTGCTTAAATTGATACTCTGGATCTTGCTTAAATACACACGTTGAGCTTGTATTTATTCACTCCCAGTGTGTTTGAAAATGTTAAGGGCATTAGGATTTACCCGTTTGTCATTTATGTCTCTCCCCTTACTGTTCCTCTTACCCCCAAGAAGACATGTTTGAGCCTAAATGAAAATAAATTAATGACCTTCCCTTCCTCATTCACTTCACATCTTGTTCCTGTAACCATCTATTTTCTCCCCGTTCAAGAATGTTTGGGATTCAAGTTTCGAATATGGGAAGAATGCGGGTGTCCTTTTCTGCTGGCTTCTGTGTTCTTCGGTTGGACTGTCCCTTGTTGAAACAAGAGAGGAAGTTCAAATATAGAAAAAAAAATAAAAAATAAAAAAAAATAATAATAGAAATAAAATAATAAAAAAAAGTTTTTGTAAAGAAAAAAGAAAGAAGAAACAAGAAAAAGATGAGAGCATTCATTACTGGTGAAGATCTGGACATTTGTTAGAGGGGCAGTCTTATTTCGGAAGTGCCTTCAGAAAGAAAGTAGTAGAGTTGAGTTGAGTTTTTATGGTCCTTTTGATTTGCTATGCTGAAGGTTTTGGTTTCCTATTCATTATTCAAATAGGACGATGACATGGGAGATGGGATCAATGTTCGGGGTATTCTGATTGTCTGCTGGTGATGGTTTTGGAACTTCTAATAGCTGAGTTGTTTCTCTCTCAACACGCTTTAAGGTCTCGTGCGATATGCATGTCGTTTTCCCACTCTTTCTAGCCTTACTTATCCTTTTCTTTATCCTCACCCGAGGCCATGTTGAATAATAAACTCACCTAACTACGCATGCTCCAGCCGCCGTCCCCGACAACGCATGCTCACGCCGTTGTCAAAAAGAGCTGCCACAGCCGTCGTCAAAATAGCCGCTAAGTTTGATTGCAATTAACTTTCGGATTATGTATCTGTAATTTGTCAACAATGGTGTATTTTATATCTTTACATTTGTAATCCTTCCGGCTATAAATAGCCGTGTAATCTTAGTGAAAAACGCAGAACGAGATTTAGAACAATAACATCTAAACTCTCTTCTCCCCAATTCAAAATTCCAACAGAATTGGTATCAGAGCCTGAGCGATCAAACTCAGAGCAAAAACAATTTGAGTATAAACACTCAAAATTAAAAGACTTAAATCTGCTCACAGTTGTCTCCTCCAAGCCGCTGCCCAGCAGCCTTCAGCACCGCCAAGTGCTGCCCCCTCCGACCGAGTTGCTGCAGTCTCCACCATTCACCGACCATCTTCTCCGGTGGTCTCTCTCACCACCGAGCTGCCTCTAGTGCCGCCTGTTGCCGCCGCTCACCAGCCAACATCAAGCGTCACCTCCAGCTTCCGCAGTCGCTGCTTGCCCACTCATCCTGCCGCTGCCCCTACGTACGCAGCTCTTGAGCGCCGCCCAGCCCAGCCTCCAACGAGCTGCTGCCACCGATTACCCAGCAGCCTCCTGCTCCGCTGCCACCACTGATCTCTCTTCAGCACTGTGCACTCCAGCATTTCACGAAGAGAAAGTGATTGGATTTAAATTCCAATTCCATGGTTGAAGAACAAATATTGAAAGTCATCCCTGTTACGTCAATGAGCTGTGTGAGTAGTTGGCCATAAATCCGTCCAACTACACTGCCAAAATTAATAAATGGTGGGATTGAAAAAGTCAAACGACTATAGCAAATAATTGAAGCACTTGGTGGTTTGGAAATTAATCATTTGGGCATTACCGTTGCTGAAGCCTGAAGAAATCAGAACTTTGGTGCAGAAAAATTCGTTGGGTTTTTTGATCAAGTTCAAAATAATTCATACCAATTATTTTGGAATAGTTGCAGATTGCTCACAATGGCGTCAACCAGTTCCATCCAATCGCAAGTGCCCAAATTAACTAAAGAAAAATACAGGATGTGGAGTATCCAAATGGAAGCCTTGCTCGGATCCCTTGATGTATGGGATATGGTGGAAGCAGATTTTGCAGAGTTGTCATCAACAATAAAAGATGACGATCAATTGAAGGAGATAAAGAAAAAGGAGAAAAAAGCCTTGTTCACAATATACCAAGGCGTAGATGAAGCTACGTTTGAGTTGATTTCTACCGCAAAAACATCGAAGGACGCTTGGGGAATTTTGAAGAAAGCCCACGATGGAGTAGATAAAGTGAAGAAGATCCGGCTCCAATCTTTGAGAGCCCAATTTGAAACTCTACAACAAAACAGATCCGAAGCCGTCTCAGATTACTTCTCCCGGGTAATTTCTGTTATTCACCAAATGAGACAAAATGGCGAAGAGATCAATGATGTTCGTGTTATGGAAAAAATCTTGAGGTCTCTAGACCCAAAGTTCAACTTTATTGTTGTTGCCATCGAAGAATCAAAAAATCTCGAGGCAATGACAATTGAAGAATTAATGGGCTCCTTACAAGCCCATGAGCAACAACTCTTCAAAAGGGGAGACGAACAATCCTTGGAGCAAGCACTGCACACGAAACTGTCGTTCAAAAGAAATAATGCAGTTAGAGGAAGTCCACAACATGGACGTTTTCAGGCACAAAGAGGAAGAGATGGCCGAGTCAATAATCGCTACGATCAGAATCGAAGCAATAATGGCGAAAATAATGGAGGAAATGAACGTGGCAAGAATATCAATCGAGGCCGAGGACAATTCCGAGCCCGTGGTCGCGGACATGGCAGAAACTTTGGAAGACTTGACAAATCAGAAGTTCAATGCCGAGTATGTAAGAAATTTGGTCATTTTGCTAATGAATGTTGGTACAATGCAGACAACAACAAAAATGAGAAGGCGAATCTCATTGATAAAGAAGAGAATGGTCCAGTTGTACTAATGTCTTGCAAAGAACTAGAGCCACCTCAAACAGTCACATGGTACATGGATACAGGTGCATCAAACCATATGTGCGGAAGAAAGGAATTCTTTTCCAAACTTGATGAAAGACGAATGGGCAATATCACATTCGGTGACCTGTCAAAAAGGCCAATTGAAGGTAAAGGAGATATTACCTTTGAGTTACATAATGGAAAACATCTATGCATTTCTGATGTTTATTATGTACCTGAAATTAAAAGTAATCTGCTGAGTGTTGGCCAATTGTTGGAAAAGGGATATGAAATCCAAATGAAAAATTTGGCTCTTAGTTTGCGAGATAAGAATAACAGGTTGATCACACATGTCAAGATGACGACGAACAGAATGTTTCCCTTGAAGCTCACTATAGATGACTCAAAATGCTTGAAGGCAACCACTGTTGATAACGGCAAGTTATGGCATCTCCGGTATGGGCATCTTAACTTTGATGCATTGAAATTGTTACAGAAAAAGAATATTGTAACAGGACTGCCGCAGATTGAATCCTCCAACAATGTTTGTGAGGTTTGTGTCATGGGAAAACAACATCGACACACCTTCAAGAATTATGGCGCGAGAAGAGCTAGATCGCGACTTGAGCTAGTACATTCTGATGTTTGTGGACCAATTACTCCAATTTCTATTGGTGGAAACAAGTATTTTCTTACCTTCACAGATGACTACAGTGGAAAAACATGGATCTACATGATGAAAGAAAAAAGTGAAGTTTTCTCTAAATTCAAGGAATTTAAAAACCTTGTTGAGAAACAAAGTGGGTGCCGATTAAAGTGCCTACGGACAGATCGTGGTGGAGAATACACATCTCGAGAATTTGATCATTTTTGCAGAGAGCATGGGATATCACACCAACTCACGATGCCATATACACCACAACAAAATGGTCTTTCAGAAAGAAAGAACCGAACAATTTTGAATATGGTTCGATGTATGTTGAAAGAGAAAAATATTCCCAAAGAATTTTGGGGTGAGGCTGTAAATTGTGCTGTCTATTTGTTGAACAGGTCCCTCACAAAGAGAATTGGAGACATAACTCCCGAAGAAGCCTGGAGTAAGAAAAAGCCAAAAGTTGATCATCTGAGAATTTTTGGAAGCATCTGTTTTGCAAAAGTGCCAGAAGAAAAGCGTACAAAGCTCGAAGATAAAAGCCAAAAATGCATTTTTCTTGGCTATGGTGAAAATTGCAGCGGGTACAAACTGTACAATCCTGTAACCCGCAAAGTGGTGATGTCAAGAGATGTTATCTTTAACGAGGATCAAAGTTGGAGATGGAATGAAGATGAGCAGACCAAGCATGTTCCTTTTGATGATGAACAGGAAAAGCAAAAGGAACAACAACAACAAATGGAGGACATGGTACCTGATCATGTTGAAGTTGAAAGCCAATCCTCTGATGATAGTCCTATTGTGAGAAGAACAAGAAGGGTCCAGGACATATATGACTCCAGTGAGCAAATTGATGATGAATTCAATAATTTCTGTCTATTTGCAGGTCTTGACCCATTGACATTTCAAGAAGCCTCTAAAGAAGTCAAGTGGCAAAAAGCTATGGAGGAAGAAATTCAAGCCATTGAAAAGAATAATACATGGGAGCTCACATCACTTCCTGACAAACATCGAGCAATCGGAGTCAAATGGGTGTTCAAGACGAAAAGAAATGCAAAAGGAGAAATTGAAAGGCACAAAGCCCGTCTTGTTGCAAAAGGGTACAATCAAAGATATGGAATTGATTATGAAGAAGTCTTTGCCCCAGTTGCCCGGCTTGAAACAGTGAGGCTGCTCATTTCACTAGCAGCTCAAAAGAAATGGCAGATACATCAAATGGATGTTAAATCCGCATTTCTGAATGGAAATCTTGAAGAGGTTGTCTATGTTGAGCAACCACCTGGATTCATAATTGAAGGCCAAGGAGACAAGGTGTACAGGTTGAAGAAAGCGCTCTATGGATTGAAGCAGTCACCAAGAGCTTGGAATTCAAGAATCGATAAATACTTTATCGAAAATGGATTTGTAAAGTGCCCATATGAGCACTCCCTATATGCAAAAAGAAACCTGTCTGGAGAATTTTTATTGGTATGTCTATATGTCGATGACATTATCTTTACAGGTAACGATAAGGCCTTGATCCAGGAGTTCAAGAAATCAATGGAAAAGGAGTTTGAAATGTCCGACCTAGGGTTGATGCAATACTTCCTAGGCATTGAAGTCAATCAAGATGAAGAAGGAATTTTTATCTCACAAGAAAAATATGCCAAAGAGATCCTGAAGAAATTCTCAATGGAAGATTGTTGCAGTGTCGACACTCCGCTGGAAGTTGGCACCAGATTGACTAAAGAAGGAGAAGAAAACCCAGTAAATCCAGCCTACTACAAAAGCCTTGTGGGATGCTTGAGGTACTTAACCTGCACACGACCTGATATCTTGTTTGGAGTTGGTCTTGTTAGCAGGTACATGGAAACACCAAAAACTTCACACTTAAAAGCTGCGAAAAGAATTTTGAAGTACATCCAAGGGACAATCAATTATGGCATGCTATACTCTACAAATCAAAGCACTGAATTGGTTGGATTCAGTGATAGTGATTGGGCTGGAAGTAAAGAAGATCGGAAAAGCACATCAGGGTTCTGTTCTACCTCGGTAGAAATGCATTCACTTGGTCATCAAAGAAGCAACCCATTGTCGCGTTATCGACTTGTGAAGCAGAATACATTGCTGCTGCTGCATGCGTCTGTCATGCAATTTGGCTGAAGAAATGGCTTGGAGATTTGAAAATACAACAAGAAAATGCAATCAAGATTAATGTCGATAATAAGTCTGCCATTGCCCTTGCAAAAAATCCAGTACATCATGAACACTCAAAACACATCGACACCAGTTTTCACTTCATACGGGAACATGTAAAATCGAAAGAAGTGGAGCTGAAGTATGTCAGCTCAAGTGAACAAGTTGCAGACATTTTTACAAAAGCGTTGAAAGTTGAAACCTTCCAGTATTTGCGAAAGAAGCTGGGAATCCAAGATTTCAAGAGGATGAGTTTAAGGGGGGGAAATGTTGAATAATAAACTCACCTAACTACGCATGCTCCAGCCGCCGTCCCCGACAACGCATGCTCACGCCGTTGTCAAAAAGAGCTGCCACAGCCGTCGTCAAAATAGCCGCTAAGTTTGATTGCAATTAACTTTCGGATTATGTATCTGTAATTTGTCAACAATGGTGTATTTTATATCTTTACATTTGTAATCCTTCCGGCTATAAATAGCCGTGTAATCTTAGTGAAAAACGCAGAACGAGATTTAGAACAATAACATCTAAACTCTCTTCTCCCCAATTCAAAATTCCAACAGGCCATTCTATATATTCTCTGCCCATACATTTTCTTGGCTCTGGTTTTGAGTAATATGCAGGTGATAGGTGTTCTTTAAGCAAGCTTAAGGGATTGTGGCCTTTTTGCCGCTTGTGAGATGCTTAGCATGACGGGATGGTCACAGCGATTCTGTTTTACACTGCAACATGTGGCTAGCGCTCATTGGGATGAGAGATACTCATAATGGTCATATTGCTATGTCGATGACTGATGCTGTTACATTATAGATGTTGCGGCTGCTCACTAGTTTGATGTGGATTCTGTCTGATATAGCAATTTGCGGCAAGACTTCACATCTGTTTGTAGAGTTCGGCATCTAAATTTTGATGATGCATTCCAACTATGATGTATTCCAACACTTTGGTATTTGAGTGGAATAAAATGCCTTTTCATCTCAAAAAAAAATTAAATTAAATTATGATTTTATTCTTATCATATTTTTATATTAATTAATGGCTTTGAAACCTCACAACCATGTATGTGTTAACTTACTCAGCAAGTTGTGCTGACCCCAAACCATTTCCTTCCTTTTTCCTTACAGAGTATGTGGAATGAGCATGAGCACGTATATGCATGGGGAATTTTTGGGAAACTTTATATTTTAAATTCTTGCATTAAACTATAGTATAAACGGGCCTGTTTAACCCGTGTTTTGGCCATGTTGGCCCTATTTACATTTTCCGCTGCGATACTTAGATATTATTTTTCCGCTGCATTATAATATTATTTTTGAATTTATATTGAATGGGCTGGTTTTATTTGTTTTAAATATTTTAAATACTGCAATACCTAGCCTTGCATCTCTTTAGTGAGCTCGGAGAAACTGTGTCTTGCTAGGGAGGTGTGGCGGTGACATCCCGACCTGGGTGACCAAAAACCGGGGTGTTACAAGTGAGTAGAAAGTCTTTTATCTTTTATTTTTATTTTTTTCTCTCCTTTTAGACTATTATGTTTATAGTATAATATTTTTTAAAGCACAAAATTGTAATATAAAGTATAAATTATTGGTAGTGGCGTATTGTCTACTGTTCGATTGTTGTACAATATATACATGCATTCATGTAATGCTTAAAATAGTTTAATGAGCTTTGGGAATGTAATCGACATAATAAAATTGAACAATTTTATTTGTTAAATTCAGTTGTTTTACCCATATTTTTCACATTCCCGCCCATTGGGTGGGGGTAATACTAGTTTATTTAACATTGCCGTCTTGGCAAATTTAGAAGGGGTAGGGCTACGCAAGATCCATCCTTAGTGTACTTGCCCCTATCAAATATGGCATCTTATTCAAGTCATAGTGAACAATGGATTTAAAGATTTTTAATTTCACAATATCCTCATTATTTCACTTAAAAGGAATTTCAACAATCCAAGTGAGTAATTCAACAATAAGGCATTCAGCAATGCCAACAATCAATTCAACAATAAACTCCCTTATTCAAAATCTCATAATTTTCAAAATATTATTTTCATGGATTTCAAAATCCAACAATATTACAATTGGATCAAATTACCAATACATCTGTCACAGTTTACGCCAAATAACTTTAAAAGTTCATACAAAAGGAGATTACTACTAAATTAAAACTTTAGATACTTAGGACATGGATGAAAAAATTTCATGTTTTACACTTTTCAAAATGAGGTACGAAAACAAGTCAAAAGTTATCAAAAGAGCCCATGCCTTGCCAGCAACTCGGCCGTTCTTACAAAATGATTACCGTTCCGTGATTCCACAAAATGAGTAATGCTTTTTGGCTACTCATAATTCACTCGGTGATAATGCTACTAAAATAAACAAGAATGGGAAATCATTTGCTGCAATGGCAGGGACACGTACCAATATTCAAACAGAAGTACAAAATCCTTTTATAAATGTTCAGATTCCCAAACCCCATTATTAAACCAGCTAAAACTAGACCAGCAAATGTCTTTCTGGCCACAGTTTTTTCAAATGATACGTTCATTAGAACTTGGTCTAGAATCCGTACATGACAAAAATGAAGATGAAAGCCATGTGTGCCGTGGTGTTAGCTAGTGAACCAACAACTAATCTAAATGGTTAAGATGTTACAGAGGAAAATCCACTAGTAGTATATGTTAGTCTGAAACGCCCCCTCACGCCGCATGCAAGATGGACTAACGTAGCTCGTTGACACAGGAATTAAAGCCCCTATAAAGATATGGACGAAGCCAGCATAACTGGCACACGGAAATAGTGTCCATATACAGATGGGGGAAAAATGTCCAAATTCATGCTTTATCTTTCAAAATTTTTCAAATCCATCCTTTATGTTATTCTGGCCCTTTTTAGTCCTCTATCTTTTGTGTTAATGGCCGAATAAGTCCTTTTAATATTAAATTGGCCCATAACTTTTTAAATTGTTTCATTTCAGCCCCAAAATATTGAATTTTTATTTTTATTGATTCATTTATCAAATAAATGTCCGACATGCTTCAGTAAGTAAAATTAAATATTAAAATTTATACATTCGGTTTGACCACCTTGTTGTTGGGTCTTCCTAGTTCACTATAAAAATTTCGCGGGAAGGTAACGAAAGGATTTTGTCGCCTTTTTCGTCGCCTAGAGCACTAGGCGACAAACAAGGCGATGAAATCCGTCAGGCGACGACAACAATAAAATTTCATCGCCAAATTCTTCGCCTTCCCGCAAATTTCTTGTAGTGGCTCTGGAACCTCCAACCATACGGACTCCCTCCCATAACTATTTCGATCTAAAAAGGTAAACCATTGGCTACGGCAGCATTTTCGGAGGGAGTCCGTAAAATCCCAGAGGTCGGAAGACCCGACACAAGGCGGTCAAATCAAAGGTATGAAGTTTAATGTTTAATTTTACTTTCGAAAGCATATTGGACATTTATTTGACAAATTGATCAATAAAAATAAAAATTTAAGATTTTGGGGCTGAAATGAAATAATTTAAAAGGTTATGGATCAATTTAATATAAAAAATTACTGATTTGGCCATTAACACAAAAGATAGAGGATAAAAAGGGCAAAAATAACATAAAGAACCAATTTAGACATTATTTGGTGGGATGTGAATACTAGTAGACCCTAGCTTTGATACCATGTTAATAAACACGTGGTTGGTCAAATGATAATGGATTAGATAGTAGAACCTTAGTTATTCCCCACATCACTTCCAATAATAAGACTATCCCCATCCATGACCAAGTCCCCCAAGGATCAACCTCCATGTCACTAAATAATTAAAAAAAAAATCAAAAATCTATTTCATTGGTGACCTCAAGGTCGACCAAATTAAAAATGCAACCACAAGGTCTCATCTCTCTTGGCCAATGGGATGGAGACATTTGTCTCATTCCCATTGGTCAAGTAAAATTTTAAACATATTTCATTAAAATCATTATATTTTTATATTTTGAAATAAAAGTAAATAAAAATACACCAAATTTTATAATTTTTCATTCTCTATAAATAGAGACCACTTTTGCTATATTTTTGTTAAATACATAATATATCAATTTTGATATATTTAACCCATTTTAAAATTTATAGAAAATAAAAATAAATAAAAAATATATTATTATTTTAGATTTTTATTCTTTACAAATAAGACTAAAATATTTATATTTTTTATACATTATTTTTTTTTATATTTCAAAATAATCTAAAATTGTATAAATTAAAATAATTATATATAATATTGTGGTTGGATGGTTGGGTGGTTATTAATAAAGTATGTAAAATTTAGATGGTTGGGTTGAGATGAATATTAATGAATTGGGTGGTTATTGATAAATACCCCCACTGTGCCCACAATTTACTCAACCCAAAAATGGGGACAGTACAGTAGGGATACGTACCTCCGGATTTCAGGCCACGCTTGAAAAAAATATGATTTAAAAAAAATAATAATAATAAACCTATGCACAAATACATTACAGGCATGGCCACGGTAGTTTTTTCAAATGAATGGGGCTCGAATTCAGTAACGTGACTGCCAAATCGGTCCATTTCCCTCACCACAACGCTGATGAACCTCATCCATTCGGTCAGCTGACCTGCATATCCCACTGCAGCTCCAATCAAATGATGCTGCACAAGGTGTTCCAGCTTGCGCTTTCCACTCACAATCTGCTACATAATGAATGTTAGTACAAACTTACAATGGTTAGTTAGTTACTCCCCTGAAACATTTGAATTTATAGAAGAGAGAAGAATGTCTGAGAGATCAAAGGCTGGGAAGGATCTAAGACTTCTTCCTTGTGGTGGCTAGCTTCCTTCGGCTGCAAATTCAATGTTTATGCTAATCTGGTGCTAATGTAACAAATGCGATTCTCCTATATGATCTGTATCACCTTTTTTATTTTTTTTTTATTTTTTATGTCACTCATGAGATTTCAATTAAGAGTACTGACAACTTGGGGGTGTCATGAAAATGATACAGATTAGGGAATACATTCTTTTAATACACAAACTCTGAGTGTTGCTGAATTCTGAAACGTGTTATTGAAACTTCTATCATACATTTTACACCTATATCATTTCAGACAAACAGGTTGGGGATGAATAAGAAGATGGGAGGAGTACATAAAACAAGAACTTCATGACAGATGAAGTTCGATTGTCTTTAATAGTATACAGTAACTTGGATCAAACAGAAGCAATCTTCTTACCAGGGGGTGTCCCACAACACAGGCTTCGATCATCAATATGCTCGACATTAAGACCAATAAACCAAGACCCAAGAGAAACATCTTCATTTGCATACTTATGGAGAATATCTCTGCAATGAAAGTGAGTTCCTTCAAAACCAGCTTCTTATAAGGTATTCACATTGCTGGCACAAACCGCTACCTGTTAACAGAAATGTACATTGCCAGATCCCTTGATATTGCATAAATTTGTCCAGTGGCATGCCTAAAGTACTTGTTTCCCTCCTCACCAAATTTCCAGTGTTCTGGTTCATGATACTTTGTTGCCCTGTACATAAGACAGATTGACGGGCATGTTATTAAAATAGAATCAAATGACAGTAAGTAAATGCGAAGCAACCACTAAAGTGGCATAATGTACTGAAACTCTTCTACCACATTACCTTTTATTGAATTTCAGGTAAGCCCCAAAAGAAACAGCTTATCAGTAAATAAAAACAGCAAAAGTTTTAGAAAGATTACTTTTGTGAAAGGACAGGGCCAGACTTCATGCAACCAATATAAGTACGAGGTTTGGATTGATGGCGAGACAACAATGAATCTAGAATGCCTGTTGAAGAATCTTTAATGAATGGCAGCCCTAAACATATTAATTCAATAGTTGAAAACTGGCAAGAGTTGAGAAACTCAAGTTGGGAGCCAGAAAATCCTAACCAAGATTGACATGCACGTCATCATCGACTTTAATGTAGAAATCAGCATCCCAATTAGCAGCAGCTGTAGAGAAGTAGATTTGGGTTTTCGAGGACAATTCATGGTAGCCCTCAACATGATTCTGCCAGATCAAGATAGAACAGGCCGATAACTAGTGGGACGTTTGTGAAACGCATTGTCAAGTAACTTCGAGAAAGTTTAATGGGGATCAAATATTCCCAAGTGACAAATGCAGTGTTATTCACATTACTTTCAAAATAGTTTAGATTTTAGAATACCAGTCTCAGAAAATCTTTGTGCTGTGCTTCTTCAGCATCAATTGCTCTGTCCAGAACTCCTCCAGGCGTGGCACTGGCAAGAAAATACGATATACTTAAGGGAATAAAAGGAAAACAAACCATTAGGAATTTAGGATATTTGATAACCAGGCTCTCATTGTTCATTTCCAGGCAGAAGGACAATATACCTGTGCCCGATCACAAATCTTATGACGATCCCTTTCTCTTTCTCCAGCTTTTTTAAGTCTTTTCCTGGTAAGGATAATACCGTGTAACCAACTGAACGAAAAACAGACTGCATAACTGAACAAAAAACAGACTGCATTAGCTATCAAGCAAGTAATTGCAGAACCTTGAGGCATCCACGTTTCTCTAATGGAATCCCTTCGTTTTCTGCTGCTAAATGCAGTAATGATTCCCATAACAAAGAACACCTTCCGGTGGTTATTTGATGACTCATCTCCTATTGTCGTGTCATTAGGTTCTTCTCCGCTCTCTGCTTTAGCAGCTCTTGCAGCGGCAAGTTGCATTTCCAGTGAAGAAATGGTTTTGTCTAATGCCCTGAAGGCATTGTGCGATAAGGATAGAACAAGGGCATCATTATATAAAGTTTGATGATGAATTCATAACAAATATGATACTGAGAGTGGAATAGCAGCGTACATGATTATATCACGAGGTTTTGAAAATTGTGAAAGTAAATCCCTGTCCTCCAAAAGATCCAACTACAAGATAGGAAAGTTCTGTTTGTGAATTCATAAAAATATATAATGATCATGCTTGCATAATATACAAATACCCCGATCACCCTGCAGGCATGCTAAGAGAGATCGAGAGACAAATAGCTAGAGAGAGATCCTCACTTGCCTTTTTCTCACATTTGACGGAAGGGTAAGCATTTTTGGAAGCATATTGCCTAAAAGATGCTGAATTCTTCTCTGTATCAACTTCTGGGATGACCCAAAGCCTTGAAACATGCTTTGTAAAATGTTAATAATGTTAACAAGACCAGAGGATCTTCATCTTGTCATTTCCACACATTTAGCTTGTCACAAAACTCACTTGGTATTGAAAAACTCTATTAATTTGTCATTTAAAGTTATTGGCCATTTCTTAACACAATGCAGCTGAGCTGAGTGCTTGACTGGAAGAGACCAGATATTTTTCAATGAAGGCAATGCATGACTTTAATCCCAAAACAAAATCACACAGATTTAATACATAACATTGGCAGGAGCTTAATTAGTACTATTAGCTGCATAGCCAACAACAACATGTGCAATTTAAGCTCACTGAAGCTTAATCCAACTCAGCACTACTTCAAGAGGAAACATAGGTAGAATTAAGTGAATGCCTCCATCCTCTATCAACCTATGTATGTATGCTCACACATCAACACAAGCTACAAAATCATCGAAGCAATCACCTAGCATGAAATGTAGGAAACTACAAAATTACATGGACAAAACATTCCATTGCCAATCTAAATATTAGATATATCAAGTGCTTGAGGCCTTCTTTGTTCAACCATATCTTATTTGTTCAAAATTAACCTGAAACATATGTTCAGCTTCACAATTACACTTGAAAGGATATTTGATCATTGATATTAAAAGAGTGATTAAAAAAAAAAAAAAAAAAACACCCTCAAAAGAACCGAAAGGAGTTGGATTTCAGCTGACATTAATAATAGAACCCCAATCTGTTATCAGTTCGAGGATGAGTATAAATGGATATTGCAATTAGTTGCAGTAACTTTTAATCACAAGAATCATAAAATCGGGAACAGAAGGTAAAAAAAGATTAAGGTGGCCACGTTCTACTATAAACTGGGCACAAACATATTAAAATAGCTTTGAAAAGAGCAACATTGAGACCATAACACCAGTATTGAAAGCCACAAAATACCCAGAAGATAAACATTTGTTGCATCAAGTTGTGCAC
Source organism: Hygrophila difformis (assembly GCA_030278955.1). Taxonomy (NCBI): domain Eukaryota; kingdom Viridiplantae; phylum Streptophyta; class Magnoliopsida; order Lamiales; family Acanthaceae; genus Hygrophila; species Hygrophila difformis. Next base: position 41,020,198 of record JAOANR010000003.1, on the reverse strand, counting down.
CCCCATCCACCAACAAAAATTCAAATCCAGCAAAGAAAATCAGGAAACGGGTAACCATAAAGTTGAAAAAAAAAACAGGTGAATACGAAATCAGGAAACGAGAAGATAAACAAACACCTGTGCACAAAAACGACCCCAAGAAAGAAACTGGCAAGGCAAAACCCAGAGACCCATCTGGCGGAGAAACCGCTCGCATTGGCAGCCCTGTGCATACTGTGAGTCTGCTGTCGGCTGACAAGCATCAAAGCCATCCTCCTCTTGGCTTCTTCTTCCTCCCCGACTACCAGAAAGATCGAGACTTTTTAGCAGAGCTTTTAAGTTCACTCGTGAAGCGTAAAGGCTCTCACTATTATTTTAACCACTACTTATATTGAACGCTTTGGTCTGCGGGCTATGATAGTAATTGGAACCATTTTCAAACAAAAGTACTCCTACTGTACTAATCCTGCCTAATAATGGGCAACTGTATTTGTAATGTAAGGAAACACCACCATTAATCATTCAATTAATGATGCAGCTGTAACAATGTTCTACAAAAAGAAGAAAGAGGAATAGCTGGTCTGGCCCTGCCCTGCCCTGGGGGAATGGGATGGATGCAAATGCGAGGATTCGCCAGGAGAATCTTGAGAATGGGGGACGCTGCCACCGGTAAGACCCATATAATTTCAAAATTTCTGTACTGATTGCACTGTTGTGTACTCTAATTCGTATGTAGACAAAAGACAAAAAGTGGCAGTAGCTTTCTAGGCGTGTAGCGCTGTAGTGTGTGTAGCGTTGCTGTCTTCTTTTACTCTTGCGAATTTACGTCTCTGTCCTTGTCCTTGCATCAACTTTTTTTTAGTACTAGTAAAACAATTTCATTGCGCACTTCCACTCATTGAAATTTGAAAATTGCTGCATAATGTTAATGGGGTTAGTGATCAAATCTTAAATTTCGATGATTATACCAATGGGCAATGGGATATGAATTCTATCCAACTTTTATCAGGAGCTTTCATTGTTTATTTAAATAAAAAATCTCTACCTCATGTATGTACCTAAAAAAAAATTGAATAAATTTTTAGCCATCTAATTTCATACTATATACTTATCGTGTTGGTTTGAAATGAACTTTTCTTTGAACTTATTTTGAACATGGACAAATATTTTAAAAATATATTTCCTTTTAATTTCATAATAAATAAACACAATTTAATTTAAAAATTCAAATTGATTGTTAGGAAAATATTAAATGATTTGAACTTTAACTTAATACAACTTTTTTTAATAACTATATAATTTTTTATTTTCATGCAATACAAAATTTATTTTTTCACTAATAAATTTAATTATATACAATTAAAATTACGGAAATATAAGATAAACCCACCACAGACATTGGATGTTTAAAATAGGCACTTGATTGAATTTTCTGCACTACCCAATAACTTTGTTGTTTTTTTTTTTTTTTGGATGAGTCGAAGCCAGAAAATACAAGGAAACAAAGAAGAAAATCAAACGGAAGAAAAAAAGACAAAGCAAGGAAACACAAGCACAAACACAAACAAAGAGCAAACAACAAAGATGAGCAGCAGCTAGCGGAGGAATCCCACGCCGGAGGCATCCGCCGCTAATTCCTCAACCACGAAATCTGGTGGATACACCCACGTAGTGAAGAAGTCTTCCTTAGACGCACCGTGCTTGGCCAATTTATCCGCCACCTTGTTGCCTTGGCGGAATAGATGGCTAATCTCACAACTTTCAAAAATGCCCTGGAGATCCCTGATCCTTCGAATTACTAGCTCAAAGGGGTGATAGGTGTCCTGGGAATTAAGAGCATTGATCACAGGCATAGAATCCGTATAGCAAATCAACCTTTTCAGGCCCTTTCCCACCACAAATTCCAGCCCCATGTTCAAGGCTGTTAATTCTGCATCCAAGATAGATTTGTTGCCAATATAACCACAGCCTCCCCCGCACCAAGTCCCCTTATGATCTCGCACAACAAACCCAAATCCAGACCTACCTGACTTCTCGAGTGAGCTGCCATCTGTGTGCATAATGGTGTCCACCGCATCCTGGTGTTTCCAATGGATTAAGTTGGACTGACGGTTAGTATCAAATGTTCTCTTCCCAGCTTCCCCCATATCACTTGCCATGCGACCTATATCGCGAATAAGCTGCAAAGTCGATTTTTGTTCACCCCTGAACACACGAGCGTTGCGTTCGATCCATATATTCCGCAAGGCAGCCACAAAAATATTGCCATATGTCTGAAACAGAGCCTGCAGAACCCTTCTAATATTGGATTTAGGCATTTGATCACAGTCAGAGGGGATCTTTATACAGAGTTTATCCCAGACTTGTCTGGCCCAAGTACAAGTAAAAAGGCAATGACTCCACTCCTCCTCCATGCTGCCACATAGTGTACACAGAGGTGAATTGGCCAACCTACGCCTGAATCGGGTAGCATTCACAGGGATGGAATCATGACATATCATCCATAATAGCAAGCCAACCTTTTCAGGGATCAAAACTTTCCACATCCAATTCCATCCCTCACTCTTGTAAGCCAGATTAGAAAGATGGTAGTAAGCCACACTCACCTTATATTTTCCGTTGGAGCTTTCCTTCCACACCCAAGTATCAGTGACATCCTCATGAAGTTGGTTATAAGAGATACATGTGTGATAAAATAAAGTTTTAAAAAGAAGTATTAAAATACGGTCAAAAGAGAAAGAGACAAAAGGGGCAACATGGGTGATAAATAGGTACTCCCTCCATTTCGTTTTAGTTATCTTTTAACCAATATTACATAAATCAAGAAGTACAATTATTACTCCACACTTTCCATTTTTGTCTCTCTCGTATACCAAGATATAAAATTAAAATGGAGAGAAAATAATAATTATATATAAAAGTAAAGGGGTATAATTGGAAAATTTTAATATAAATATACAACTATTTTGAAATGATTTTTGCTTTTTCTTAAAAGGCAACTAAAAACGTAGGAGGAAGTATTTCCTTCGGGCCTTCCTCTAAACCCTATTCCTTCAACGAGCAATTGAGACCTGGCAAATCCTCTTAAGCAGATTGAATAGGCAAAAAACAATAGTGGAATAGGAGTTTGATGAACCGCAACTTTGGGCTGGTGGAGGAGAGCGATGTTGAGCGGGGTTTTTCGGGAGGCGATGCAAAGGGAATAATAGGGAGGGACGGCATGGCGAGGAGGGACGATGTGGCGAAGTGGGATGGTGGGACTGGGGAATCTGTGGTATGTGTTCACTATTTGATTATTGGTTGAGAAATGTTGCTTACTCTATTTGATCTCTGATAGCATGCGTTTACTTGTCTTGTTTGATGGGTTGGTCCAAAAATTAGGTTTTTCTTTTGTTTTGCCATTAATGATTCTTAGTTGCTTTATTTTCAAAGATCGGATTCTATGTATTGTGTTGAATTTAATCATTTGTTGGAGTATATGTTCTTTGTTGGCCTGTTGAGTATTCTATGAAGAAACCAGGCTGTTGATAAATTCAAATGCCATGTACGAAACAAAAGTTGAAGCCGTTGAACGAACAATAAAGAAACGTGCAAGCCATCTTCGTTGAATGTTGAAGCCGGTAAAGGAATAGTGAATCATATGTGTATTGTCTGTTGTAATTCAAAAATCTGTATATACGGTCTTGTATTGTTGAAATAATTAGAGCAAAGCAAGTAACGAAATTACTAGAAAGCATTTGTTGAATCCTCTTTGCTCTCCGCTCTTGTTTATCCTATTTAGATACAAGAGTGTAAAGCGTCTTGCGTGTGAGATATCAAAATCCACAAACTGGTAGATATCAAGAACCTACAAAATTGGTATCAAAGCGTGATATCAAGGAATAACAAAATGGTATCAGAGCGTGATATCAGAACTACAAATTGGTATCAGAGAGCAAGATATCAAGAATTACAAAATGGTATCAGAGCCTGAGTGATCTTGAGTGATCCAAACTCAGAGCTTGAGTGATCCCGAGTGATCCAACCTCAGAGGAAAGAAAAGCTGGGTAGAAGCCCAGAGCCTGAGTGATCCAAACTTAGAGCCAAGAAAAGTCGTGTAGAAGCACACATTAATTCAAATTAAAGTTCAAGGGAAGAAAGGAGTACAGAAATTGGTTCTTCTCCATTCCCACTGCCTCCAGCAAGAGCAGACCACCGTTGCCAGGAAGCCCCAGACCTGAGCCAGCTGAGCTGCCAACACCAGTTGCAGCCGCGACAGCACCACGCCGTCGCACACCGACGACGAGCTTAAGTTACCGTTGTCTCCACCGAGCCGCTGCCCAGCAGCCGCCGAAGTGCCGCCTGCTGCCACCACCAGGGCCTACACCTGCGACGAGCCAGTGCCTCCTCTCCAAAGCCGCTCACATCCCAGCCTTTCGCTGCCCAGTTTGCTGCCCCAGCTTGACGTCTCCGTCCAACACGGCAAGCACCGCCTCGCCATTGCCGACCGCTGCCTGCACACCACCTCCTCCGCGCCGCAGTCGCAACCACCGTCATCTGCACGCGACGCTGCCAGAGACTCAAAGCCGCCACTGCATCTTCTCGTTGACGATCCGCTGTTGGTCTCTTCTCATTATCTCACCTGTTGCCAGTCCTGGCTCTAAATTAAAAGAATTGAATGAGTTGTGAACAGAAGACAACGCAGGAGACAAAGAAATTAATGTAAACAAGTGCAGGCTGGGAATTAAAGAAAAAGTGGAAGACAATTGATGACCGTGAGGGAGACAAAAAGAAGAGAAAAATTAAATTGGGTGGGACAAGGTTGGTGAAGAAATTCAAATGGGGCATTGAATAACGAAGTGGAGTTGTGCCCGTTGACTTAAAAAAATAAATAAAAGAGAGACACTCAAATTAAAGTGGAATTAAATTCGGTGGTTGGGAAAGAATTTATCAAAGTGCAGATTTTGGAACACAAGAAGGAAGCTGTGCAACAGAAAAGAGATATAGTTCAAAAATTATTTTGGAATCTAAAATTTTCAAAGGTGTTGACCGAGTTCAAGCAAGTCAAACCAAGCCATGATGAAAAGAAAGTCCAGGGAATAATTATGAAGGATATCACAAGGAGAAAGTGCAATCATGCCAATGACAATTTGGCGAATCAAGTTTATTTGACATGGAATGTCAACAATGGATATCATGTTAAGGATTGAAACTTTGATAGAAGTGCAATAATGCCAATGACAATTTGGCGAATCAAGTTTATTTGACTTGGAATGTCAATAAATGACATCATGTTAAGGATTGCAACTTTGATATATGCAAAGTGGAGACTTTGCAAAGGATTGTCGAAGCGACAATCGAGTGAAAGAGACAACCACTTCCAACCAACCAATGTAGTTGTGGAAAGATGAAGCCAATACCTGTTGAACCTGTAGTGGTCCAGAAGCCTATGAAAGGTTGATGTTGATCTATTGGCAAAACACACTTGTGATAAGCTTGAAAACAAGCTAGTTGAGCTTTTGGTAGAAGAAAAGGCTATTGAGATGCCTGAGAAAAGAAGATTGATGAGAAGAATCAAATTGAGAGTGCTCTTGATGTGGAGTGCATTGATGAGTGTATTCAAGAACCGGTCAAGGAAGTTGTAAAGATGACAATCGAGATTCCAAAATGAAGGTGAAGAAGCATTTGAAGTTTATAGGGGAGTTTTGTTGATAAATTCAAATGCCGTGTACGAAACAAAAGTTGAAGCCGTTGAACGAACAATTGAAGAAACGTGCAAGCCATCTTCGTTGAATGTTGAAGCCGGTAAAGGAATAGTGAATCATATGTGTATTGTCTGTTGTAATTCTGAAATCTATATAAACGATCTTGTATTGTTGAAATAATTAGACCAAAGCAAAGAACGAAATTACTAGAAAGCAATTGCGGAATCCTCTTTGCTCTCTGCTCTTGTTTATCCTATTTAGATACAAGAGTGTAAAGTGTCTTGCGTGTGTGATATCAAAATCCACAAACTGGTAGATATCAAGAATCTACAAAATTGGTATCAAAGTGTGATATCAAGGAATAACACAGGCTTCTTTCTATCTTTACAATCGTTTCTGTACATATTGTGGTTAACGTCAGGAAATTGAGTAGTACATGATTGCCTAATTAACTAAAGAATGAGTAGAGGCATAACATCATCGGCAATTTGATTTCGGAGGTGGGTTGTATATTAATGTTGCAATGCTGAGTTTGTTCCAATGGTTAATGTGATTTAATACATGCATGATTTTAGTAAATTTATAAAATCTGCAACTACCATTAGTAAATCTTATATATTTGTATTCAAACGTTTGTAATTGCATATTTGTATTAAATCTGATAATGTATGTTATTAATTTGCTTTTTTGAGAACTAGTTTTGGATGATATAGTTTGGCAGAGTATGGGTCCTAAGAAGGTGCTGGCTAAAGTGAAGAAACAGGTATCGAAGACGATGGGAAGAAGGAAACTAGAGAAAATACAGGGAAGGTGGCAAAGGAACGAATGAAGAATAAAGACTGTAATAATGAATAAAATGGGCAAGGGACGAGCCGAACAAAGGGTCGGTTGCCCGATGTAGTACACAGAAATTCATCTCAATAATGAAAGAAATTGATGATAAATAACAGAAGATCAAAGACATCAATGATGAGGACACCTCTCGCGCACTTCTTGAAATGCCCGAAAGGTACCGGTTGTCTGGTTTGGCTGGAAGCGCTACAGAGTACTATGATGGTGAGCACAAGGGTTTTATTTGGAGAGAATTTGAGTTTGCAATTTTCATCATCAGAATTTTCGTGTGTGTTGGGGATGCAGAATGATGGGTTGGATGTGCACCCTAAGTTAGAAGAATAATCAAACATTATTGTGTAACACCCCAGATTTGATAACCCAGGCGGGGATGTCACCGCCACACCTCCCTAGCAAGACACGGTTTCTCCGAGCTTGCTAACGAGATGCAAGGCTATGGTTTTCAGAATTTAAAACATTCAAACAGTCCATTGCAATATAACTTAAAAATCATAATATCAAAGTTGCAGCGGAATGTAATATTTACATACATATAATTGTAATGCAGCGGAAATTTAAATACTGGGCCAACATGACCAAAACACGGGTTAAACAGGCCCGTCCATGCAAGCTCCAAAATAATGTATCTTCCCAAAATTCCCATGTATGCATATGATGATGTATAATCCTCAACTCTGAAAGAAAAATGGGAATTGTGGTTTGGTCAGCAAAAACGTGCTGAGTAAGTTAACACCTATTATGATCAAGGGGTTTCAAAATCTTTAATTAAATTTAAGGAAAACATGTGCATACAAGACATGATTTAAATTTTATTCATCTAATAATAATTTAATTACATAATTTAAAAGACAAGGATTTCCACAAGATCATAATTTAACACACATGTAAAGGGGTTTAATTAAATAATTAAATTTTACTCCTAGGCATGCATACAAAAATATTCCATTTACCAATTTAAAAATAAATAATTTAATTGTATACTTGAACATGCATTAAATTCATAAATAATAATTTAACATGCTATAAAATTTAAGACATAAATTTTAAATGCAAAATTTAAAGACAAGAATAAATGAATACGTAAAAAGTATTAAGTCTTTTATTTTTCCCCGTTACGTCACCATTTCTCAATATTTAGTGTAGCCGGTCATCCGGCGGCTGCAGCTGTTTCGTAAGTTTCTTGTGTAGCCGGTCGTCCGGCGGCCGCAGCCAATTTAGTAAGTTTCGTTTAGCCGGTAGTCCGGCGGCCGCAGCCGTATCCGCCATACCCAGTAACACTCCGGAGCCTCGTGTAACCCATATGGGTACACACGAGAGTGTAGGCTAGTTTTCATTGGCCGTTTTGGCACAGTTTCTCATAACATTCACCCTCGGCCGTTTTGCCACGAAGCGAAAAGCTATTGGGCATTCTATTGAGCACTTCCCCCTACGTAGGTCACCCTCGTCCGTCAAGGCATGAAGCGAAAAGCTAGAGGGGCACTCCATCGAGCACTCACCCCCTACATAGGTCACCCTCATCCGTCTAGGCACGAAGCGAAAAGCTAGAGGGGCACTCTATTGAGCACTCACCCCCCTACATATGTAACTGATATCATTTTTAACTTAGTGTAACGGGAATTTTGAAAGTACATCTTTATCGTATTTCAAGGTTTCGATCGTTTGTTTCGAAATTTCAAAATCTCACGATTTAAAAGTCGTTTGGCGTCACAGTTTACGCCTTTTTAGTTTAAAAATTCATTTCAAGTCCGAAAAATCTGAAATTTGTACAGTGTACCAAAAACACCCTAACGAACAACTTTCATGTTTTAACAATTTCGAAATAAGTTGAGGAAACATGTCAAAGATCGAGTTTATTGCACAACATATACACTGTCAGGTTTCAGGTTGACCACCATTCGGAAAATCGACGTTTTGACATAACAAATGGATTCCAAAAATTCTTAAATTTTATATGCATATACTAGACATGATTATCTAAAACTTTCATTTAGATTGCAAAGATCAATTCGGATTAGAAAATATAGAAACATGCTCATCAAGTTCGGACATCTACACTGTCAGGTTTCCAAAAAGGTTTTAAATCACAGTTTATGTTCGGATCGATTTGGGGTAGCAACTGTTGATGAAAATTGATGAAATTTTTACAAAACATACTTTAATGTGTTAGGATCAAAAGTCTAGTTTTAAGTTTTCCGGTTTGAACTCTCGAAATAGGGGTTTTGGTCCGATTTCAAATCTGTGACCGTTTCAAGATCAACTCCCAAGGCAGGTTGGTTCTCGGCCATTTTCGGATAACAAAATGCAATGAAAAATTATAACAATTTTACAAGAACTAGATCTATGTCTTAGAAATGTTTTTCATGTTTTAAGTTTTTTTGTTTGAGCAGTTTTAAGGGTTCGAAAAATTTGCACCAAATCGCCGCGCCGTGGGTTTTTCGTGTTGACGGATTTTAGAGTTATTAAATCCCTATGTTTGGTTGCATTTTAAGTCACCCAAAACCAAGTAAGCATTAACTTACAGTGGGGATGATGTCTAGGAGGTCACGGGGTCGTCCGGAATCCACGGGATGTCACGAACGAATCTCCTCAAGTCGATTTCCTCTTCCAACGTCCTCGAACCGAATCCGCAAGTAAAAATCCTTAGTTAGATCAGATTTTTTGGATTCAAAAAGGTGTAGATAAACTCAAAAACCACTTACCAACGTCCTAGGGGTCTGTCTCCTCTTTCTCAAGTCCTTCTTGTTCGGATTTCGTCGTCGGAATTTCAAGAACACAAGGGATTTCGGGGTTTTCGACTTTGGGAGGAGTTTGAGAGAATGTGAGGAGAAGGGGGCTGCTCTAGGGTTGTGTGTCCGAATTTAGGTTTTGGGAGCAGCCTAATATAGTCCCAAATATCCTTCCATAGCCCGGGATTGAGTTTTCATCGTCGGGACATGAAAACATGGTAAGAAAATCGCCAAAACACGTCATGTTGCAGCTGCTGTCTTGGTGGCGCGGGGTTAGGCCAAACCCTGCGCGGAGAGCGCGCGGCCTGATCTGGGCCGTACGTCTGGACTGGGCCGTGCGATTCCGTCGGGCCTTTTCTCATCTCTTTCGGGTTTGTATCCTCCTACATTTTTGGAGTCAATTTTTCGGTTCATTCTCGAATTATAAATTCTTATCTTAATTTTTTCTCGTTTCGAATTAATCCCGTATTTGAAATCTTGAGTCCGTCCTGTTTGGATTCGTCGGCTTCTAATTCGTCGTCTTTTGACTCCCGTGTAATAATTTATTTATTTAAATCGTTTCCGACTTCGTGGGTTCTTGGAATTAAAATTCTTTTCTTTCTTGAATTTAATTCCAATTCTTTTGGGATTAATTCATGAAATATCTTCGGGCTTCCTTTCCCTCTTTTATTCCATTTTGAATTTATCGGTAGTCCATTTCCGGGCAATTATGAATTATTTTCTTCTTCTCGGAAATATTTTGACCTTGATCGGATTAAGAAATAAATTTTATTCCTTTGGACGCCGATGAAAATCCCGGGTATTACATATTGAGAAAGTTTTTCAACGTGAATTCAAGCTAAGGGATATTAAAAGAGGTGAAATAATAGATATGTTGAGGAAGGTTGCTGGGAATGAGGAGTTGGAGCATGGGAAACGAGATGCAATGGATTGTGCTCGAATAGGGGTGATTAATGAGTAGTGCTACTCGAACTCGATTCGACACTTCACTCGGAAAAAGCTCGACTCGTACTCGAAAAATTCGAGTCGAGTCGAGTATCGAGTATTCTTATTGACTATCGAGCTCAAGCTCGAGTAGAAGAATATGATACTCGTCGAGTATCGAGTACTCGTCGAGTAGTTGAGTCGAGTCGAGTCGAGTACTCGTTTATTAATTAATTTTATTATATTTTATTATATATTTAAAAATTCTCACCATTCTCACAAGCCCATTACCTATTCTCACAAGTCCATATCAATATTTAAACATTTTATTTTCTCTATCCATTTATGGATTCATCAATTTTTTCATATGCTTTTTTTTTTAAAAAAAGAAAAATCAATTTCCCCATATACCACCCTATCATCCCAGTGAGTTTTTTTTTTTTAATTGGCATTTGAGATTCCATATCAATAATTATAATTTGAACATTCTAAGAATTGAGGGAATACGTTATTTTACTCACAAATTTAGATTGATATATTTTTGATTTAGTGCAGTATGTTTCTATTGCCATGGGCTTTTTAATATGCATTTTTATCACAATCCAATTTTTAAACCAATTAAAGTCATACTCATCACAAAGGATTAATGTCTTTTTAGCTAGCGTGTAAAAAAAAATTGGAATAAACAAAAAATTGTGCTTGTGTGTAAAGTGTATGTTTTAAATTTGGAATTAACAATTGTAATTTTATTAAAATGAATCTGGTAATCTCATTTAAATGAATCTGATCTTTTGATTGGCTTCTATTGATAATGAATAAAACTAATGAATCAAACCCAAAACAAAAAAGGCCAAACAACCTAAAAACTCATAATATAAGATAAGGGGCCTAATCCAAAAATAAAAAATAAAAAAATAATCAAGCTACTCGAGCTCGAACTCGATGATACTCGAGCTCGAGCTCGAGTAGTGATATTTCCCCATCAAGTCAAGCTCAAGCAGTTCACTACTCGGGCTCGACTCGACTCGATATCACCCCTATGCTCGAATATACATCTTATTTTTATTCAACTCCATTATGTTCCCTACACCACACCTGCAATTACCAGTTTGTGTTGTGTATTATGTGGATGAGTTGAACAAGATAGGAATATGCACGGGTAATGGCAGGAACCAGTCCATGAATTTCCTATAATGTCATTGGAGAAACGATCGGGAAAGGGGAAACGATACATTGACGGATGCACAATTGGGCTATTGGTGAGTAAAATATATTTAAATATAAATTTACTTATTAAATTTGTATTGTTATGTGTTAAAAGATTAATATTGCAGGGTGTTTTATTTCCTTTGTTGTTATATAGGTTTTTTTTTTTGAGTGCTTACCTCGACTTGGGAAACCTTTGACAAAGCCACGCGTCCCACGATTCCTAAGGTGGGAAATCTCACACCCTAAAGTGGAAACATGTTGAGATTGTTAACTCCAGAACAGGTGGTTCCCTTCCGCCCATTAGAAGATGAGTAAAAGTTTTTACAACCCATAAGATAGTTACGTGAGATAATATGCAGGAAATATTAAATGGCATAGTATATACACGTTATTTGAAGTCAAGTATTTTTCCTCTCATATATTTAAATTTGACCAATAACATAAAAGGTCATCTATTGAACGTCAGAGACAGATAAAAACATACAATTTCTCATCAATCCCATCCTCTACAATGTCCTCCTTTCGCTGGTCAGTATCACATTTATTCTCACCCTCATGAACAGTATTTTCCCCTCCTATTTCTTCCCCTTTATTTTCCATGCATGTTTCATTCGCCCTCCTCTTCGAATAGGGATGTGGTTGTTCTACTTCATGAATCCTTAAAAAGAGTATAAATTTATACTAACGCATCAATTAATCGTATTACAAAAACTAGACATAATGAGCGACATGATAGGCCTAGCAAGAGGCTTCGAAGAGAAGAAACAAATGATATCGTGGATGGTGTCGGTGAAAATGGTGATAATGGAAATGGGGTTAATGAGAATGAACAAGCGAATGACGTTGATGTAGTGGAATTTTATGAAGAGGGTGATAGAACTGACATAGAGAGGACTGAGTTCATTATGGATCTGAAAGCCATTAAGGTAGGGTATGAAGGTGAATTAGAGGGGATTTAGAGCGGATGGAGCATTGTTGGAAACCATCATCATTCATCAATTGTGAAAATGTGAGATTACGTAGTGATCAAAAGGAGAAGTTGAAGGATGTTGGTTTCGTGACACCAGTGTCATCAGATATGCTATGAATACTAATAAGGGGAAGACGCGAGTAAAATGCAAAATACAGGACACTGTTGAAGCATTAAGCAAAATATGAAAGTTTTAACCTTAATTCTGCATATTTTTGTGAATTTATATTGATGTTATGGTGTATAAAATTGCATATTGAGTTTAAGCAATTAATGGAAGGGGAAGAAAAAAGCAATGACGAATTGACAAATTATATTGGAAGACGGGATTATGTTCATTGTGCAACATTGATTGATGAAGATAGGGGAAAATTGGACATTTTTGTCGATAACTATTTGCAGAGCTAAGAAAATCATGTTCGTTTCATACATGTGGCTTGAAATGTGTGTATGTACATGTATATGTTCAAATAACCTGCTTTATTTGTTGAATAGTGAATTCGTATGGGAAAGAGGTGGACATGTAGTTCCTATGTAACACCCCGTTCTCCCTTGTGACGCAGTGGTAGCCGGAGTGCGGGAGGAACGGTTGGGGTGCTACGTGCCATATATTTCGGTTGTCAGAAATACGCTACGGCTGACTCACAAGCTTACCAATATCAGAGTTTGTATAATGCGCTAAACATTATGCACACACCCCTGGCTTATTGTTGGAATTTTGAATTGGGGAGAAGAGAGTTTAGATGTTATTATTCTAAATCTCGTTCTGCATTTTTCACTAACATTACAGGGCTATTTATAGCCGAAAGGTTTACAAAAGTAAAGATATAAAATACACCATTGTTGAAAAACTATGGATACGCAATCCGCAATCTTTGACAGATTATAATTCAAACATATTGCTACTTTTTTATTATGGCTGGAGCAGCTACTTTTGACGACGCGTGCGCATGTGTTGTCGGGGACGACGGCTGGAGCATGCGTAGTTAGGTGAGTTTATTATTCAACATTTCCCCCCTTTAAACTCATCCTCTTGGATTCTTGGATTCCCAGCTTCTTTCGCAAGTACTGGAAGGTTTCAGCTTTCAATGCTTTTGTAAAAATATCTGCGACTTGTTCACTTGAGCTGACATACTTCAGCTCCACTTCTTTTGATTTTACATGTTTCCGTATGAAGTGAAAACGGGTGTCGATATGTTTCGAGCGTTCATGATGCACTGGATTTTTTGCAAGGGCAATGGCTGACTTGTTATCGACATTAATCTTGATTGCACTTTCTTGTTGTATCTTCAAATCTCCAAGCAATTTCTTCAACCAAATTGCATGACAGACGCATGCAGCAGCAGCAATGTATTCTGCTTCACAAGTCGATAACGCGACAATGGGTTGCTTCTTTGATGACCAAGTGAATGCATTTCTACCAAGGTAGAACACGAAGCCTGATGTGCTTTTTCTATCCTCTTTGCTTCCAGCCCAATCACTATCACTGAATCCAACCAATTCAGTGCTTTGATTTGTAGAGTATAGCATGCCATAATTTATTGTCCCTTGGATGTACTTTAAAATTCTTTTCGCAGCTTTCAAGTGTGAAGTTTTTGTTGTTTCCATGTACCTGCTAACAAGACCAACTCCAAACAAGATATCAGGTCGTGTGCAGGTTAAGTACCTCAAGCATCCCACAAGACTTTTGTAGTAGGTTGGATTTACTGGGTTTCCTTCTCCTTCTTTAGTCAATCTGGTGCCAACTTCCATCGGACTGTCGACACTGCAACAATCTTCCATTGAGAATTTCTTCAGGATCTCCTTTGCATATTTTTCTTGTGAGATAAAAATTCCTTCTTCATCTTGCTTGACTTCAATGCCTAGGAAGTATCGCATCAATCCCAGATCGGACATTTCAAACTCCTTTTCCATTGATTTCTTGAACTCCTGGATCAAGGCCTTATCATTACCTGTATAGATAATATCATCAACATAAAGACATACCAATAAAAATTCTCCAGACAGGTTTCTTTTTGCATATAGGGAGTGCTCATATGGGCACTTTACAAATCCATTTTCGATAAAGTATTTATCGATTCTTGAATTCCAAGCTCTTGGTGACTGCTTCAATCCATAGAGCGCTTTCTTCAACTTGTACACCTTGTCTTCTTGGCCTTCAATTATGAATCCAGGTGGTTGCTCAACATAGACAACCTCTTCAAGATTTCCATTCAGAAATGCGGATTTAACATCCATTTGATGTATCTGCCATTTCTTTTGAGCTGCTAGTGAAATGAGCAGCCTCACTGTTTAAAGCCGGGCAACTGGGGCAAAAACTTCTTCATAATCAATTCCATATCTTTGATTGTACCCTTTTGCAACAAGACGGGCTTTGTGCCTTTCAATTTCTCCTTTTGCTTTTCTTTTCGTCTTGAACACCCATTTGACTCCAATTGCTCGATCTCTGTCAGTAAGTGATGTGAGTTCCCATGTATTATTCTTTTCAATGGCTTGAATTTCTTCCTCCATAGATTTTTGCCACTTAATTTCTTTAGAGGCTTCTTGAAATGTCAATGGGTTAAGACCTGCAAATAGACAGAAATTATTGAATTCATCATCAATTTGCTCACTGGAGTCATATATGTCCTGGACACTTCTTGTTCTTCTCACAAGAGGACTATCATCAGAGGATTGGCTTTCAACTTCTACATGATCAGGGACCATGTCCTCCATTTGTTGTTGCTGTTCTTTTTGCTTTTCCTGTTCATCATCAAAAGGAACATGCTTGGTCTGCTCATTTTCATTCCATCTCCAAGTTTGATCCTCGTTAAAGATAACATCTCTTGACATCACCACTTTGCGGGTTACAGGATTGTACAGTTTGTACCCGCTACACCATAGCCAAGAAAAATGCATTTTTGGCTTTTATCTTCAAGCTTTGTATGCTTTTCTTCTGGCACTTTTGCAAAACAAATGCTTCCAAAAATTCTCAGATGATCAACTTTTGGCTTTTTCCCACTCCAGACTTCTTCGGGAGTTATGTCTCCAATACTCTTTGTCAGGGACCTTTTCAACAGATAGACAGAACAATTTACAGCATCACCCCAAAATTCTTTGGGAATATTTTTCTCTTTCAGCATACATCGAACCATATTCAAAATTGTTCGGTTCTTTCTTTCTGAAAGACCATTTTGTTGTGGTGTATATGGCATCGTGAGTTGGTGTAATATCCCATGCTCTCTGCAAAAATGATCAAATTCTCGAGATGTGTATTCTCCGCCACGATCTGTTCGTAGGCACTTAATTGGCACCCACTTTGTTTCTCAACAAGGTTTTTAAATTCCTTGAATTTAGAGAAAACTCCACTTTTTTCTTTCATCATATAGACCCATGTTTTTCCACTGTAGTCATCTGTGAAGGTAAGAAAATACCTGTTTCTACCAATAGAAACTGGAGTAATTGGTCCACAAACATCAGAATGTACAAGCTCAAGTCGCGATCTAGCTCTTCTCGCGCCATACTTCTTGAAGGTGTGTCGATGTTGTTTTCCCATGACACAAACCTCACAAACATTGTTGGAGGATTCAATCTGCGGCAGTCCTGTCACAATATTCTTTTTCTGCAACAATTTCAATGCATCAAAATTAAGATGCCCATACCGGAGATGCCATAACTTGCCGCTATCAACAGTGGTTGCCTTCAAGCATTTTGAGTCATCTATAGTGAGCTTCAAGGGAAACATTCTGTTTGTCGTCATCTTGACATGTGTGATCAACCTGTTATTCTTATCTCGCAAACTAAGAGCCAAATTTTTCATTTGGATTTCATATCCCTTTTCCAACAATTGGCCAACACTAATCAGATTACTTTTAATTTCAGGTACATAATAAACATCAGAAATGCATAGATGTTTTCCATTATGTAACTCAAAGGTAATATCTCCTTTACCTTCAATTGGCCTTTTCGACAGGTCACCGAATGTGATATTGCCCATTCGTCTTTCATCAAGTTTGGAAAAAAATTCATTTCTTCCGCACATATGGTTTGATGCACCTGTATCCATGTACCATGTGACCGTTTGAGGTGGCTCTAATTCTTTGCAAGACATTAGTACAACTGGACCATCCTTCTCTTCTTTGTCGATGAGATTCGCCTTCTCATCTTTGTTGTTGTCTGCATTGTACCAACATTCATTAGCAAAATGACCAAATTTCTTACATACTCGGCATTGAACTTCTGATTTGTCAAATCTTCCAAAGTTTCTGCCATGTCCGCGACCACGGGTTCGGAATTGTCCTCGACCTCGATAGGTATTTTGGCCACGTTCATTTTCTCCATTATTTTCGCCATTATTGCTTCGATTCTGATCATAGCGATTATTGACTCGACCATCTCTTCCTCTTTGTGCTTGATAACGTCCACGTTGTGGACTTCCTCTGACAGCATTATTTCTTTTAAACGACAATTTCGTTTGCAGTGCTTGCTCCAAGGATTGTTCGTCTCCCTTTTTGAAGAGTCGATGCTCATGGGCTTGTAAATAGCCCATTAATTCTTCAACTGACATTGCCTCGAGATTTTTTGATTCTTCGATGGCAACAACGATAAAGTTGAACTTTGGGTCTAGGGACCTCAAGATTTTTTCCACAACACGAATATCATTGATCTCCTCGCCATTTTGTCTCATTTGATGAACAACAGAGATTACTCGGGAGAAATAATCTGAGACGGCTTCTGATCTGCTTTGTTGTAGAGTTTCGAATTGTGCTCTCAAAGATTGGAGCCGGATCTTCTTCACTTTATCTACTCCACCGTGGGCCTTCTTTAAAATTTCCCAAGCATCCTTCGATGTTTTTGCAGTAGAAATCAACTCAAATGTGGCTTCATCTACGCCTTGGTATATTGTGAACAAGGCTTTTTTCTCTTTTTTCTTTATCTCCTTCAATTGATCGTCGTCTTCTATTGTTGATGTCAACTCATCAAAATCTGCTTCGACCATATCCCGGACATCAAGGGATCCGAGCAAGGCTTCCATTTGGATACTCCACATCCTGTAATTTTCTTTTGTCAATTTGGGCACCTGTGATTGAAGAGAACTGATTGACGACATTGTGAACAATATCTCCTTTCTGTTGCGCAGTTTCCTTCTCCAAAATATTCAATTTGACAAATTCTTCCCAAACCCACTATTTTTTTAAAAAAATATACGCACTCCTTCTTTTAAATCTCCCCACTATTTTTTTTTTTTTTTAAAAAAACACCCACTAACTCTTTTAATTCCCAACTATCTCATTTAATTCACAATCACCCTCCCACCTGCCACACTACTTCACTGTTCAATGCGTCCACCACCCTTTTAATTTTGTTTGTCCCCACTATTTCAATTAAATAGCAGAGTTCCGGCCAGCAATTGATTGAAGATTCAAAGTCTATCTTTGAATCAAAACTCCACTGACATAGTGACTTAGATAGATGCTGTTGAAGAAAATTTATTTTTGAGCAGCGGTGGAGCAACGGATTTGTTGCATACGCAGGGGCGGCGTTACACAGGAGGGGGCCGCAACGCTGGGACGGAGAGTGAGAGATGGAAGCACGGCGGTGGCTTGACAAGAGAGTAGCAGCAGATCGGCACAAGGCTGGAGGCGGCACTTGATGGTGGCTGCTATGTGGCGGCAACTTGGAGAGACCAGAGAAGATGAATGATGACCAGTGGAGGCTGGGACAGGCGGCAACTTTGGCGGTGCAAGTTCGCCGGAAAGAGGTTGAGCGGCGACGTGGTGCTGTCGCGTCTGTAACAGGAGGAGGAGGCTGCTGGCAGCAGCTCGGAGGAGACCAGGTGGGTAGATTTTAATTCTTTTAATTTGAGTGTTTATACTCAAATTGTTTTTTTTTTTGCTCTGAGTTTAGATCTCAGGCTCTGATACCAATTCTGTTGGAATTTTGAATTGGGGAGAAGAGAGTTTAGATGTTATTATTCTAAATCTCGTTCTGCATTTTTCACTAACATTACAGGGCTATTTATAGCCGAAAGGTTTACAAAAGTAAAGATATAAAATACACCATTATTGAAAAACTACGGATACGCAATCCGCAATCTTTGACAGATTATAATTCAAACATATTGCTACTTTTTGATTACGGCTGGAGTAGCTACTTTTGACGACGCGTGCGCATGTGTTGTTGGGGACGACGGCTGGAGCATGCGTAGTTAGGTGAGTTTATTATTCAACACTTATAACACCACAATTAGTGTAAAATAAGCCGAAACCCATGCTTATAACACCGCAATTAGTGTAAAATAAGCTTAATCTGAGTAAGGGTAATACCCGAACCACTAACTCAGAAAGGACAAAGTTTCTCTTCTGCATAAGAATAATAGTGTAAATACACAATTGTTGTGATGTGTATTATATATGTATGAGTATATATACGGTAATAATAATATAATTGGAGTAGATGGTTGTAACACCCCGGATTTGGTAACCCAGGCCGAGGTGTCACCGCCGCATCTCCCTAGCAAGACACGGATTCCCGAGCTCACTAAGGAGGTGCAAGGCTTATGGGTATACAAAGTTTTAAAAACATTCAACAATGAATCCGGAATTTATTAATACTTCAAATCAAGTACGATAGTAAAAATCATCATGCATGGATAAGGTAAATGCAGCGGAAAAGTAATCACGGCCAACACGGCCAAAACCTCGGGTTTAACAGACCCGGTAAAACAGTAGTATGATGCAGTAAATAAAAATGTTCACAAATATATCCCCCCAAATGCGCGTGCATGCGTCACTCGACATACTCTGTAGAAAAAAAAGGAAATGACAACGGTTGTCAGTATAAAGATATACTGAGTAAGTTAATCCCTAACTAACAAATAAAAGGGGTTACATGTGTTTAAACTAAAGACTTCGCTTACCATACGTAAAGTTAAAATACATAATTTATTTGCAGCGGAAAAACATGATTGGAGGACTTAATTTTAAAAGCGTAATTTAAAGCATAATTTAAGATGCATAATTTAAATACATAATTTAAAAAGAACATGATAAGTACGATTTAAGCTTAACGGAACACACACAAGTCTTTTACATATTATCCCGTAGACTAAGAAGAGGACACCATACCGGGAGATTACTAACGAGGCAATCTCAACATAGGACCACTAACGAGGCAGTCCAAACAATGGGAGACCACTAACGAGGCAGTCTCAAAAAGATAGTAGGACCACTAACGAGGCAGTCCAAACAATGGGAGACCACTAACGAGGCAGTCTCAAAAATATAGTAGGACCACTAACGAGGCGATCCAAAACATAGCGCGCGAGATCACTAACGAGGCAATCTCAGATAGTAAGGAGACCACTAACGAGGCAGTCTCAAAGATAATGATAGCATGAAGATCGGCTCAGCCTAGTGAACGGGATTTTTCGAAAGTTCGTATTTCAATGTTATCAAATGATCGATATTGCGTTTTCATAGTTCGAGTTTTCTCAAGTTCGAAAAATCCTATTCGAGGCAGTTTACGCCTTTCTTAATTAAAAATTCGTCTTTACACCAAAAATTCTGAAATTTTTACAGTAGTTCAAAAACACACACACGAACAACTTTCATGTTTTAAGTTTTTGGAAATAAGGTCCCGAAGTGAGTCGAAATTCGAGTTCATTGCAAAGAATAATTTATGTCTTAAAAACTGGTTCCGTCACAGGTTCGTGCAACGCCGATTAAAAATTCATTTCAAAACCAATTGATGCGAAATTTTTACAGTAACTACAAAACACGTTAAGGAACAATTTTCATGTTTTACAAATTTGTGAGTAAGGTTTTAACTCGAGTTTTAAACAACAAACAACCACTAAAATTTGTGAGTAAGGTTTTAACTTACCTAGAATGAGGATGGGGTCGCTGAAAAGGGTTTCCGGAGATACTAGGGTTGCGACGAACGGCCAACTTCTCCGATCGCTTTTCGTTCGTCCCCCGACGTGAAATCGTAGCAAGGGAAAAGATGTTAGATTTCGAGTTTTCAAGGTTTATGGACAAACTAAACACTATACCATGACTTACCAAAGGTCTAGGAAGCAGAGGCTTTGTCCCGTTTGCCTTGTCGTTGCCGGAATGCTCGCCGGAAGTGGAGTCGAAGAGGTTTTCTTGCTTGGAGAGGAAGGGTGGGAGGTCTAGGGTTTGTTTTCTGTAAAGTAGTGGTAAGGGGCGCCCAAATCCGACTTTAAGCCTTTCCCTAAGGCTGTGATCGGCTTGCCACCGATAGAGGTCGGATTTTTGGCAAGGAAATCGCCATGGAAGGAAAGTTTACACCTCCTGCACCTCTGGCGCGCTGGTGACGCGCACATAGGCCTTTGTCCGCGCGAACCATCCAGGGACGCGACTCCCTTTGGCCACGCGGTGGCCGCGCGCATGCGCGCGGGGTGCGCGCCGCCCGAACCGGCCAGTTCGGGCGGTTTGTGTGGTGCGTCGGTTCTTTTCTTCCTCTTCTCGATCGGGTTTCCATCCTTCGCGCTCTTGGTCCGACTTTTTGGGTCATTCCCGACTCGAAATTCTCATGTGGGTTTATCTACGAATCCGATCTAACTCCCCTATGATAATTCGTCTACTTAAACTCGTCCCGTCCTTCCTTAATGATTTTACTGAAGTTGTGTTTTGGTTTCTTCGGGTTTAACGATGGGATGCTTTCGGTTATGTTTTTATTTTGTGATTTATTTTATGACTGAACTTAGAAATTAGTTCCAAGCTGCCTACGTACCCTGTGAAGGGATCAAGTCGTGACGTAGTTCAAAACAATTTGAATTTGTTTTTCCTCGGGTGTTACATCCTCCCCCCCTTAAGAATACAGTTATGTCCCCATAACTGTGGTCGGGTCATCTTGGAAGAGGGTAGGGTAACGTTGTCTCATGTCGGCTTCCAAATCCCAGGTCGCCGTTTCTGTCTCGTGGTTAGACCACAGGACCTTGACCATCTTTACAGATTTATTCCTTGTCACCCTTTCCTTGTAGTCGAGTATTTGCACCGGGGTTTCTTCATAGGTCAAGTCATCATCCATTTCGATTACGTCCGGTTAGAGTACATGCGACGTGTCGGGCACACATATTTCTTCAGTTGGGAGACGTGAAACACGTTATGGACGCGTGCTAGTTGAGGTGGCAGTGCTAGCCGGTACGCTAGATTCCCCACTCTCTCGAGGATCTCATATGGCCCTATGTAACGTGGGCTCAGTTTCCCTCGCTTGCCAAAGCGCATTACGCCCTTCATCGGTGAGACTTTTAGCATGACCTTGTAGCCGACTTGGAATTCTAAGTCCTGCCGTCTCACGTCCGCATAACTCTTTTGCCGGTCCTGAGCGGCTCTCATCTTCCCCTGGATAACCTTAACTTGCCGAGCCATGTCCTCCACCAGTTGTGGTCCTACTGTCATTATTCGATCGTTCTCTTCCCAACTCAATGCGCTCCTGCATCTTCGTCCATACAGTGCCTCGAAGGGCGCCATGCCGATGCTCGCATGGTAACTGTTGTTGTAGGAGAACTCGATCAAGGGTAAATGGTGCTCCCAACTTCCCTTGAATTCCAACACACAGGCCCTCAACATGTCCTCCAGCGTTTGTATTGTTCGCTCCGTCTGCCCATCCGTCATAGGGTGGAACGCCGTACTCATTTTTATCTGCGTTCCTAGAGCTTCTTGCAGCTTGGTCCAAAACTGGAGACGAATCTGCTATCCCTATCCGAGATGATGTCATGTGGCACCCCGTGCCGGCGTACCACATTGTCTACATATGCTCTTGCTAGTTGGTCCATTGTCCAAGTGTCCTTCATCGGGATGAAGATGGCGGCCTTCGTTAACCTATCCACGATCACCCAGATCTTATTCATCCCCTTTGGCGAACGTGGTAACCCTGAAACGAAATCCATGGAGATACTGTCCCACTTCCAGCTTGGGATCTCCAATGGTTGCATTAATCCTAAGGGCTTTTGCCGTACTGCCTTGATCTTCTGGCAGGTAAGACACCTTGCCACGAACTCGGCCACCTCTCTCTTCATGTTCGGCCACCAATAATTTTTCTTCAAGTCCTTGTATAGCTTATCCCCTCCGGGGTGAACCGAGTAGGGGGTGCTATGGCCTTCCTCCATCACCTTCTTCTTCAGATCCGCGGACTCCCGCGGTATACACCACCTTCCCCTGAAGCGGATGCTCCCGTCCTCGTGAATCTTGAAATCCACTGCCTTTCCTTCGGCAATGCTCCTCCTTATTTCCTCCAACTTTTCGTCACTCGATTGGGCGAGTCGTATCTCTTCGAATACGGTAGGCCTTACTGCCATCGCGTTGACGACCTCGGTTACCGTACCAGGATGCACCAGTTCCAGGCTTAATTTCGCCAAATCTCTATACAATTCGGCCGGTATCACCAGTGAGTTCGTGACGTGTTGCATCTTCCGACTCAAGGCGTCGGCCACGACGTTGGCCTTGCCCTCGTGATACGCGACTTCCAGGTCGTAATCTTTGATCAGTTCCAACCATCTCCTCTGCCTCAAGTTCAGTTCTCTTTGCGTGAATATGTACTTGAGGCTCTTATGGTCGGTGAACATCCGACACTTCCGCCCATAGAGATAGTGTCTCCAAATTTTCAGGGCGAACACGACCGCGGCCAGTTCTAGGTCGTGCGTCGGATAGTTCTGCTCGTGTGGTTTTAGCTGTCGTGATGCGTACGCTATGACTCTTTGATCCTGCATTAGTACGCATCCCAGTCCTTCTCTCGAGGCGTCGCTATACACCTCGAAGTCTCCATTCTCTGATGGTAACGCCAACACTGGCGCCGTGGTAAGTCGTTTCTTCAGCTCCTGGAATGCGGCTTCGCACTCGCCAATCCAGTCGTACTTCACCCCCTTCTTCAGCAGTTGGGTCAATGGGCGGGCGATTTTGGAGAAGTCCTGGACAAATCGCCTGTAGTAGCCCGCCAGTCCGAGAAAACTTCTTATCTCCGTTGGGCTCTTCGGTGGTACCCACTCGGTTACTGCCGAGATCTTTGCCGGGTCTACCGCCACTCCGCTGGCGGATACGATATGCCCAAGGAATGTTACTTCCCTCAACCAGAAGTCGCATTTGGACAACTTCCCGTATAGCTGATTTTCTCGGAGGATCCTCAGCACTTTATGTAAGTGCTCGGAATGTTCTTCCTCATCCCTTGAGTAGATCAAGATGTCGTCTATGAATACCACTACGCATTGGTCTAATAGCCCTCGGAACACGTTGTTCATGAGGTTCATGAACATTGCCGGGGCGTTCGTTAGTCCGAATGACAGTACTGTGAATTCGTAGTGTCCATAGCGAGTCCTGAATGATGTCTTTGGGATGTCCTTCTCAGCGATTCGCAGTTGATGATATCCCGAACGCATGTCGATCTTGGAGAACACAGTAGCTCCCTTCAGCTGCAACTGGCTCCGGAATCAAATAAGACTCTAAGTGGAGTACTTAGGACATGGAAAGTACCTGCCATCATGTCACCCTGCGCGGGTATGTCAGCCTGGTTGATCACGTTCAACCTCCCCATCGGCCTCCCTTGATTGGCTGGCTGGTTTTGATTTGGATTTGCGTTTTGCTGCTGGTTCGGAGGGCGTTGGTTCGGATTCGGAAGAGGCCGATATCCTTGATTGTTGTCGTTTCTACCTCCCTGGTTGAACGGCTCGTTAGGTCCAATGACAAAATCTTCTCTCTTTATGATGTTCTCAAGTCGGGTTCGACATTCCTCCCTCCGATGGCCAATTCGGCCGCACCGGAAGCACTCGCCCACCTGAGGACATCTCCTCACCAGGTGCGGCCTGCCACACCTTGGGCACGGCAGCACTCGTCCTCCTTGGTTGACATTTCGACCATTGTTGTTCTGAGCATTCCCGTTCGGACCTCGCCGAAAGTTGTCCCCGCCAGTAGTGTTGCCCGTCTTGTTATCCCTGTTCCTTTTGTCTGGTCCTTGCGCCCCTCGGCTAGATTCCCCAGCAGCCTTCCTCTTTAGCTGTTGCACTCGTGCTATTGCTACTGCCCGATCGTAGACAGATTGTAGGTCCGGGTAGTTAACTCCAGTGATCACCTCCCGAATCGACAAGTTCAATCCCATTTCGAACTTTTGCGCATTCTCCCCGTCCGTAGGTACCATCCTGGGCGCAAATCTCACCAACTCCTTAAACCGTGCATAGTATTCTTGAACAGATTTCTCTCCTTGCTTCAGGGATGAGAACTCCTCGTACAGTGCTGCCTTTGTACTCATTGGGTAGAAGCGCTCCCGGAGTAACCCCATGAACTCGTTCCACGAGTAAGGTTCATCATCCTCTGCCAGCTTCCCCTGGGTAGCCTGCCACCAGTCGTCGGCCTCGCCACCCAGATAGTACGAGGCCACGTGGACCTTCTCCCCCTCCGGGCATCTTACCGCCTTCAGCAGTTTGTCGAAGGTTCTCAACCATTCTTCCAGCTTAGCGGGGTCTTCCTCCCCGACGTAATAAGGAGGCCGGTAGGGGTTCACCGCAGCCAAGTAGTTGATCCTCGCTTCCGGTGGTGGCGCCGCGGCAGCTCCTCCCTGGTTAACGTAAGCATTACCCAGTGCGATTAGTAATTCTTCCATATTCCTCATTCGCCCTTCCGCAGGGTTGGGCATCGGTCCTGCCGGGTTCGGCACCTCCGTGTTAGGTGCCTGCTCATTGGGTTGTCCCGGCGTGCCGTGGGTGTTGGGGGTGGCAGGGAAGGTCCTTGGTCGTCCTCGGGGTGCCATCCTGTTACAACCAAGGAAGGTTCAAAGTTCAGGGAGATTCGATAAAGTGTGGGAAAAAGTGTTTTGCTAAATTGAATGGTGCTTATCAGGAGTTGGTTAGTATTTGCATGTATTCATTCAGTCGTTTAGGGTTTTAGGGTTCGAGGTACTTGTCGATTTGTTATGCAGAAATAGATACGTTGTTTGTCTGTCGGCGCTTTGATAAGATATAAAGATGGTGTATAAAATAGGTGTTTGTGACTTATTGCCTAGTAGAAATTTTTGTTTCGGTACAAGCGACAAGTAGCAAAGATCCTGAAAATAGTTCGGGAAAATAGGAAAGGGAACAATAGGAATAATGTGTCGGTAATCCCCTAAGCCTGGGAAGGGTAGGTAGTCGGACCCTCCATGGGGTCGTCCTCATCACTTGCGTCCTCGATGGTGCCCGTGCCAAGGGGCCCATGGAATACCGGGCTTGCTGGCCAAGCGGGTCCAGTAGTAGGAACAGGATCGATGGTGGCAACTGGAGTCGGTGCGGCTGTCGGGTTGGCGACAGGGTCAGCAACGGGGCTAGCTGCGGGAGGAGCTCCTGGGCCAAGGGGGGCGTGTGGAGGCAAGTCATCCTTCCAGTGAAGCAGTTGATATCCCAGGACCCCTGCTTCGGTCTCTATGTCGTCCAGTTGGGCCCGAAGCTCAGTCTCGTGGGCCTGGAGTTCGTTGATTTGGGTTTGGAGTTGGGTCAGGTCTTGGTGCCCCGCTCCCCCTAGGTTAGCCAGGTGACCTAGGTTGGCCTCCATTTGTTCTACTCTTAGCCTGAGGTTGTTCACGTTTTGAGGGGTTCCGAGGTAGGCTTCGATCAACCTCATTAATAGGTTGATCATGTTTGCGTTCGAAGCAGCCATCTAGTGTTGACATGGTAGGTTAAAGTTAGAGTGTGTTTTACGCATGGTCAGGATGTGCAGGAATTAGATCTATATGCAACATGCAGATGTGAGCCCCTTCCCCTTTAAAACTTAATTGAATTCGTATGTTTAAAATAAATTGCTAAAGGTTGGGCCTCTCTAATGGGCCGAAAAGTCTAATTTTTCTTTTCTTGGCTAAAACATTGGGCTATAAATAAATTTGTGGACTGAATAAAACTAGTGGTCTTTAAAAGTAATATGCTTAAAAATATTACTAGGGTTTAAAAATATTAGTATCAAAATAATTATAATAATTTTCAAAATAAAATTCTGGGCTTTGATACCAACTTGTAACACCCCGGATTTGGTAACCCAGGCCGAGGTATCACCGCCGAATCTCCCTAGCAAGACACGGATTCCCGAGCTCGCTAAGGAGGTGCAAGGCTTATGGGTATACAAAGTTTTAAAAACATTCAACAATGAATCCGGAATTTATTAATACTTCAAATCAAGTACGATAGTAAAAATCATCATGCATGGATAAGGTAAATGCAGCGGAAAAGTAATCACGGCCAACACGGCCAAAACCTCGGGTTTAACAGACCCGGTAAAACAGTACTATGATGCAGTAAATAAAAATGTTCACAAATATATCCCCCCAAATGCGCGTGCATGCGTCACTCGACATACTCTGTAGAGAAAAAAGGAAATGACAACGGTTGTCAGTATAAAGATATACTGAGTAAGTTAATCCCTAACTAACAAATAAAAGGGGTTACATGTGTTTAAACTAAAGACTTCGCTTACCATACGTAAAGTTAAAATACATAATTTATTTGCAGCGGAAAAACATGATTGAAGGACTTAATTTTAAAAGCGTAATTTAAAGCATAATTTAAGATGCATAATTTAAATACAAAATTTTAAAAAAAAAAACATGATAAGTACGATTTAAGCTTAACGGAACACACACAAGTCTTTTACATATTATCCCGTTGAAGATGACACCATACCGGGAGATCACTAACGAGGCAATCTCAACATAGGACCACTAACGAGGCAGTCCAAACAATGGGAAACCACTAACGAGGCAGTCTCAAAAAGATAGTAGGACCACTAACGAGGCAGTCCAAACAATGGGACACCACTAACGAGGCAGTCTCAAAAAGATAGTAGGACCACTAACGAGGCGATCCAAAACACAGCGCGCGAGATCACTAACGAGGCAATCTCAGATAGTAAGGAGACCACTAACGAGGCAGTCTGAAAGATAATGATAGCATGAAGATCGGCTCAGCCTAGTGAACGGGATTTTTCGAAAGTTCGTATTTCAATGTTATCAAATGATCGATATTGCGTTTTCATAGTTCGAGTTTTCTCAAGTTCGAAAAATCCTATTCGAGGCAGTTTACGCCTTTCTTAATTAAAAATTCGTCTTTACACCAAAAATTCTGAAATTTTTACAGTAGTTCAAAAACACACACACGAACAACTTTCATGTTTTAAGTTTTTGGAAATAAGGTCCCGAAGTGAGTCGAAATTCGAGTTCATTGCAAAAAATAATTTATGTCTTAAAAACGGGTTCCGTCACAGGTTCGTGCAACACCGATTAAAAATTCATTTCAAAACCAATTGATGCGAAATTTTTACAGTAACTACAAAACACGTTAAGGAACAACTTTCATGTTTTAAGAATTTGGAAATAATGAATTCTTGGTACTCAAAAATCGACCACAACTCACGGCATACTCGCGGCCTTCGAAACAATTTTAAAGCAGTTCTGAAAATTCGAGGTTTGACATATCAAATGAACACCAAAATTGTGAAATTTTATATGCATAATCTAGACACAATTATCTACAACTTTTGTTTAGGAATGCAAACTTAAATCATTCGAAAAATGGGTGAAAAACATGCATCAAGTCGAGTAAGGAAAACTGTCACAGTTTAGAAATGTTCGGGTTGTCACAGAAAGTTTACGGCGAGATTTGGGATAGAAAATCTTAATGTCAACGGCTGAAATTTGGTCACAAGATAGATAAAGGTGTTAGGAACAACTTTTATGTTGAAAAGTTTTCAGTTTGAATTCCCGAAGGTCGAGTTTTAGGCGAGTCATTGAAATTGGACGAAAATAGGGTTTTTGAAAACCGATTTTTGTTACAAGCCTATATCTCGAGTTTTAAACAACAAACAACCACTAAAATTTGTGAGTAAGGTTTTAACTTACCTAGAATGAGGTTGGGGTCGCTGAAAATGGTTTCCGGAGATCCTAGGGTTGCGACGAACGGCCAACTTCTCCGATCGCTTTTCGTTCGTCCCCCGACGTGAAATCGTAGCAAGGGAAAAGATGTTAGATTTCGAGTTTTCAAGGTTTATGGACAAACTAAACACTATATCATGACTTACCAAAGGTCTAGGAAGCAGAGACTTCGTCCCGTTTGCCTTGTCGTTGCCGGAATGCTCGCCGGATGTGGAGTCGAAGAGGTTTTCTTGCTTGGAGAGGAAGGGTGGGAGGTCTAGGGTCTGTTTTCTGTAAAGTGGTGGTAACGGGCACCCAAATCCGACTTTAAGCCTTTCCCTAAGGCTGTGATCGGCTTGCCACCGATAGAGGTTGGATTTTTGGCAAGGAAATCGCCATAGAAGGAAAGTTTACACCTCCTGCACCTCTGTCGCGCTGGTGACGCGCACATAGGCCTTTGTCCGCACGGAGTATGCGCGAACCATCCAGGGACGCGACTCCCTTTGGCCGCGCGGTGGCCGCGCGCATGCGCGCGGGGTGCGCGCCGCCCGAACCGGCCGGTTCGGGCGGTTTGTGTGGTGCATCGGTTCTTTTCTTCCTCTTCTCGATCGGGTTTCCATCCTTCGCGCTCTTGGTCCGACTTTTTGGGTCATTCCCGACTCGAAATTCTCATGTGGGTTTATCTACGAATCCGATCTAACTCCCGTATGATAATTCGTCTACTTAAACTCGTCCCGTCCTTTCTTAATGATTTTACTGAAGTTGTGTTTTGGTTTCTTCGGGTTTAACGATGGGATGCTTTCGGTTATGTTTTTATTTTGTGATTTATTTTATGACTGAACTTAGAAATTAGTTCCAAGCTGCCTACGTACCCTGTGAAAGGATCAAGTCGTGACGTAGTTCAAAACAATTTGAATTTGTTTTTCCTCGGGTGTTACAATGGTATAGATATAATTATAGTGTAGGAGTAATGATGATGATGATAAGACAAACGATGAGACTTGAGTGTTGGGAGCAACGTATGGAGAATATTATCAGATATGAAGAAGAGTAAGTTGTCTTTTATTCCATCAATCTACATGTATTTATAGCTGCATAGCCGACTAAGAAAACAGGAATTATAAATTATCAGTACACTTATGCTTAGTGTACAATTACATGTGTCATGCAGTAATTATTTCCTTAACGATGAAGACATTCACACGTCATTTGCATTGAAGATACATGCATTTGTTAAGTGATGTAGATTCATGTATCGTAACACTCCCTCTTGGATGTCTTCGATACAAAGAATATGCCTCGTTAAAACCTTACTTGGAAAAAACCCTATGGGAAAAAAAATCCAAGTTAGGAAAAAGAGTACATGATTCTTGTATGTTTACTTCTCTCTCTGATCGAAACATCAGTTGAGATTCTTTAGTTGGCGCATTCCTATACCTCTCACCAACTTCTCGAATGTTACTGTTGGTAATGCCTTGGTAAACAAATTTGCAAGATTATCAGCTGAACGGATTTGTTGCACATCTATTTCACCATTTTTCTGCAAATCATGAGTAAAAAATAATTTTGGTGAAATATGTTTTGTTCTATCTCCTTTTATATAACCTACTTTCAATTGCGCTATACAAGCCGCATTATCTTCATATAAGATAATTGGAGGGTTTTTATTTTCGGACGATAAACCACAATTCGTTTCTATATAGTTAGTCAAGGATCTAATCCAAACACACTCTCGACTAGCTTCATGCATTGCTATGATTTCAGCATGATTTGATGAGGTGGCTGTTCACGATATTGCAGTACCACCACATGTAATTAAATAGCCAGTCTGTGACTTAGCTTTATGTGGGTCTGATAAGTACCCAGCATCGGCATAGCCGATTAATTTATGTCGAGAATCGTATGAATAGAATAGACCCATATCAATCGTCCCTTGGAGATAGCGGAATAAATGTTTTATTCCTTTCCAATGTCGTTCAGTAGGAGATGAACTAAATCTCGCTAATAAATTCACGGCAAATGATATATCTGGTCTAGTGCAGTTTGCGAGATGTGGCCCAAGTATTTCTTCATTATCCTCTTTTGGTCTAAATGGATCTCTTTTAGGATCAAGTGACCTTACAACCATTGGATTACTTAATGGATGTGCTTTGTCCATATAAAATCGTTTTAAAACCTTTTGGGTATAGGCCTTTTGATGGACAAGAATTCCATTCTCCAAATATTCCATTTGTAAACCAAGACACTTTCTTGTTTTTCCGAAATCTTTGATTTCGAATTCTCTTTTGAGATATTCAACAGCAATTTGAATCTCTTCAGGGGATCCAACTAGATTGATATCATCAACATATACTGCAATGATAACAAATCTTGACTCATTTTTCTTTATAAAAATGCACGGGCATATTGGGTCATTTTTGTACCCCTTTTGAAGTAAGCATTCGCTTAATCGGTTATACCACATTCTCCCAGATTGTTTAAGCCCATATAGGGATCTTTGTAATTTGATGGAATACATTTGTTTTGGGTTTGCTTCATATGCCTGTGGCATTTTGAACCCTTCTGGAACTTTCAAATAGATATCAGTATCTAAGGTTCCATATAAATAAGCAGTAACGACGTCTGTGAGTCGTATTTCAAGTTTTTCATGTACTGCTAAACAAATAAGATATCTGAATGTAATTCCATCCATTACTGGGGAATAAGTTTCATCATAGTCAAAACCCGGTCTCTGTGAGAACCCTTGGGCGACTAATCTAGCTTTGTATCTCACAACTTCATTTTCATTGTTTCTTTTTCGTACAAAAACCCATCTGTATCCAACTGGCTTTATATTTTCAGGTGTTTTAACAATCGGTCCAAACACATTTCTTTTAGCTAGGGAATCCAATTCTGATTGGATTGCATCTTTCCATTTGAGCCAAACAGGCTTTTTCCGACATTTGTCAACCGAATTTGGTTCAAAATCCTAATCATCATTCATAATTTCAAGTGCTACATTATATGAAAATGCAACATCAATAGATGTTTCTTCTCGATTCCAAACATTTCTATTTGTGACAAAGTTTATAGATATTTCATTATTTTGATGATTTTGCTCTTCAAGAGTCAAGTCCCCGCAGGGCTCAGTTTTGTCACTTTTGATACTATGTATCACATCAACATCATTATTCAATCCTCTTTTCTTTCGAGGATTTTTATCTTTGGAACCAAGAGGTCTACCACGCTTTAGGCGTACGCTTTAGGCGTGCATTAGACTCATCTTTAGCACTTATAATGTGTTCCTTTGGAACATCAATTTTGACTGGAACATTTGCTGTCGGTATATGAGATTTGGTAACCCTTTTAGAGTCACATAATGCATTGGGCAGTTCATTTGCAATTTGTTGCAACTGTACAATTCTTTGCACTTCAAGTTCACAGTCTCTTGAACGAGGATCAAGGAAATCCAACGGGATTTTCCAATTTATATTCTTTTTCGGTTGATCATTTTCTCCCCCTAATGTCGGGAAATGTGCTTCGTCAAAATGACAATCAGCATATCTTGCTGTAAATGAATCCCCTGTTAATGGTTCAAGATAACGTATTATCGAGGGTGATTCATATCCGACATATATTCCCAATCTTCGTTGGGGTCCCATTTTGGTGCGCTGGGGTGGTGCTATTGGGACATATACTGCGCAACCAAATATTCTCAAATGGGATACATTGGGTTCATGCCCAAATGTTAATTGTAATGGGGAGTATCTATGATAACTTGTCGGTCTTAATCGCACCAACATTGCTGCATGCATTATAGCATGTCCCCAAGCTGAAACTGGCAACCCGGATTTCATTAATAATGGTCTAGCGATCAACTGCAATCGTTTAATAAATGATTCAGCTAGTCCATTTCGTGTATGCACATGGGCTACAGGATGTTCGATGGCTATGCCTATCGACATACAATATTCATCAAATGTCCGGGATGAATATTCACCAGCATTATCCAAATGGATACTTTTAATTGTATGATCAGGGAACTGTGCTCGTAATCTTATGATTTGAGCTAGCAATTTCGCAAACACATGGTTGCGTGAGGACAATAATGTCATGTGGGACCATCTGGTTGAAGCATCAAGCAACTCCATAAAGTATCTGAATGGCCCTCAAGGTGGATCTATAGGTCCACATATATCACCCTGAATTCTTTCAAGAAAACTAGGGGATTCAATTCCCACCTTTTCTGGTGAATGTTTTACAATCAGTTTCCCTTGGGAGCAAGCAACACATATATAATCATTGTGATGCTGCATTTTTTGTCCCTTTAATGAATGACCATGGGAATTTGTAAGGATCCGCCTCATCATTGTACATCCAGGATGACCTAGGCGATCATGCCAAATCATATATTCATTGGGAACAATAGACCTATGGTCTGTGTGATACCCCGTAATAAAGTAGATGCATTTATTTTTGAGTTTGATCCAACAATATGTATTCCAAATAAATAAGCGAACAAATTCAAATTGTTTTGAACTACGTTATGGCTTGATCCCTTCATAGGGTACGTAGGCAGCTTAGAAGTTTTAATTCTAAGTTCAGTCACAAAATAATAAGAAATTTATATGATAAAAGACTATACTTATAGTCACCTACGGAAATAGAGAAAATCCGGCTTAAATGCAGGAGCCCAGACATGTATCAAAAACCAAAACCAATCACGCAATAAACAAAAGGATTAGTTCCTAAAACGAGAAAAGCCGAAACACAACTTCGAGGACGAAGTTGATTCTTAAGGAGGGTAGACTGTAATACCCGAGAATTTTCCAATATAAACTAAAACAATAATTAAATAAATAAACAATAAATACAATAAATAAATAAATCCAACAAATAAATAAATAAATAGAGATAAGGAAATGAGAAATGAGATTTAACTTAAAAAGGAATTAAAGGAATTTAATTAAATAAAAAGAATTATTAAAGGTAAATAAATTGTACACCGAAACCCGACACCAATGAACTCGAGGATTCGAGTCCAAACATCCAATTAGACCCAAGTAAAAATTTAGAGAGAAAGTAGGAACCCAAAGATACCCCGGAAATCCGAATCCGGGAGCATAGAGGGATAGAAGTCCGAAAGAGAGGAGGAAAGGCACGACGGATCGCACGACCCGCCCGGACCGGGGTCCAGGCGGCATCCGCACGGTGGCCGCGCGGTCAATGGCTAGAAGGCGCGCCACGGCCGCGCCAGCCTACAGATTTGGCCGTTGCGAGATTCACTCGCCCGAATCCGGATTTTCCGACTTCGGTTGAACACCTTGCGGCTCAAGACTCACCAAGGCTGACCTTGGACGTCCCTAGGTCATGTCTATCTATAAATAACACCTCTTGGAAGCCCCGAACATTTTTTCAAAACCCTACGATACTCTCTATACACAAAACCCTAGATCCGGAAGTCGTCGGAGGCACAAAACCGAACAACGGGACTGATTTGGACGAGAATTGGGAGTCTTCGATCGTCGGGGTAAGATCCAATCTGTTCTTTTCCATTCTTTTCCATCCTTGAATCAAAAAACGAGTCCTAATTCGATCTTTTCCTATTCTAAACCCCGATCCGGATCGAGAACGAAGAACCCGACGAACCAAGGAGATAAACGGTGGACTGGAACCCACGCCTCCGAAATCGACATTCCCGGACGACTACGAATCTGTAAGTTAACGCTTACACGGTTTTGGGAGAATTAAAATACATGTAAACTAAAGAATTAAATCAAGAACTTGAAATTTGTCAACATGTGATTTCTACCGGCGCAGCGATTTTGTCTAATTTTTCCGAACCCTTAAAATTCTTCAAACGAGAAAACTTAAAACACAAAAAACGTTCCTAAGACATAGATCTATATACTGTAAAAATTTCATAATTTTTCATCGTGTTTTGATATCTAAAAATGACCACGAACAGACCTGCCTTTGGTTTAGATCTTGAAACGGCGGTAGATTCTTAGTCCGAACTTGAGGTTGATTTTTGACTTAAATCTAGACCGATTCAGGATTGGTGCTAAACATAAGAGTTGTAGATCTATATGTTAAAAACACCTCCGTAAATTTTCAGAATTTTTCGTGATGATTTGATATATGAAATCCACCCGAAACCGAACTGCTAGGATGTGGATCTTGAAATTCTTGACAGAACTTAGGTCAGAACTTGACGACGTTTTTGACTAGGGTTCTAGGCCGATTTAGATCTTTAGCCGAACGTAGAAGGTCTCTGTAAAATTTTGTTGAGTTTGGAGTTGATTTTCTATGGTAGATCTTGAAATTCTTGAACTGTTGTACACGAAATTCGGACAGATTAATGATATGACGAAAATTGACGTTTTTCACCTGATTCCGTATCTCGGATTGAAAAACTTAAAACATGAAACTTGTTCATCTTTGTGTTTTGGAGTCATCGGTCAAATTCCAGAATTTTTGGACTTAAGCTCGATTTTTAATAAATGTTGAAGTAAACTGTGGTAGACCGAGTCAAACCTTGAAAATCTTGTTGAAAAAGGATTTCAAATGATATCGGAGCGAATAGCATCCCGAAATAGTATATTTTGAGAAACTTACTAAATTTGAGAAGTTGGCCTTTAAGGCTTAAATGAGTGGAAACTCCTTTGAGATAAAATACATGAACAAACATTTTAGAAATCCCGTTATAGCTAGTTTGAGCTTTCTACGTAGAGGGTGAGTGCTCCATCGGGTGCCCCTCTAGCTTTTTGCTTCGTGCCTAAACGGACGAGAGTGACCTATGTAGGGGGTGAGTGCTCCATCGGGTGCCCCTCTAGCTTTTTGCTTCGTGCCTAACGGACGGGAGTAATCTACGTAGGGGGTGAGTGCTCTGCAGGGTGCCCTCCTACTTTGCACATCGTGCCTGATTGAACGATGGTGTTGAACATGAGAAAATGTGCCAAAATGGCGAGAGAAACTTGACTACAAATAAAATCTTGATACTCGGCTACGGCTTAACGGGAAAAATTTAAAAGACTTATACTTTCATTCGCTTATTTAAATTTTGCTTTTAAGTTATGTTATGCGATTATTTACCTTGCAAGCAATATTGTGATATTATGGAACCCCTGCCTATTCAATTATGCAATTAATTGTTGTTAGATAAATAAATTAAATTATGGGGTATTGTGTACATGTTTTCTTAAAATTTAAATAACGGCTTTGAAACCCCATAATCATGTATGTGTTAACTTACTCAGCACGTAGTGCTGACCAAAACCATTTCCTTCTTTTTCTACAGAGTATGAAGAATATGCACCATCATATGCATGCATGGGATATTCGGGAAAATGTTATTTTCTTTTATTATTCTAGTCTTAGATATGAATTGCATGAACGAGCCTGTTTAACCCGTGATTAGGCCATGTTGGCCCTATATCTAAATTCCGCTGCATCATATATGTAAATATTATTTTCCGCTGCAACTTTGATGTATTATTTTTTTTAAATTATATACGAGTGGGCTGTTTGAATGTTTTAAATTCTGAAAAACCATAGCCTTGCATCTCTTTAGTGAGCTCGGAGAAACCGTGTCTTGCTAGAGAGGTGTGGCGGTGACATCCCGACCTAGGTGACCAAAAACCGGGGTGTTACAGTCTGTCAGGTGATAATTTTCAACAATGTTTATCCTTGTATAATATATTTGAAATTTTTGACAATTTCCTACACGAGTATTTCTAAAATATATCAGGTTAAATTTATTAAATGAAAAGAGTTATGATTTATGGGAAAGGGGTTTAAGGATACATTTTACTTTTTATTACTCATGAGGGGAAACTTTAAGTTCACACGGCGTTATGGACCTCCCTGGCATGATACTTTTGACAGTTTCATGCCTTGAAGATCCTTGCCATGAAACTTTTGACAAGTTCTCACTACATGAGCATTTCCAGAAAGGTCATAATCCTGGTGTTCAATTTTATTTAATGAAACTAATTTATGAAGGCGGAGTTGGGATTAGGGATATATTTATAGGTTGTCACGTTTTTATTACTCGTGTTAAGAAACTGTGGCCCGAAAGCACACGGAGTCAAAAATTGCAGTAATTTATAGTAAGACCGGATCGTTCACTGGAGGATGTGCGATAGAAGCAGGGTCCACGTCGTTTTACTAGATTTTCCATTCGTATTGCTCCAATTGGTTTGAAAAGTGATTAACATCTACTGACTGAATTTAAGCTAGAAAACGAAAGCACTTAAATCTATTCTACAAAGCAAATAAGTCTATTCTAGAAAGCGGGTAAAGTTATTCTAAAAATGTGATAAATACTATCTATGAAAGCAGTGAAAATTTACACTATGCTAGCTATGAAGCTGAATCACAATGTAGACAGAAGGGACAGGAAGGAAAGAATAAAAATTGGACAAGATTTAGATAAGGCAGTGTTAAACTTCCATTTTTATTCACAGATCATTGTTTGGGATAATCCTATCAGATAGCTACTTTTCATACTCTCAGTACAGCGTTCCCTTTAACAGACAGGTACTTACAGCGTGAGTTTACATTTTCTTAAGACCGCAAATTCTAAGACATGCCAAGTACTACTATCGTTCTCCCATGTCACACCCAAAGATTCTAATCGAGCCTGAACTATCCCTTAACTATCAATCCTAGTAACAGTTACGCAACTCTCAATACAACCGAGTGACCTCTAATGAAAGCATTTAAAGAAAGCAGTAAAGAAAGCATTTAAAACCTATCACTCGGAGGTTTTGAAGGTCTGACCCTGGTAGTAAAAGACAGCTCCCCATCATAATGACGGAACATGGATCAAGAATTCCCGGCTCTCGGTGAACCGCTCGTAGTGTTCACTTCCTCCCGGGTGGTTATGAGATACAAACTAATGAAACAAACTAATAAATTAGTTCGTTCCGGATGCACTCACTCAGGACTCAAAAATAGGCTTTGGCAGAAGAGGATGGCAGTTGAAAGAAAACTCAACCCTATCTCAGAAAATAACTAAGGCCTATGTATTGTTCCTCTAGAATTATCTATCACACCGTATTTGAATCCAAGTGGACCCCATCTCAGTGTGACATTTAATGCCAGATTCCGAACATACAGCAATTTTGGAAAATAATGTATTTGAAAACCATTCCCTAAACAGGTACTAGACTCTCAATTAAAACACAGATCCTTTCAGTCTAGATGAGACCTAATCGCTGACTCTGCTTCTAATTTCCCAAGATCAACCCTTGATAGAATGTGAATTAGTCATAACTGAAGAATTTTTCCCTTACTTAGATCCGGATTTTCTAAAGGAGTTTTTGTCGGAAATTTTAATATGCAATATCTGTTTTAAATCTATGCTTCTATTGTCTAAGGGAAGGATTCCAAAATATTTTAGACCACAACAATACATAATAATAGCATGCATACGGATATATGAAATGTAAAATGAATTTACCCAAAATATAAAGGCGGATCTAGACAGATGGTGAAACACAACTATGGAGTGGTCAGAGGACCAGAGTTGTGGCAGACTAATCGGGTGGACTGTAAACATCTACTGTCCAATTTCCCAATCACTCGGATGGAGCGAATTTAGACAGGTGAGACCCTAAAATGGCAGTGTCGGTACCAGTTGGGCCCCTACTGTCTGTGAATTCAGATAAAAACCTACATGCTTCCTCTCTGCAGAACTTATCAGCTAATGTTGACAGACATTGGCAGAGTTTTATTACAGATTGGAATTTGGGTTTGGAAATTAAGGTAAATAAAATAAAACTGTATCTGATAAGAGTCAGCTGAGCAACTATTATAACCCCGGATGGGCGAACCGCCAAGGCTTCCACTGACTGCCATCCAGACCATGCAAAATAACACTTAGTAACTAATACCCAGAATACGAGCTGGTTGTCCGTGAGGGAATACCCGCCAACATTAGTCTGATGTATTCTTTACTAATTGTTACACACAATACACAAAAGACAAAATAAAATGAAATAAAGAGAAGAGCTTGAATGAGAGACATTGGTTTCTCATGCAAGGTTATGGAATCAATCCATAATGGATGGCTTAAATAATCCCTCCTACCATAATTAGTTACAGTCTGGATTATCTGTTTAAGGCATCATGATTTTGTTTATAGAAAATTGTTTTAATGACAATTGAACAAAGATCCTTTAATCACAATCAATTAGTGATTTAATTATTGCTAATTAGAATCATTAATCACTAATGACTAGAGGGTTCAATTAATTAATGATGAAAATGGAGAATGGAAAATCTGCATGATGATGCTGATTACGACGCTAAACAGATGTTACGACGCTATCCTAGAATAGCATCGTGAGGGTAGCGTCGTCATGGGTTGGTGTAAGGGAGAATAGATTTTTGGATTAAAAGGGTATGTACGACGCTATATACTAAGCTACGGCGCTATACCAGGATAGCGTCGTAGGTGGTTTGAGAAACAAGAAGTTTTTTGGAAAAAGAAGGGATATTACGGCGCTAAACATTAAATGACGACGCTATCCTAGGATAGCGTCGTAAGGATAGTGCCGTAGGTGGGTTCTATGAGAAAGGAGAATTTTGGGGACCTACGACTCTAAACAGAAGTTACGACGCTATCTGAGGATAGCGTCGTTGGTTTAGTGTCGTAGGGCAAATTTTGTTTAAGTTCTGGGCAACTACGGCGCTAAACCTCACCTACGACGCTATCCAAGGATAGTGCCGTAGGGCGGTTAGCGTCGTAGCTAGCCCAGAAACATGTTGTTGTTCGGGTAATGCAATCTCTGCGATTGCAAGCCCTATTTTCAAGTTCATGGTTGATCAATGCAATGACAGTAGTGAAATAAGATGAAAACAGTAAACCAAAAAACATAAAAACATGACAAAGCAAGATAAAAACGTACACCCATGAACCACAAACCCAAATGAGGGTTTTCAACCATAAGAACATGCATAGAAACCCAAAAATGAAAAGAGAACAGAAAACCCACATTGCAAGAGCGAATAAAGTGACCAAATGATCAATACACCAAAATAAAGCAAGAAAATCCATGGAATCATTTCCATTTCATGTTTTTGGGACACTTTTATGATTAACTTCCCATTTTATATCAAATGGTTTGATAATACCCATCATTTGGGTATTTCAAACCTAAATAAAAGTTTAACAAAACTGTAAATAAGGAAAACAGTGGCTATCCTAAACTGGAAGTCACAAAATAACACTAATCTAACAAAATACAAACTAAACTAAGCTAACTACATGCATAATGTAAATAATACAAGAAAATAAACCTAACTAACTAACCTAACTACACACTGCTCAAGAAATGCTCCTTGCCTTCAAGTTGGAATGTGGTGAAGTGACAAGACCAGGGAGTCAACACCTCTATATATAGGTGAGAAACCCTAGGCCCATGGGCCCCCAGGCCTTGAAATTTGAATTCTGGCAAGGCTTACGACGCTATAGGTGACTTACGGCGCTATCCTTGCTACGGCGTTATTAGGTCTAGCGTCGTAGTCTTCCACTTCGAAGACTCTTTCTGTCTCTCAGTGAACAGCCTACGGCGCTATCCATCCTTTACGGCGCTATACTTGATTACGGCGCTATCCATGCTTAGCGTTGTTCACTCTTCTTCAGATGTCAGCTTCGATTTCCTCCTACGGCGCTAGACCAAGCTACGGCGCTATCCATGCATAGCGTCGTAGTTGTGTCTAGCGTCGTAATATCCTGAAAAATCAACTTTTTGTGGGTTTTTCATTTCTTTTCCCATCTTTTCACTTCCTTTTTCTTTTTCTTTTCTTTTTCTCATGTTTTTGGATTTTTCTAACATAAATGTGTAATAAAATTACATATCTATGCATTTTTCACACCAGCTCAATATTTTTACAATTATGCATAAATCAGTCCAATTCTACTGCTTTCTTATTTAA
Source organism: Hygrophila difformis (assembly GCA_030278955.1). Lineage (NCBI taxonomy): Eukaryota > Viridiplantae > Streptophyta > Magnoliopsida > Lamiales > Acanthaceae > Hygrophila > Hygrophila difformis. Next base: position 40,980,068 of record JAOANR010000003.1, on the reverse strand, counting down.
TATAAGACCGGAATGCGATCAAATGCCCGTTTCAGACACGGAAATGGATTGAAAATAATGGACATTTCTGGCCATTATCAACATCCTCACATTTAATACTGATCGTCCCCGAGCAGTCAGAGTCAGTGTTCCTAAGAACACGGACTCTACATATTCAATTCATTTTCGTGGCTTCATAAATCACATTCTTTTTGGATTGGGATAAGACAATCAAAAACTTCAAGTATTAAGTTCCCTTGATTGTAGTGTTTGATGAAATGATACTTGCTCACTATATCGGGCCTACAAATCAAACATTTTTATCAATCCTTCATGAACATCATGTTTGAAAGATGCAAAGATTAAAAATGAGAATTAAGGGATGACATGAGCATGTTTCATGAAATAGAGTCTCTCATATTAAGAGAATCGGAAAGTTCACTCACTCTCAATGGGGTTTAATCAGTGAACACTCATAATCAATTTTAATTAAATTATCCCATAAGCTTGCAATTAGACCAACTCGCCACCAGCTCATTTCCTCAAATCGAGATCATGAGGTCTTATTCAAGGGTTATAACGGGGCATACGGTTGTAACATTTGGTAGGAAAGGGAATTTATTTGGCTAAGAAGTGGCAAAGATTTATTCTATCATAACATGGCATATTTTTATGCAAAATTTATGATCATCATTATTTCTTCTTTCTTTTGCTTTTCTTTTGCATGACATTAGACTAAGTCTAATTTGCTTTGTCATTTGCAATTTATTTGTGTTGAATGGATCTCAATATTTTTTTTTTGATCGGATTTTTGAATACCGATTGAAATTGAAATTTTTGTTGATGATCAAAAATTTTAATGCCTTGATAAAATTCATTCTTGCCCACTTGGGTTTGAATTTCTTGGTCTTTTTGTAGGCTAGGAAAAATATAGTGGGTTTCAAAGAAAAATTAGGCTTATAGGCTCAAATTGGTTAATCCTAAAGGGAGAATAATTTTGGGTTTGGATTTCAAACGAAGGTAAAAAATTTGGGTTTTCTAAATGCCTCGATCATATACTCGATTTCGGGAATATGGCATGGTCTTGAATTGATCCCAATTGCAAGTTCTAGTTTCCTTTAATCAAAATGATTCACACATCAAAGAAAATAAATGAGTAAAAGTGACTCATGGCTCAAATCTCACAAGGTTGGATTGATTCATGTCATACGATATTCTCAAATTTAACCAAAGCTTAGTTCTGACAATTTATTCAATCAAAATCTCTTAACATGCAGATTTATTACCCAATAAGCTGATCGCATCATTAGATTTTTATAGCTCAAAACCTTGGGAATCCATGTCATGCATGTTTTCAATTACATTATCCCAATTTAAAAGTTTGAAAATTTAATCACAAGCCTAAATTCAACATGTGAATTCAGAGCAGGTTTATGCATATTTTTGCCGGTTATTTAATTTAAAGCAGTAAAGAGGCACTGCTGACATATGGGGTATGTCAACAGTATATTTTTGGCCTGACAGTCACTTATTCATCTCGGACTGCCAGACATCTTTTCAAAAGGAAAGCAAATAAAAATTGTTTGTGGTTCTCAAAGCTTGAGTTCCTTTCGTGAAAAGCGGTAAATTACATCAGTTTCAAGGGATTCCTATGCAGTTGATACGAACCTGCATGCAAAAGAGGAAATCCCTGATATGATACCTACACTAGAACATAAATAAGATAACATATTTCAGAATTCACCCTTCTTCTCTCAGAGAATATATCTGAGCCAGTGGACGTAGCTGACCAGCTCACATCGCAGGCACCAGCCATTGTGGTCTCTCATGGGTTCATGCATCCTTGTGCAGTAGACCCGGGGTGGTTGATCTGCAAAAATGTAGGGAGTGTCTGGATCATCCGCCATCCATGAGAGAGTGTTGGTGGCCGTGTAGTTCAAGACCGATCAATGGGTCGCCATTCTCTCTATCATTGCGATCCCCTGATCGTCCTGGCCTTCATCCATCTTGCTCATAAGCATAAGTCCACGGGTGAAGATAGATGCCTTGTGGTTGTCCTCTATGCCTGGCCGCAGCAGTTCACAAGCTCGCTCCTCATCCCCTTCTGCAAATGCCATTAGTGCTGGCACAATTTGGAGATTGAAGTTTCCAGCCTCAGTGCATGTGTGCAGAAATCTTTCTTTCTGTCTTCGTACCCTCGACTGCCACTGCCTCACCCTAGCCGTATCCAACTCGCATCGTTTGTAAACGATGGCAAGGTTTCCTGCGTTTCTGAGCTTCTGGCATGTCTCTTGTGCAGTGAACACTTCCCTGATCTCATCCTCTCCTATTCAGGAGAGGATTTCACCTAGGAGCTCTTCTGGCAGGTCCAGCAGATGGGTTCCTCCGGGTGCAGGATCCGGGATAGGGAGATTGCCCCTGAAAAGGTAAGAATTGATGAATCCAATTTTTATAATTCCCTCAGAAATTATTCAAGTTTGGAAACCAACATCCTCACATTTAGAGTTTTGCTCTAATTGTGAGATTATTAAGTCTCTGGCTTGAACTGAGTATAAAGCATAGGAAAAATAATTTTTGTGAAAAGATAGGGGTCATTGGGCCCCTATATATTTTTAATGGGCCATTGGGTCCAAAAGTTTGATTTTCCAGTTTTATTAAACAAGTCCGAGACACTTGTTGAAAATGGTATGAGATGGGTGGATGGGGTGAAATGCTCGAATTTTGGAATGTGCAGTGGAAGCGTGGCGCAGTGGATCTGCTATTTCTGGACTGCCTGGACTGTCTTGGACAGTTAAAACATCCAAAAATTTGCAAACACTATTTTTAATCTTTAAAGGGTTGACTTGTTTTATTTAAGGAAAGTGGGATGTGAGTGGTCCCATTTTGGATTTTTGAAAAGGATAGCAGTTGGGTGACAAAAATACTGCTATTTACTCACACTAAAGTTCCATTGGGAACAAAAATAATAAGTCAAACCTTAAATCTAATAACTCTTTTTTTTGTCTTTTTCATAAGGTCATTTTCCTTTAAAAAAGTGGTAGGCTCCTATTGGGTGCTTGTACCATGTTTCCAAAAATAAGATGACACTTATTCCAAAAGATTTCTGTCATGCAGATGCAAAAATACCAAAAGGTCACCCTAATTAATGTTCAAAACCAACACTGTGAAAACATTTCAAGATCAAAACAAAATCCTAAACAGGAACATCACGCATTCAACCCCATTTATTCAAGAACAAGAATGCCAATAACACCATGATGCTTGAAACAACATCCTAATGCTCATTGGTTCTTCTTTTCCAGTTTGAGGCTTTCAAAAATTTTGACTCTTGACAGTTTTAAAACAGGTTTTTCAAACAAGTTTTAAAGGGTTTCCAACAAGGTTCAAAACACCCATCAAAACCGAAAGCATTCACAACTCAAAACAGAAAAACAAAAGTGAACACAACCCACATTGTGCCATTTTTAACCAAAAAGTAAGAAAAAGAAAACAAAGACTCCGATGGAGGTCATGAACAGGGATGGAAAACATGGGTTTTACCCTGCCCTCCATGGCTCGGGTCTGGGCAAAGGTCCCAAGTTTGGGAGGAGCCTGTACATTCTGTCCATGGTGTCTCCTTGGATTTGTGGAGAGAAATCTTGTATGAGAACTCTGCGTTCTGCGTAGGTATTTTTGAGAGTGGATTTCTGGAAATGGGAGTGTGAGAGTGTGGGAATGAAGAAGAAGAGGATCGGGGTATTTATAGGTGAAGAAAAAGGGTTTTACGACGCTATACTTGGCCTACGGCGCTAAACTAGCGTCGTAGCCTTGTTAGCGTCGTAGATGGAAATAAGGGGAAAGGGGTGCTACGGCGCTATGCCTTTAGTACGGCGCTATCCAAGGATAGCGTCGTTCTAAAGGACTGCGTCGTAGGTAGACTAAAAGAGGGGGAAGATCCCTATGGCGCTATCCCATTACTACGGTGCTATTCTTGGATAGCATCGTAGTTGAAGATAGCGTCGTAGTTGAACTTTGGATTTGAAAATTTTCAAAATTTTCATGCGAACTGGGCCTGAATAGATGAAGTTGGGCCTCAGTTGGTTTTATTTGTTTTGGACTTGGGAGATTTTAGTCCAAAACATTTTTGTGTGTTAATGGGCTATCTAAATTAAATTAAACTTGCATAAAACAGGTTGGATTAATTCCATTTGTTTGCAAAAATTATTTCGGATTTTAAATTGCTCTAATTTCCGAAATCATTTTCTTGAATTCATGGACTTAATCCAACCGGGAACCTGGTTTTCTTCTTGATTTTCTGCTCCTTCTTTTGTTGGTTCGAATTTCCTGCAAGTCAGATAAATACCCAATAGGTTAAGTTTTCTCCAAATATCAACATCCTCACATTTAGAGTCTTAGTACTCTAAATGTTAAATTGATTTTTGGATATTCTCTGGCAAAATAACACATATATAAATAGGTAATATGAAATGAAAATTTTTTTATGATTTAAATGCTGTCTCTTATTGAGAGTAAGCCGGGTCTGCCACTGTTTGGCTCTCTTTTTTTGGATCGAACTGTCCGATGTACTCTTTCAGTCGCTGTCCATTCACCACTATATTGCCCTTGTCAGTTCGGATCCTGACGACTCCATTTTCAAACACTTCTAACACTTCATGTGGTCCTTCCCATCTGGATTTAAGCTTTCCAGGGAACAGCTTCAACCTAGAATTGAACAATAATACATTTTGACCAGCATAAAAATGCTTAGGCTTAATCCGGCGATCGTGCAACTTCTGGGTCCGCTCCTTATAAATTCGAGAGCTTTCATAAGCTAGCGTTCGTATTTCCTCAATTTCATTGAGGTCCAACTTGCGTTTGCTCTGAGCAACTTTCAGATCGAAGTTAAGCGTTTTAACGGCCCAGTAAGCTTTATGCCCTAACTCCACAGGCAAATGACAGGCTTTTCCGAATACAAGTCTGTAAGGGGACATCCCAATGGGAGTCTTAAATGCTGTGCGGTATGCCCATAGAGCATCATTGAGTTTACGTGCCCAATCCTTGTGGGTTATCCCGACTATGGCTTCGAGTATATGTTTGATTTCGCGGTTGGATACTTCGACTTGACCCCTAGTCTTGGGATGATAAGGCGTGCCTATCTTATGGAGGATCCCATTTTTACTCATTAAAGTTTCAAAAGCTTTATTAATAAAGTGTGTTCCTCCATCAGATATCACCACCCTAGGTATGCCAAATCGACTGAAAATGTTGTTCTTGAGGAACTTGATGACTTGGCTACCATCATTGGTCGGTAATGCGACAGCCTCAACCCATTTGGACACGTAATCGACAGCTACCAAGATATAGTAGTTTCCACCGGATGGTGGAAACGGTCCCATGAAGTCAATGCCCCATACATCGAAAATCTCAAGTGTGAGAATTCCCTTTTGAGGCATCTCATCCCTCTTGGAGATGTTTCCTAATCTTTGGCACTTGTCGCAACCTTTCACAAATGTCCTGCAATCCTCATAGATGTGAGGCCAATAAAATCCACATTCGAGGACCTTGTGGGCCGTTCGAGCGGGACCATGGTGACCTCCATATTCTGATTCATGGCATTTTCTGACAATTTGATAGGCTTCATGCTCGGTCACACATCGCCTGATTATTGAATCGGCGCAGTGTTTAAAGAGATAAGGTTCTTCGTAATTTAATACATCTCGGTTGAACTTATTCTTCTGATGATAGTTCGAAAACTGTGGGGTTATTCCGCACGCCAAGAAGTTAGCGATGTCGGAAAACCATGGACAAGCTTGATTGTGCAAATGCAATGCGAACAACTGTTCGTCCGGGAACTCTTCATTAACGGCTTCTTCCTTTTTATCATTTTCTAATCGAGATAAGTGGTTAGCATCGCCATTGTCTCGACCTCGCCAATCTTTTATTATGTTGTCGAATTCTTGCAACAGAAGTACCCACCTGATTAATCGAGGTTTTGCATCTTGTTTGCTAAACAAGTATCTCAATGCTGTATGATCGGTGTATACTATGGTCTTCGTACCTATCAGATACTGCCTGAACTTGTCAAACGCAAAGACTACAACATACATTTCTTTCTCTGTTGTGGTGTAGTTGACTTGGGCCTCATTCAGGGCATGACTTGCGTAATGAATTACACAATGTTTCCCATCCTTATGTTGCCCGAGTACTGCACCCACGGCGAGACCACTAGCATCGCACATTACCTCGAAAGGTATTGACCAATCGGGTGGTTGCACTATCGGTGCAGAGACCAACATCTTCTTGAGCGTGTCAAAGGCTTGGACACACGCTTCATTTATTAAGAAAGGATTTTCTTTACAAAGCAGATTAGTGAGCGGCTTGGAAATTTTAGAGAAATCCTTAATGAATCGCCGGTAAAAACCGGCATGCCCTAAGAAGCTCCTAACTGATTTGATAGAATTGGGGAGAGGGAGATTGGAAATGACGGAAACTTTGGCCGGATCAACTTCGATGCCTGCACGAGAAATGCGATGACCTAACACTATGCCCTCAGTGACCATAAAATGGCACTTTTCCCAATTTAAAACCAAGTTAGTATCCTCACACCTCTTTAGAATTTTAGCAAGATTAGTCAAACATTCATTAAACATATCTCCATATACAGAGAAGTCATCCATGAAGACCTCAATGCATTTTTCGATAAATTCAGAGAATATAGACATCATGCATCTTTGAAAAGTAGCTGGTGCATTGCATAATCCAAAAGGCATGCGCCTATAGGCAAAAGTGCCATAGGGGCATGTAAAAGTAGTTTTTTCGTGATCTTCACTGGCGATCACTATTTGATTGTATCCAGAGTAACCATCTAAAAAACAATAAAACGCCCTTCCCGCCAATCGTTCCAACATTTGATCGATAAAAGGTAAAGGGAAATGGTCCTTGCGAGTTGCCTCGTTCAACTTCCGGTAGTCTATGCAGACTCTCCATCCGGTGACTGGGCGCGTGGCAATTTCCTCCCCTTGTTCATTCTGCGTAATGCACATCCCACCCCGCTTCGGAACAACCTGCACAGGACTGACCCATTTGCTATCAGAAATCGGGTATATAATACCAGCATCTAACAGCTTGATCACTTCCTTTCTTACCACTTCTTGCATGGGTGGGTTCAATCTTCGTTGGGGCTGGCGAGAGGCCTTGAAATTCTCCTCCATTAAAATCTTGTGCATACAAACAGAAGGGCTTATTCCTTTGATATCAGAAATGGTCCAACCGATTGCACGCACATAATTTTTAAGCACTCCCACCAAAGCGTCTTCCTGAGCTTGTGTCAACTTGGCGGACACAATTACCGGTAATTTTTTATGTTCTGCGAGAAACGCATACTTAAGATGTTCCGGTAAGATTTTTAGTTCAAGCTCTGGTGGGCATTCCACTGAAGGGAGTAATTTGCGAGAATTAGATTGGAGAAGATCAATTTTACCTTCCGGATCCTGCATCAGTACAGGATCCACCTCCTCTTGGTCGGCGTCGTCATGGAAGTCTGTGCCGTCAAACTCCTCCAAATCCCCTGTTTCGGGATCGGCAAAGTGAACGGCTTTGCATCCTTTGTGCTCCACGCCAGCAGGTCTCAGTACCTGCTTTCAAATTTCATCCAGCATCATTTCATGATCAAATTCAGAGTCAAGCTCTCTCTCCTTACTCCTAACTATTACAGATTTTGATGAACAGAACCCGTCATCTGGGTATTTCTGTAACTGTGCCATGTCGAATGTAACTTCTTCCTCATCGACTCGCAGTGTTACTCGTCCAGCTTTTGCATCTATCAGTGCTCCGCCCGTTGCAAGGAATGGTCTCCCCAAGATCAATGGCATATCCAGATCCTCCTCTATGTCTAGTATCACAAAATCAACTGGGAATAAGATATTCCCAGTCTTCTTTATGATGTCCTTGAGGATGCCGACAGGCTTCGTGATGGATCTGTCTGCCAATTGGAGTCTCATCTTGATTGGCTCGATGTGTCCTAGCTTGAGGCGTTGCACCATTGCCAAAGGCATAACATTGATGCTAGAACCAAGATCACAGAGGCCCTTTCCTGCTTTGGTTTTCCCGATTTGAATCGGCAACGTGCAACAGCTTGGATCTTCTTTCTTTTCCGGAAGCTTGCGCTGGATGATAGCACTGCATGCATTGTTAAGAACTACCAGTTCTTCCTGCTCAATTCTCCTCTTTCTTGAAACTAATTCTTTCAGAAATTTAGCGTATGCTGGCATCTCAGCTATCATTTCGATGAGAGGAATAGTTATTTCTACTTTTTGCAGCCTTTTCAGAAATTTTTCAAATTTAAGGTCCTGTTCTTGATTTTTAAGTCGGGCCGGGTATGGCACCCTTGGCATGAACTTTTTATTATCAAATTGTTTTTGTGGTAAAGGGAAGGAAGTTGTACCTCCACCTGTACCCTTATCTGTTTCAGCCGTTTCAGGTGCAGCGTCAGTCTGCAGATTGGCTGTTTCTGTTTCGGCTTCCTTTTGTTCATCCATTGCTTCCTCATCAGCATTGTCAACAGGATCATCATCTTCCTCATGAGTGTTTCCAGCATCCACTCCCCTTGGTCCAGCCAGTATCTTCCCAGATTTCAAGGTTATTGCTTTGCATTGCGGGTTTTTTTCCGCGGTGCTCGGCAACGTTCCTTTATCCCTTTTCTGCATTTCATTAGCCATTTGAGTAACTTGGGTCTCCACATTTTTGATGGAAGCCTGCAGCTGAGTGTTGATCTCCTTTTGGCTGGTAATAAAATCAGTCATCAAATTCTCCAGCCTTGAAGGGGGCTTTTGATTTTGATTCTGATTCTGGTTTTGGTTCCATTGGCCTTGGTTCGGGATGAATTGAGGCTGGAAGTTTCGGGGCTGAAAATTTTGGAAGTTCTGGGTAGGCTGTTGGAAATTTTGAGGGGGCCTCTGTTGGATTTGAGGTTGGAAACCTGGGTTCTGAAAGTTCTGTCCCCTGTTTTGATTGAATCCTTGGTTCTGCTACGGATTGAATTGCTGCTGCTGTGGCTTGTTCAAGAGGTGAGAATTAAGGGCATTGTTGTTTGAGTATGACAAGTTTGGGTGCCTGTTTGAGAAAGCCCCTGCAAAGTTGCAGCTTTCAGCTGTAATCTGTTCGCATGTGTCAGTTGCGTGAGCACCTTGACACAGTCCACAGATTACGTCTGTTTGCTGCCCTTGAGTGGAGCTCCCAGCTCCCTGATTAACAAACAATGCTGCCACCTGCTCTTGCAGCTTTTCAATATCTGATTTGTCTGTTGTACCTACAGCACACAAACCACGAGGGGGAGGGGAATTAACATCATAAGTAAGAACAGATCTGTTTACACTCATCGCTTCAATCTTGGCCCAAGCTTGATCCATGGGAATGTATAGCAGGTGTTGACCGCTGGCAGCATCAAGCATGTTCTTCCACGCTGGGGTCAAACCGCTATAAAACTTTCTCAATTTCTCCCAATCATGGAAACCATGCTGGGGGCATTTCCTGAGCAAGTTGAAGAACCGTTCCTTTGCATCATACAAGGACTCGGTTGGCTTCATCTTGAATTCCGCAATCTTAGAGCGGCATTCATCCACCTTGGACTCCGGGAAGTACTTCGTCAAGAAATTTCTGATCACGTCCTCCCATGTAGACTTCTGATTCACGGGCAGTGATTTGTACCATGTTCTTGCCCCGCTAGTCAGAGAGAAAGGAAACAGCCTCAATCGAATGGTGTTAGCAGATACATTCTGGTTCTTGATCGTATCACACAGTTCCAGGAAAGTCTGCAGATGATCATGGGGATCTTCATGACTTGCCCCTGCGAACTGGTTGCTCTGAACAAGATTGATGAGGGCCGGCTTCAATTCGAAATTCCTGGCCAAGAATGGAGCTTGTCCAGGAATGTTCAGATATGGCTATAAAATTGGCTGCATGTAGTCAGCGGCTGCTGCTTGTTGATTGTTCTCAACCCCTCATTGGTACTGCTGTGGGTAGTAGTTCTGATGCATATAGTAGTTCATCGGATCATTGAAGTCATTAGGATTTGAGGGATTCTGATGGGGATTCTGGCACTGCTGATTTTGCTGGTTTTGGAAGTTTTGGTGGTTTTGGTTATTTGGTGGGTTTTGAGGGTTTGGGTTGGGAGGAGGTGCCTCAAAGTGTTGCTGTTCAATGTTTGGTGGGTTCCCGCCTCCTTGTATGATCTGAGGAGGGGGATCATCCAAATCATCGTTATCAGCGTCTTCGGGGTCTTCCTCGATGTTATGAAGTGGTGGATTGGGTGGAATGATTGGGGGAAGGTCAGGGTTGGCCATATCAGAGATGTCGCTACTGGTGCTTGGTGAAAGTAGTGCCTGTCTTTCCCGTTCCCGTCTTCGTTTAGTCTCCGCCCTAAGACGTCGAGCTGTCTTTTCTATCTCTGCGTTGTACGGGATTTCGGCTGGCATCTGCTTCCTCCTTTGCATAGAACAACGGCTTCACTAATGACGGTATCTGCATATTCCCCAGGTTAGAATGGGTTTCGGGGTGAATATTTATATTTATATGTATAAGCTAACTAGGAGCAATGAGGAATGTAATTCTCTAATAAAACGGCGCTGCGTCCTCCCCGGCAACGGCGCCATGAAACTTTTGACAATTTCCTACACGAGTATTTCTAAAATATCCCATGTTAAATTTATTAAATGAAAAGAGTTATGATTTATGGGAAAGGGGTTTAAGGATACATTTTACTTTTTATTACTCATGAGGGGAAACTTTAAGTTCACACGGCGTTATGGACCTCCCCGGCATGATACTTTTGACAGTTTCATGCCTTGAAGATCCTTGCCATGAAACTTTTGACAAGTTCTCACTACATGAGCATTTCCAGAAAGGTCATAATCCTAATGTTCAATTTTATTTAATGAAACCAATTTATGAAGGCGGAGTTGGGATTAGGGATATATTTATAGGTTGTCACGTTTTTATTACTCGTGTTAAGAAACTGTGGCCCGAAAGCGCACGGAGTCAAAAATTGCAGTAATTTATAGTAAGACCGGATCGTTCACTGGAGGATGTGCGATAGAAGCAGGGCCCACGTCGTTTTACTAGATTTTCCATTCGTATTGCTCCAATTGGTTTGAAAAGTGATTAACATCTACTGACTGAATTTAAGCTAGAATACGAAAGCACTTAAATCTATTCTACAAAGCAAATAAGTCTATTCTAGAAAGCGGGTAAAGTTATTCTAAAAATGCGATAAATACTATCTATGAAAGAAGTGAAAATTTACACTATGCTAGCTATGAAGCTGAATCACAATGTAGACAGAAGGGACAGGAAGGAAAGAATAAAAATTGGACAAGATTTAGATAAGGCAGTGTTAAACTTCCATTTTTATTCACACATCATTGTTTGGGATAATCCTATCAGATAGCTAATTTTCATGCTCTCAGTACAGCGTTCCCTTTAACAGACAGGTACTTACAGCGTGAGTTTACATGTTCTTAAGACTGCAAATTCTAAGATACCACAAATTTGTAACTGCCCCGGCCTGGGTATGTTACTTCATCTGTGGTGGATAAGCAACACCTGACAAATCATTTATTGACTTGCCAAGTACTACTATCATTCTCCCATGTCACACCCAAAGATTCTAATCGAGCCTGAACTATCCCTTAACTATCAATCCTAGTAACAGTTACGCAACTCTCAATACAACCGAGTGACCTCTAATGAAAGCATTTAAAGAAAGCAATAAAGAAAGCATTTAAAACCTATCACTCGGAGGTTTTGAAGGTTTGACCCTGGTAGTAAAAGACAGCTCCCCATGATAATGACGGAACATAGATCAAGAATTCCCGGCTCTCGGTGAACCGCTCGTAGTGTTCACTTCCTCCCGGGTGGTTATGAGATACAAACTAATGAAACGAACTAATAAATTAGTTCGTTCCGAATGCACTCACTCAGGACTCAAAAATAGGCTTTGGCAGAAGAGGATGGCAGTTGAAAGAAAACTCAACCCTATCTCAGAAAATAACCAAGGCCTATGTATTGTTCCTCTAGAATTATCTATCACACCATATTTGAATCCAAGTGGACCCCATCTCAGTGTGACATTTAATGCCAGATTCCCAACATACAGCAATTTTGGAAAATAATGTATTTAAAAACCATTCCCTAAACAGGTACTAGACTCTCAATTAAAACACAGATCCTTTCAGTCTAGATGAGACCTAATCGCTGACTCTGCTTCTAATTTCCCAAGATCAACCCTTGATAGAATGTGAATTAGTCATAACTGAAGAATTTATCCCTTACTTAGATCCGGATTTTCTAAAGGAGTTTTTGTCGGAATTTTAATATGCAATATCTGTTTTAAATCTATGCTTCTATTGTCCAAGGGAAGGATCCCAAAATATTTTAGACCACAACAATACATAATAATAGCATGCATACGGATATATGAAAATGTAAAATGAATTGACCCAAAATATAAAGGCAGATCTAGACAGATGGTGAAACACAATTATGGAGTGGTCAGAGGACCAGAGTTGTGGCAGACTAATCGGGTGGACTGTAAACATCTACTGTCCAATTTCCCAATCACTCGGATGGAGCGAATATAGACAGGTGAGACCCTAAAATGGCAGTGTTGCTACCAGTTGGGCCCCTACTGTCTGTGAATTCAGATAAAAACCTACATGCTTCCTCTCTGCAGCACTTATCAGCTAATGTTGACAGACATTGGCAGAGTTTTATTACAGATTGGAGTTTGGGTTTGGAAATTAAGGTAAATAAAATAAAACTGTATCTGATAAGAGTCAGCTGAGCAGCTATTATAACTCCGGATGGGCGAACCGCCAAGACTTCCACTGACTGCCATTCAGACCATGCAAAATAACACTTAGTAACTAATACCCAGAATACGAGCTGGTTGTCCGTGAGGGAATACCCGCCAACATTAGTCTGATGTATTCTTTACTAATTGTTACACACAATACACAAAAGACAAAATAAAATGAAATAAAGAGAAGAGCTTGAATGAGAGACATTGGTTTCTCATGCAAGGTTATGGAATCAACCCATAATGGATGGCTTAAATAATCCCTCCTACCATAATTAATCACAGTCTGGATTATCTGTTTAAGGCATCATGATTTTGTTTATAGAAAATTGTTTTAATGACAATTGAACAAAGATCCTTTAATCACAATCAATTAGTGATTTAATTATTGCTAATTAGAATCATTAATCATTAATGACTAGAGGGTTCAATTAATTAATGATGAAAATGGAGAATGGAAAATCTGCATGATGATGCTGATACGATGCTAAACAGATGTTACGACGCTATCCTAGAATAGCATCGTGAGGGTAGCGTCGTCATGGGTTGGTGTAAGGGAGAATAGATTTTTGGATTAAAAGGGTATGTACGACGCTATATACTAAGCTACGGCGCTATACCAGGATAGCGTCGTAGGTGGTTTGAGAAACAAGAAGTTTTTTGGAAAAAGAAGGGATATTACGGCGCTAAACATTAAATGACGACGCTATCCTAGGATAGTGTCGTAAGGATAGTGCCGTAGGTGGGTTCTATGAGAAAGGAGAATTTTGGGGACCTACGACTATAAACAGAAGTTACGACGCTATCTGAGGATAGCGTCGTTGGTTTAGTGCCGTAGGGAAAATTTTGTTTAAGTTCTGGGCAACTACGACGCTAAACCTCACCTACGACGCTATCCAAGGATAGCGCCGTAGGGCGGTTAGCGTCGTAGCTAGCCCAGAAACATGTTGTTGTTCGGGTAATGCAATCTCTGCGATTGCAAGCCCTATTTTCAAGTTCATGGTTCATCAATGCAATGACAGTAGTGAAATAAGATGAAAACAGTAAACCAAAAAGCATAAAAACATGACAAAGCAAGATAAAAACGTACACCCATGAACCACAAACCCAAATGAGGGTTTTCAACCATAAGAACATGCATAGAAAACCAAAAATGAAAAGAGAACAGAAAACCCACATTGCAAGAGCGAATAAAGTGACCAAATGATCAATACACCAAAATAAAGCAAGAAAATCCATGGAATCATTTCCATTTCATGTTTTTGGGACACTTTCATGATTAACTTCCCATTTTATTTCAAATGGTTTGATAATACCCATCATTTGGGTATTTCAAACCTAAATAAAAGTTTAACAAAACTGTAAATAAGGAAAACAGTGGCTATCCTAAACTGGAAGTCACAAAATAACACTAATCTAACAAAATACAAACTAAACTAAGCTAACTACATGCATAATGTAAATAATACAAGAAAATAAACCTAACTAACTAACCTAACTACACACTGCTCAAGAACTGCTCCTTGCCTTCAAGTTGGAATGTGGTGAAGTGACAAGACCAGGGAGTCAACACCTCTATATATAGGTGAGAAACCCTAGGCCCATGGGCCCCCAGGCCTTGAAATTTGAATTCTGGCAAGGCTTACGACGCTATAGGTGACTTACGGCGCTATCCTTGCTACAGCGCTATTAGGTCTAACGTCGTAGTCTTCCACTTCGAAGACTCTTTCTGTCTCTCAGTGAACAGCCTACGGCGCTATCCATCCTTTACGGCGCTATACTTGATTACGGCGCTATCCATGCTTAGCGTCGTTCACTCTTCTTCAGATGTCAGCTTCGATTTCCTCCTACGGCGCTAGACCAAGCTACGACGCTATCCATGCATAGCGTCGTAGTTGTGTCTAGCGTCGTAATATCCTGAAAAATCAACTTTTTGTGGGTTTTTCATTTCTTTTCCCATCTTTTCACTTCCTTTTTCTTTTTCTTTTCTTTTTCTCATGTTTTTGGATTTTTCTAACATAAATGTGTAATAAAATTACATATCTATGCATTTTTCACACCAGCTCAATATTTTTACAATTATGCATAAATCAGTCCAATTCTACTGCTTTCTTATTTAATATAAGACCGGAATGCGATCAAATGCCCGTTTCAGACACGGAAATGGATTGAAAATAATGGACATTTCTGGCCATTATCAATATTCCAGAGGATAAACATGGCAATTTTTCCAACACTTGTTTTACACCAGAAATGGTATTTATAATCAGCAGGCATTCATTACCTTTTGCTGTCAAAGTCTCGATATGATATCCATTTTCTCGAATATCTTTAAAACTCAACAAATTTCTTCGAGACTTGGGGGATAAGAGTGCATCTTTCACAATCAATTTTGTCCCCTTGGGGAGCTGAAGGTTGGCTATGCCAGAGCCCTCTATTATATTTGCGCTTCCACTTATAGTGTTGATATTTCTATCTCCCATTTTCAAGTATGAAAAATATTGCTTATCATTCAATATCGTGTGCGTAGAAGCACTGTCTATCAGACATGTTTCAATATCACCAATTTGTAATCCCATTCTGGCATTTTTTTTGAAAAAGAAAATAACATATATCAGTAACAAAACGATAATTTATACAATACTTAGCAAAATTCAAAAAGGTACAATAATATACAATACAATGGTATAACAAAATACAAAAGGTACAATAAAACTAAAACTGCTATGCAGTGTCATTGAAGAAGTCTGCAACATCAAACTCTGGCTCTATGAGCAGATCATCGTTAGTGGCCTCAGTTGTATTCACAATAGCATGACTTGTAGTGGCAATGTCCTCAGGATTTTGTTCAGCAAAGTTTGTTTCAACCTGCTTGTTCTTTCCTTTCAACGAGTCCTGGTACAACTTTACCCAATGACCTGCTGTGTGGCATATTTGGGACCAGTGACCCTCCATACCACAACGGTGGCATTTTTCTTCAACTTTGGCTTTGCCTTTATCATTATAATCTTTTGAGGCACTGCTTTGATTGCTATTGTATGGCTTTCATTCAGAATTCTGGTTACGTGGATATGGTTCTGGTCTTATATAGACATTACTTCTTTCACGCCCATTTCCACGACCACTACCACGACTATGTCGTCGGCTACGTCCACGAGGCCCCACACGGCCACGTCCACGACCACGATGCAATGATTCTGTGAAATTCATCTCAGGATAAGCAGCACTTCCTGTCGGTCTGGACTCATGATTTTTCATCAATAAGTCATTATTTTTCTCAGCCAGCAATAAACAAGTAATCAGTTCAGAGTATTCTGTGAATCCCTTTTCTCTGTACTACTGCTGTAATAGTAAATTTGTGGCATGGAAAGTAGAGAATGTCTTCTCTAACATATCATTTTCTGTTATTTTTTCGCCACATAATTTCAGCTGTGCTGTAATTCTGAACATGGCTGAATTAAAATCATTTATGGACTTATAGTCCTGCAGCCTTAACTGGTGCCATTCATGTCGGGCAATCGGGAGATTGATCAATATTAAATGATCATATCTTTTCTTTAAATTCTCCCATAGATCATGTGGATCTTTTACCGTCAAATACTCTAATTTCAATCCTTCATCAAGATGATGTCGGAGAAAAATCATAGCTTTGGCACGGTCTTGGCCTGTGGCCGTATTTTCTTTCTTTATGGTGTTTTCAAGACCCATAGACTCCAGATGGATTTCGACATCCATTCTCCAGGATAAATAATTATTCCCGGACCTCTCCAGTGGCATGAATTCCTGTTTTGTCAGATTAGTCATATTTGTATTGAAAATAGTAGCAGTATACTCGACAGGATTTTCGGAAAGCCTCGAACAGAACTTCGATAGGATGGCAAATTCCAAGCGGTCGTGCTGATAACGTGTTGTGATGTGTAATATATATGTATGAGTATATATACGGTAATAATAATATAATTGGAGTAGATGGTATAGATATAATTATAGTGTAGGAGTAATGATGATGATGATAAGACAAACGATGAGACTTGAGTGTTGGGAGCAACGTATGGAGAATATTTTCATATATGAAGAAGAGTAAGTTGTCTTTTATTCCATCAATCTACATGTATTTATAGCTGCATGGCCGACTAAGAAAACAGGAATTATAAATTATCAGTACACTTATGCTTAGTGTACAATTACATGTGTCATGCAGTAATTATTTCCTTAACGATGAAGACATTCACACGTCATTTGCATTGAAGATACATGCATTTGTTAAGTGATGTAGATTCATGTATCGTAACAACAATATATTATTTGAATAGTAGTACATGCTTTGAAGTACGTGTAGTCTATCCAAAGGTTTTGCTGAAAATACAAAACACGAATGTCAAGTTTAACCCATACGAGGGAATTTCAAAATACGAGGTTTAAAATAGCAGTTTTAAAATAGTCATCCTCAGTTGTGAATCTTGCATCAGTGGCACTCACATATATCAAATCCTAAAAGAAGTGGGTAAAATAAAGTCAGCAAAAATGCGCTAAGTAAGCAGACCCTCACCCCGAAGGAGTTTGGAGCCTATTTTCGGAAACAGATTGTAACACCCCCATTTTCGGCATGGCGGAAACACAGGGTGTTACTTTAGATGTTGTCGGCTCTAGAGAAAAGGCTGACCCCACAAACCAACATGAGTTCTTTCCAGTGCGTTTTTTGACCTCACTCACGTACACCCTGGGAGGCTTACCAGGAGGTCACTCATCCTAAAATTACCCAAGGCAAGCACGCTTAACTTTGAAGTTCTTATAGGATGATTACAAGAAAGAAAGGTATGTTGTTGGTATGAGTAGCTTATTTCACTCCATTTGCGCCATTTTTCTGGACATTACATTAATTCCCCCTTAAGATTGCAACGTCCTCCTTGCGCTCGGCCATCCATATCCTTGGATGGCTCAACCATCCACATTTCGTGGATCTTTCACCCTGCTAGGCGCCTGAATGCCACAGTACACGGTCGTGGTCTGGCTCTGATACCATCTGTAACAACCCCCATTTTCGGATCAGTGGAAAGACATGATGCTACTCTAGATGTTGCCGGCTCCAGAGTGAAGGCTGACCTCACAAACCAACATGAACTCTTTCCAGTGCATTTTGGCCTCACTCACGCACACCCTGTGAGACCTACCGGGAGGTCACCCATCCTTAAATTACCTCAAGGCAAGCACGCTGAACTTTGAAGTTCTTATAGGATGGTTACCAAGAAAGAAAAGTACCTTGTTGGTATGAGTAGTTTATTTCACTCCATTTTTTTCCGGGGTATTACAAAGATATATGAAACTTTGGAAAGGAAATTGGCATGCTTAAAAAATAGTAGTTATACATAAGTGTGATATAAATGTAATCCCGGGGAAAGACATTAAAATACTATGTATTACCAAGAAATACATCTCAGCCAACATGTGGTGTGAGGAGACAACCAATTTTCTCTGTCTATCTCATCTATTTTTATGTCCAATCTTGAAAACAATTGATCACATTTGCATGATTTCATAAGTAATCTAAAAGAAAATGCAAAAATATGATGAAGCGATTGCTTAACAATGGAACATCTAAAACTCATGCTAAAAATTGCTCAAAATCATGTTGAAATACGAAAGTTCGAAAAATCTTCTCTTTGGCATTAACCAGGATAAAGGGTGGGCGCACTAACTTTAGTTATTGCGCCAATATCTTGTGTTGTTGTGCAAATAAATCAGGGAAAAAGGTGACTATTGTTGTACTATATTCATTTTAGGAAATGCACAAGAATTTCAAAAGTTGATGCACATCAAGTCAAGAAGATGCCATCACCTAAAAATCATGTACCACAAGAAAAATGCGCAAGAACACAAATGCAAGTGCACACGAAGATCCGCTGCACCTACTTGCGCACCAACTTATCATTCCTTGCGCCAGAAGAAGAGATTAATGCGCAGAGATGGATAATGTGCCCAGAGCAGTTTCAAACAGTATTGATGAGTTATTGTCATCCACCTATAAATATAAGACCCTTGGATCATGTTAAAGGGTTTTTGTTGATCACTTATAGCTTCAAGGCACTCAAGATCACTTTTTTACCGCTTTCATTAGGTAGTTAGACTAGTCTAATTTTGATTTCCTTATATTGTTCATGTGTTTTCAATTTCGTAATATTGTTTTAATTGCTTTGCATTGTACTCTAGAATTAGATTTCAATCCATATTCAAATATACATTAGAAGTGGGGATGAAGAACTCCAAGATAAAGATTACTCAAACCAAGGACTCCAATTTCAATTGAATAATACAAGGCGATGTTTAATTCGAAGTCTTGTCCTTTTGTGATCATCAATTATAAACCGTTCTTATGTTGAATCATCTTCCAGGTGTATCAAATCCCCCATTTTAATCTTTGATTTATTTTACTATATGAACCTGTATGAATTAGGATTTCTATGCTAGAATACTTAATCTTTGAAATTAGGGTTTTTACAAGCTTTAGTTTCTTTAAGAATCTTGATTTAAAATTAAGCCCGGTCATAACTTGACTTTCTAATTGGTTTTTCAGATTACCAAAATATCAGATTGTAATTGAAAAAGTGATCTAGGAAATTCAAGATGAGTTTTAGAAAATTAGGGTTTGGAATGTACCTTGAGTTCTAGGCATGTTTAATTCGTTTTTGCATGTTTGCTTGTATGTGACTTTTGTGTTTTGCCCCTTTGAATCTCAAATTTCTCCACACTCATCATAATTCATGTTCTAAAATCCGAATTCCTATAAAATCATATTTTCTGTTGAATCATTTCATGTTTAGCGCTTAAACTTGGCTGGATTGCTTTGTTTGCATGCTTGATTGTATTCGCCTCATACATCATATTAAAATGCCATAACTTGCGCAATAATCTTCTTGACTTGTGTTGTACACATTTTTGGCGCAATAATCTTGAAGTTGAGGGGCATGAACCACACTTCTACTTCTATTTTTACTTATGCGCATAAACTAAAGCGCAACAACTTAGTTTACGTCGTGAAGGGTAGTCTTGCGATGTAAGAGCTTTCGCGACAGAGATTGATGTTCACGACGAGAGTGCCTTTGATGTCGTGAGACTATTACCACGAAGCAAGTGTTGCAACGTGGTGAGGGGTATTGGGACGAGGGTGGAGGTTCGCGACGGGGACCTCTGGTCCAGCTTGTTGTTGACCCACTACTAGTTTTTCTAACAAACTTGACAGAATATCCCTCACTTTTCATCTCAATTAATTCCCCTAAAAGTATTGTACCAGGTCCGAATTATTGTCCCCTAATAAAGCCAAAAAAACACACTCCCAAAACCCTACTTGAATCAAATACTAGCCCCTCAAGAACAATATGAAGACTCAAACATAAACCCAAGAACATTCAACAAAAACCCTAAATACCCAACTCTCGGTTTTCACTCAAAATGGATATTTTGCAACATATAATACCAATTAACACTTAAAACCAAATAATCCAATCCAAATCAAGCACACAAACATGGAAATATGAAGATTAGAGAGCAAATATGGCAATATTTACGAGTTTGTTAAGAACACACTAGAAACTTGAAATAGTCATAATTCACTCAATACTTGGCCAAATTTGATGATCCACATATCTAAATTCATCTACTCAACTCAAGGAACTAAAATATGCAATCAGATTTCAGAAATATTAAGATCTAAGGCACGAAAATTTATGGAACAGTAAACAGTGAACCAAGAACAACAAGAACAACCACTATTTTTGGATTTTTGAGATATAAGATGGAATGGAATGGGAAAATCGATCCAATATAGTCTCTGATACCAAATGATGTCATGGATCGGATTGGATACGATTTTTGGAGGATGAACTGCAAGAAACAAATGAAGGGGTAAGTGAGATACCAAGTTGGAAAACACAACCTTGGAACCGATTGCACCGATGTGCTGCCTATTCCCTCAATCGTTAATCCTTCCGGTGTCAATACGATCAAGCACTCTCAATACTTGAAAGGAATCCAACCGATGTGGAAGAATTCAAGGGGGACATTTCAAACAAAGTTATAAATACTCTGCAAGTGATTTTCATATAATTCATTCAAAAGGTGAAAAATGACAAATGTTAGGGTTGATCTATTTATAGGCAACCCGGGTTACAAAGGTTTCAACAATTCTAAACAAGAAATAAACAAACAAGGGAAATAATTCCAACAAGGCGTCGCGAAGTGTAGCCGTCGCGGAACATGGCCGTCGTGAGACTGGGGTTGGCAACGGAGGAGTGTAGGATCGCGACGTCGAATGGCCTGACTTGGAGGATTGCGTCGTGAAGGTGGCCTACGTCGTGAAAGGGGGTTCCGCGACAGAGGGGTGGCTTGCGACGGGGAGGATCATGACAGAGGCTGCCACGTCGTGAAGGCTGACGTTGCAAGAGGGGGATCACGATGAAGAGGTTGGCAACGCATGAGGGATCACGACAGGGTGGTTCACGACGGGCGTCGCCAGAGGTGGTCTTGCGACGGAGGGGGTCTTGCGACGCGAGCTGTCCTTCTCTCTCCTATTTGTTTAATTGCCCATGTACATGGCATGCACTTGTTGAATTTCAAAATACTACTAATTAAAATGTTCGATATCCAAGGCTATTCCGGCGGGGATTCCGGCCAACTTCCGGCGATCGACATCCGGCTACTCTCGATCTGTTATGGGCTTCCGGATCCATTTGAGTGAGGTCGGTGTCTTTCTCTATTTGAATCAGCAGCTTCAGGCCCATTTTCCCGGCTTTGGCTATCAGCAGCTCGTCTTCAAAATTTTGGGTCAGCAGCTTATCAACTCTGGATATGAATTTTATGGAACGTTACCGGGACACCGGTCTTTCGGGAAATGCGGGGATCAGTAATGCTCTTGTTCCGGCTTCCATTCCAGAAGTCATACGAATTAGACATCATATGATCGAAAAAGCACTATAATTCTGGAAATTTCTAAGAATTTCATTAACTGTTTTGTGCATATTCAAACAAGGGAGCATATCCGAGTGTAGCCAAGCTCGAACCAAAAAGAAGCCTTCCTGGGATACGAAAGAGAGGAGGGTTCGAGCTAGGATGACGGATCCGAGCTAATGAGCCAATTCGCACCAGCCACACTATTCAAACCAAACTCATGGTTCGACCACCATAAGGGATCCAAGCTGGGGACCTCATTTGAACAATTGATCCAACTCGCACCACGCATCAGCCGAATCTGAAGTTGTCTCCAACTGGGGCCGAGCTAGATGTGAACGAAGTGGAGATTCGAATCAATGTCATTCTAACCAATGGAAAGCAACTCGAACCATGCATGCAAAGATATCCAAGAGAGATGTTCTCACTCGAACCCAAAATGCGGCTCGGATCACCGCGGCCAGATATCTATCTTTTCAAATCTTCTCGAATCTTTATGAATGCAGGCGGTTCCAGATGCGGATTTTGGCTGTTATGATCTGATCTTGGACTCCAAGCTACCGCTCATCGGTAAATACCTCCATGGCAGCAAGGCAAAATATATATACCATACCCGAAGTGCTAAACATTGCCGAATCGAAGCTGGAAAAGAAGGTCGTTCATGGCCAGGTCTAGGTCTAGGTTGTTGGAAAAAGGGGGTTTTGAGTTCCATTTTGCATAATGACGATATTTAATGTGGTTAATTAAATAGCGTATACGAATTCTACATTTCGCGTAGATTGTCGTAGTGTATCTATTTTCTCAAAACCGTTGTCGGGTGAGTGAGAAATAGGTGGTTGAAGTGGGTCATTGAGTGCGGCTAGTTGAAACGCTTATGTTTGTGTGTTTGAATGGTTGTGAAAGAGTGGTTAAAGGTGGCGTATCCCACATTGCTTAAACAGTGGGAGTTGAATTGGTTTATATTGTTCTGCGTGTTAGAATCAAATAAACTAATGCTGATTGGTCAAGTGCGGGGGAAGCCCACACGCGCGCGCCCATCCCGTCCCGTCCCGTCCCGAGCCGAGCCGCTCCGCGCCGTCGCCGTCTCCCGCGCCCGTGCCCGTGCCCGTGCCCGTGCCCTTGGACTTGGACTTGGATCTTGGTAATTGGGCTTTGGGTGGGCTTTGGGCCTGTCTATCTTTTTAGACAAAATTTATTTGTCGGGCCCATGCCAAGCCCAGTCTTTGAAGCCCACTCTGATTTCAACAGTTGTTGAAAACTATTTGAATCACCTGCTGAAACTGCCCCATCAATACCCATCAAAGCCGTCATCAGTTACGTCTCCTCCAACCCCTATAAATAGCAGCGTCATGCATTAGGATTAACACACCTTTCTACATCTTTTTGCATAAACGTCTTGCGGGAAGAGTTCCAATCTTGACTCGACGTTCTCGTATAGATGAAAACGTTCATTCTCTGTTAACAGCGCAAGACGTTTATTGACATGGACGGTTCCACTGACGTTTCAACCACCGCTGCCGCCACCGCCTCCGTTTCCATGCCTGGGTCTGTCCAGGCGTCCACTGTCGTTACACCAACCGCAGGGGTACCGTCAATGTTGACCGCACCTGTTGTCGTTCCTCCACCCGCAACGCTGCATTCGATGCCGCTGCCGACGGCAGACCCAAACGGCTCTATCGATCAATACCAATACCCGCTTGATCCAACGACGGCCTTCCTGCCCCCATCGCCGACGCCTAACACTGGCGGGTGTGTTTTGCCCAATTTTGGGCAGTTTATTTCTGGACATTCGTTTGGAACCATTTCGTTCCAGCCCAAAGTTTTGGTTGGGGCGTCTTTACCTTTTCCTGGACTAACGGTCGGGGTTTCACTCGCAGGACTTAATAATAATATGAACACCGGTTTGCAACCGGTAAGTGGGCCGCTGAACACTAGTTTGCGAACTTATGTTCAGTCGGAGCCGGCCTTCGTGCCGGGCGTTGGGCAGTCAACGGGTTCCGTTCCTATAGCGTTGCCAAGGTCATTTGGAGTGGCCGAGAAGCCGTCAAAGTTTGACGGGCGTGATTTCAAGACGTGGCAGCAGAAGATGTTGTTCTATCCGACCACTCTTGGTTTGGCCGGGTTTTTAAGGAGCAGCCGGCCGTCCCAGTCTGAGATGGAGACCGATCCTCAGAAGATCTTCGCCAAAGAACAATAGATTCACGGTGATTTCATGTGTAAGAATTTCATTCTGAGTGCTCTCACGGATCCTTTGTACGCTGTGTACTCTTCTGTAAAAGGTGCAAAGGAATTGTGGATTCAGTTGGAACGGAAGTACAAAATGGAGGATGCTGGTACTAAAAAGCATGTCGTTTCCAAATATCTGGGTTTTCAGATGGTTGACGGGAGTTCAGTGGTTGAACAAGTTCAAGAGTTTCAATTACTGATACATGGCATTCACGCTTAGGGAATGCAATTGCCCGATGCGTTCAACGCTGCGGTTGTGATCGAGAAGTTGCCTCCTTCGTGGAAAGATTTCAAGAACTTCTTGATGCACAAGCAAAAGGAAATGTCCCTTGAAGATCTTATTACACGGATCAGAATCGAGGAGGATAACCGCAAGGCCGTGTTAAGGAGCCATTCTATGGAGTTTAAGGCCAACTTGACTGAAACGGCCGGTAAACGCAAGCAGCCAACCGCTGCGGGTAAAGGCAAAGCGGTTGCCGATGGCCAAAAGAGGAAGAAGTTCTCTGGGAATTGCTACAATTGTGGCAAGGTTGGGCACTTTGCAAATCGGTGCCCGAAGCCGAAGAAAAAGAAGCCTGCTAAGCCTGTCGCTAACGTGGTACAGGCTGAACCTGACGGTTGGGAAGACAACCTTTGTGCAGTGGTGTCTGAAGCTTTGCATATTGATGATGCTAAAGGTTGGTTTGTTGATACCGGGGCTTCGTGTCATGTGGCTGCCAACAGGGAGTTCTTTACTTCATACTAGACTGTTGAAGGCAGAAAGCTGCACATAGGAAACCAAGCATCATCTGATGTGGTTGGCGTTGGGAATGTGGTACTGAAGCTGACAAGTGGCAAAAGTTTGACTCTGAAGGATGTGATGCATGTCCCTGATATCCGGAAGAATTTGGTTTCTGGTTCGCTGCTAGTTAGTAGTGGTTTTAAACTTGTTTTTGAATCTGATAAGTTTATCATGACTAAGTTTGGAAAATTCCTTGGTAGAGGCTATCTCACCAATGGTCTTTTCAAGTTTAATGTATTGGCTAAACGCCAAGTTGTTGAGCAAGCTTCTGGTAATAAAATTGAAGGTTCTTCTTACTTGCTTGAGTGTTTTAATTTATGGCATTGTAGACTTGGACATGCAAATAAAAATGCCATAAAGAGATTGGTAAATTTAAATTTACTTAAAGAAATGGAATTCAACGATAAAAACAAATGTGAAGTTTGTGTTGAAGCGAAAATGACAAAACTTCCATTTCCAAGTGTTGAAAGAAATACTAACCCCTTGATTTAATTCATACTGATGTATGTGATTTTAGATCTTTGCAAACTCGGGGTGGTAAAAAGTATTTTATTACTTTTATTGATGATAGCACTCGTTATTGCTATCTTTATTTGTTGAGAAGCAAAGATGAAGCTATTGAAGCTTTTAAAAACTTCAAGCTTGAGGCTGAAACTCAATTGAATAGCCAAATTAAGGTTATTCGGAGTGATCGAGGAGGAGAATACGTTGCTCCATTTGCTGAATTGTGTGCCAGGTCCAGAATAATTCATCAAACTACAGATCCATATTCACCGCAGTCCGATGGTATTGCGGAACGTAAGAACCGTACGCTAAAGGATATGATGAATGCCTTGTTGATCAGTTCAGGGTTACCCCTGAACTTGTGGGGGGAAGCTGTTTTAACAGCTAATTATATTTTAAATAAAATACCTCCCAAAGGTAAGGAAGTAGCCTTACGAGTTATGGAAAGGTAGAAAACCTTCTTTCAAATATAGGGTAGGCCCTTAACAGTAGCGCGTATCGTTTCCTGGTACATAAGTCAGAAATATCTGGTATAAGTGTAGGAACGATATTTGAATCGAGGAACGCCGTGTTTTTTGAAGACATATATCCTTACAAGGATAAAGTGGAATGTCCAAATAAAAGAACGTTTGATGAAGCTACGAGCTCTGATCAGCCGAAATAAACTGACAAGGGAATTATTTCTCCTGAACCAGTTGAACTTCTTCGTAGCCATAGGGCCAAAGTGGCTAAAAATTTTGGTCCAAATTTCGTCACTTTTATGTTAGATAACGAGCCAAGAACTGTGAGTGAAGCTCTGGCTCGACCAGATACTGCGTTATGGCAAGAAGCCATAAAAAGTGAGTTAGACTCCATTATGCAGAATCGCACTTGGGTTCTTACTGATCTACCGAAAGGTTGTAAACCCTTAGGATGCCGTTGGGTCCTTAAAAGAAAGTATAAAGCCGATGGATCGATCAATAAATACAAGGCCCGCCTTGTAGTTCAGGGCTTGACAGAGGTGAACCTGTTGCTCAAGAAGATTATGCAAGAATCATTGGTAGTCTAATGTACTTGACTAATTGTACTCGCCCGGATCTTGCATATTCAGTTAACAAACTGAGTAGACATACTAGCAATCCAAGTCGTGAGCATTGGAAGGCTATTATGAGAGTCTTGAGATATCTGAAATATACTCAAG